>JAWVWS010000453.1:0-394928 GCA_033807775.1 Saussurea involucrata | reverse complement strand
ACGTAACAACGTTGCATAAAGGTGAAATCTTTAAACGTTTCAAGAAAACAATGATCACATTTCTCCAGCACGTTACGCGAGAACCGTGAAAAAACTACTAGTTTTTGCACCATGTTTCAAAACAACTGTGGAAAAGATCACATTTTTACACTGTTATACATGACGACGACGCAAAAAAAGGTGAAATTTTTAAAAGTTTCAACGAAACAATGATCACATTTTTCTACCACGTTACGCGAGAACCATGTAAAAAGCACTAGTTTTTGCACCATGTTTCAAAACAATTGTGGAAAAGATTACAATTTTACACTGTTATACGTAACAACGATGCAAAAAGGTTAAGTCTTTAAACGTTTCAAAGAAACAATGGTCACATTTTTCTAGCACGTTACGCGAGAATCGTGTAAAAATTACAAGTTTTTGCACCATGTTTCAAAACAACGTGGAAAAGATGACATTTTTACACTGTTATACGTAACAACGATGCAAAAAGGTGAAATCTTTAAACGTTTCAACGAAACAATGATCACATTTTTCTAGCACGTTACTCGAGAACCGTGTAAAAAGTACAAGTTTTTGCACCATGTTACAAAACAACTGTGAAAAATATCACTTTTTACACTGTTATACGTAACAACGATGCATAAAGGTGAAATCTTTAAACGTTTCAAGAAAACAATGATCACATTATTCCTGCACGTTACGCGAGAACCGTGTAAAAAGTACTAGTTTTTGCACCATGTTTCAAAACAACTGTGGAAAAGTTCACATTTTTACACTGATATACGTGACGATGACGCAAAAAAGATGAAATGTTTAAACGTTTCAACGAAAAAATGATCACATTTTTCTACCACGTTACGCTAGAACCGTGTTAAAAGTACTAGTTTTTGCACCATGTTTCAATACAACGTTGAAAATATCACATTTTTACACTGTTATTCGCAACATCGATGTATAAAGGTGAAATCTTTAAACGTTTCAACGAAACAATGATCACATTTTTCTAGCACATCACGCGAGAACCGTGTAAAAAGTACTAGTGTTTGCACCATGTTTCAAAACAACTGTGAAAAAGATCACCTTTTACATTGTTATACGTAACAACGTTGCATAAAGTTGAAATCTTTAAACGTTTCAAGAAAACAATGATCACATTTCTCCTGCACGTTACGCAAGAACCGTGTAAAAACTACTAGTTTTTGCACCATGTTTCAAAACAACTGGGGAAAAGATCACATTTTTACACTGATATACGTGACGACGACGCAAAAAAGGTGAAATGTTTAAACGTTTCAATGAAACAATGATCACATTTTTCTACTACGTTACGCTAGAACCGTGTTAAAAGTACTAGTTTTTGCACCATGTTTCAAAACAACGTTAAAAATATCACATTTTTACACTGTTATTAGCAACAACGATGTATAAAGGTGAAATCTTTAAACGTTTCAACGAAACAATGATCACATTTTTCTAGCACATCACGCGAGAACCGTGTAAAAAGTACTAGTTTTTGCACCATGTTTCAAAACAACTGTGAAAAAGATCACCTTTTACATTGTTATAAGTAACAACGTTGCATAAAGGTGAAATCTTTAAACGTTTCAAGAAAACAATGATCACATTTTTCCTGCACGTTACGCAAGAACCGTGTAAAAACTACTAGTTTTTGCACCATGTTTCAAAACAACTGTGGAAAAGATCACATTTTACCCTGATATACGTGACCACGACGCAAAAAAGGTGAAATGTTTAAACGTTTCAACGAAACAATGATCACATTTTTCTACTACGTTACGCTAGAATCGTATTAAAAGTACTAGTTTTTGCACCATGTTTCAAAACAACGTTGAAAATATCACATATTTACACTGTTATTCGCACCAACGATGTATAAAGGTGAAATCTTTAAACGTTTCAACGAAACAATGATCACATTTTTCTAGCACATCATGCGAGAACCGTGTAAAAAGTACTAGTTTTTGCACCATGTTTCAAAACAACTGTGAAAAAGTTCACCTTTTACATTGTTATACGTAACAACGTTGCATAAAGGTGAAATCTTTAAACGTTTCAAGAAAACAATGATCACATTTCTCTTGCACGTTACGCGAGAACCGTGTAAAAACTACTAGTTTTTGCACCATGTTTCAAAACAACTGTGGAAAAGATCACATTTTTACACTGTTATACGTGACGACGACGCAAAAAAGGTGAAATGTTTAAACGTTTCAACGAAACAATGATCACATTTTTCTACCACGTTACGCGAGAACCGTGTAAAAAACACTAGTTTTTTTACCATGTTTCAAAACAGTTGTGGAAAAGATCACAATTTTACACTGTTATACGTCACAACGATGCAAAAAGGTTATGTCTTTAAACGTTTCAACGAAACAATGATCACATTTTTCTAGCACGTTACGCGAGAACCGTGTAAAAAGTACAAGTTTTTGCACCATGTTTCAAAACAACGTGGAAAAGATGACATTTTTACACTGTTATACGTAACGACGATGCATAAATGTGAAGTCTTTAAACGTTTCAACGAAACAATGATCACATTTTTCTAGCACGTTACTCTAGAACCGTGAAAAAAGTACAAGTTTTTGCACCATGTTTCAAAACAACTGTGAAAAGATCACTTTTTACACTGTTATACGTAACAACGATGCATAAAGGTGAAATCTTTAAATGTTTCAAGAAACAATGATCACATTATTCCTGCACGTTACGCGAGAACCGTGTAAAAAGTACTAGTTTTTGCACCATGTTTCAAAACAACTGTGGAAAAGATGACATTTTTACACTGATATACGTGACGATGACGCAAAAAAGGTGAAATGTTTAAACGTTTCAACGAAACAATGATCACATTTTTCTACCACGTTACGCTAGAACCGTGTTAAAAGTACTAGTTTTTGCACCATGTTTCAAAACAACGTTGAAAATATCACATTTTTACACTGTTATTCGCAACAACAATGTATAAAGGTGAAATCTTTAAACGTTTCAACGAAACAATGATCACATTTTTCTAGCACATCACGCGAGAACCGTGTAAACAGTACTAGTTTTTGCACCATGTTTCAAAACAACTGTGAAAAATATCACCTTTTACATTGTTATACGTAACAACGTTGCATAAAGGTGAAATCTTTAAACGTTTCAAGAAAACAATGATCACATTTCTCCTGCATGTTACGCGAGAACCGTGTAAAAAATACTAGTTTTTGCACCATGTTTCAAAACAATTGTGGAAAAGATCACATTTTTACACTGTTATACGTGACGACGACGCAAAAAAGGTGAAGTTTTTAAACGTTTCAACGAAACAATGATCACATTTTTCTACCACGTTACGCGAGAACCGTGTAAAAAGCACTAGTTTTTGCAGCATGTTTCAAAACAACTGTGGAAAAGATCACATTTTTACACTGTTATACGTAACAACGATGCAAAAAAGTTAAGTCTTTAAACGTTTCAACGAAACAATGATCACATTTTTCTAGCACGTTACGCGAGAACCGTGTAAAAAGTACAAGTTTTTGCACCATGTTTCAAAACAACGTGGAAAAGATGACATTTTTACACCGTTATACGTAACAACGATGCATAAATGTGAAGTCTTTAAACGTTTCAACGAAACAATGATCACATTTTTCTTGCACGTTACTCGAGAACCGTGTAAAAAGTACAAGTTTTTGCACCATGTTTCAAAACAACTGTGAAAAGATCACTTTTTACACTGTTATACGTAACAACGATGCATAAAGGTGAAATCTTTAAATGTTTCAAGAAAACAATGATCACATTATTCCTGCACGTTACGCGAGAACCGTGTAAAAAGTACTAGTTTTTGCACCATGTTTCAAAACAACTGTGGAAAAGATAACATTTTTACACTGATATACGTGACGATGACGAAAAAAAAGGTGAAATGTTTAAACGTTTCAACGAAACAATGATCACATTTTTCTACCACGTTACGCTAGAACCGTGTTAAAAGTACTAGTTTTTGCACCATGTTTCAAAACAACGTTGAAAATATCACATTTTTACACTGTTATTCGCAACAACGATGTATAAAGGTGAAATCTTTAAACGTTTCAACAAAACAATGATCACATTTCTCCTGCATGTTACGCGAGAACCGTGTAAAAACTACTAGTTTTTGCACCGTGTTTCAAAACAACTGTGGAAAAGATCACATTTTTACACTGTTATACGTGACGACGACGCAAAAAAGGTGAAATTTTTAAACGTTTCAACGAAACAATGATCACATTTTTCTACCACGTTACGCGAGAACCGTGTAAAAAGCACTAGTTTTTGCAGCATGTTTCAAAACATCTGTGGAAAAGATCACATTTTTACAATGTTATATGTAACAACGATGCAAAAAGGTTAAGTCTTTAAACGTTTCAACGAAACAATGATCACATTTTTCTAGCACGTTACGCGAGAACCGTGTAAAAAGTACAAGTTTTTGCACCATGTTTCAAAACAACGTGGAAAAGATGACATTTTTACACTATTATACGTAACAACGATGCATAAATGTGAAGTCTTTAAACGTTTCAACGAAACAATGATCACATTTTTCTAGCACGTTACTCGAGAACCGTGTAAAAAGTACAAGTTTTTGCACCATGTTTCAAAACAACTGTGAAAAAGATCACTTTTTACACTGTTATACGTAACAACGATGCATAAAGGTGAAATCTTTAAATGTTTCAAGAAAACAATGATCACATTATTCCTGCACGTTACGCGAGAACCGTGTAAAAAGTACTAGTTTTTGCACCATGTTTCAAAACAACTGTGGAAAAGATAACATTTTTACACTGATATACGTGACGATGACGCAAAAAAGGTGAAATGTTTAAACGTTTCAACGAAACAATGATCACATTTTTCTACCACGTTACGCTAGAACCGTGTTAAAAGTACTAGTTTTTGCACCATGTTTCAAAACAACGTTGAAAATATCACATTTTTACACTGTTATTCGCAACAACGATGTATAAAGGTGAAATCTTTAAACGTTTCAACAAAACAATGATCACATTTCTCCTGCATGTTACGCGAGAACCGTGTAAAAACTACTAGTTTTTGCACCATGTTTCAAAACAACTGTGGAAAAGATCACATTTTTACACTGTTATACGTGACGACGACGCAAAAAAGGTGAAATTTTTAAACGTTTCAACGAAACAATGATCACATTTTTCTACCACGTTACGCGAGAACCGTGTAAAAAGCACTAGTTTTTGCAGCATGTTTCAAAACATCTGTGGAAAAGATCACATTTTTACAATGTTATATGTAACAACGATGCAAAAAGGTTAAGTCTTTAAACGTTTCAACGAAACAATGATCACATTTTTCTAGCACGTTACGCGAGAACCGTGTAAAAAGTACACGTTTTTGCACCATGTTTCAAAACAACGTGGAAAAGATGACATTTTTACACTATTATACGTAACAACGATGCATAAATGTGAAGTCTTTAAACGTTTCAACGAAACAATGATCACATTTTTCTAGCACGTTACTCGAGAACCGTGTAAAAAGTACAAGTTTTTGCACCATGTTTCAAAACAACTGTGAAAAAGATCACTTTTTACACTGTTATACGTAACAACGATGCATAAAGGTGAAATCTTTAAATGTTTCAAGAAAACAATGATCACATTATTCCTGCACGTTACGCGAGAACCGTGTAAAAACTACTAGTTTTTGCACCATGTTTCAAAACAACTGTGGAAAAGATCACATTTTTACACTGATATACGTGACGACGACGCAAAAAAGGTGAAATGTTTAAACGTTTCAACGAAACAATGATCACATTTTTCTACCACGTTACGCTAGAACTGTGTTAAAAGTACTAGTTTTTGCACCATGTTTCAAAACAACGTTGAAAATATCACATTTTTACACTGTTATTCGCAACAACTATGTATAAAGGTAAAATCTTTAAACGTTTCAACGAAACAATTATCACATTTTTCTAGCACATCACGCGAGAACCGTGTAAAAAGTACTAGTTTTTGCACCATGTTTCAAAACAACTGTGAAAAAGATCACCTTTTACATTGTTATACGTAACAACGTTGCATAAAGGTGAAATCTTGAAACGTTTCAAGAAAACAATGATCATATTTCTCTTGCACGTTATGCGAGAACCGTGTAAAAACTACTAGTTTTTGCACCATGTTTCAAAACAACTGTGGGAAAGATCACATATTTACACTGTTATACGTGACGACGACGCAAAAAAGGTGAAATGTTTAAACGTTTCCACGAAACAATGATCACATTTTTCTACCACGTTAGGCGAGAACCGTGTAAAAAACACTAGTTTTTGCACCATGTTTCAAAACAACTGTGGAAAAGATCACAATATTACACTGTTATACGTCACAACGATGCAAAAAGGTTAAGTCTTTAAACGTTTCAACGAAACAATGATCACATTTTTCTAGCACGTTACGCGAGAACCGTGTAAAAAGTACAAGTTTTTGCACCATGTTTCAAAACAACGTGGAAAAGATGGCATTTTTACACTGTTATACGTAACAACTATGCATAAATGTGAAGTCTTTAAACGTTTCAACGAAACAATGATCACATTTTTCTAGCACGTTACTCGAGAACCGTTTAAAAAGTACAAGTTTTTGCACCATGTTTCAAAACAACTGTGAAAAGATCACTTTTTACACTGTTATACGTAACAACGATGCATAAAGGTGAAATCTTTAAATGTTTCAAGAAAACAATGATCACATTATTCCTGCACGTTACGCGAGAACCGTGTAAAAACTACTAGTTTTTGCACCATGTTTCAAAACAACTGTGGAAAAGATCACATTTTTACACTGATATACGTGACGACGACGCAAAAAAGGTGAAATGTTTAAACGTTTCAACGAAACAATGATCACATTTTTCTACCACGTTACGCTAGAACTGTGTTAAAAGTACTAGTTTTTGCACCATGTTTCAAAACAACGTTGAAAATATCACATTTTTACACTGTTATTCGCAACAACGATGTATAAAGGTGAAATCTTTAAACGTTTCAACGAAACAATGATCACATTTTTCTAGCACATCACGCGAGAACCGTGTAAAAAGTACTAATTTTTGCACCATGTTTCAAAACAACTGTTAAAAAGATCACCTTTTACATTGTTATACGTAACAACGTTGCATAAAGGTGAAATCTTTAAACGTTTCAAGAAAACAATGATCACATTTCTCCAGCACGTTACGCGAGAACCGTGAAAAAACTACTAGTTTTTGCACCATGTTTCAAAACAACTGTGGAAAAGATCACATTTTTACACTGTTATACGTGACGACGATGCAAAAAAGGTGAAATTTTTAAACGTTTCAACGAAACAATGATCACATTTTTCTACCACGTTACGCGAGAACCATGTAAAAAGCACTAGTTTTTGCACCATGTTTCAAAACAACTGTGGAAAAGATCACATTTTTACACTGTTATACGTAACAACGATGCAAAAAGGTTAAGTCTTTAAACATTTCAACGAAACAATGGTCACATTTTTCTAGCACGTTACGCGAGAACCGTGTAAAAAGTACAAGTTTTTGCACCATGTTTCAAAACAACGTGGAAAAGATGACATTTTTACACTGTTATACGTAACAACGATGCAAAAAGGTGAAATCTTTAAACGTTTCAACGAAACAATGATCACATTTTTCTAGCACGTTACTCGAGAACCGTGTAAAAAGTACTAGTTTTTGCACCATGTTTCAAAACAACTGTGAAAAAGATCACCTTTTACATTGTTATAAGTAACAACGTTGCATAAAGGTGAAATCTTTAAACGTTTCAAGAAAACAATGATCACATTTCTCCTGCACGTTACGCAAGAACCGTGTAAAAACTACTAGTTTTTGCACCATGTTTCAAAACAGCTGTGGAAAAGATCACATTTTTACACTGATATACGTGACCACGACGCAAAAAAGGTGAAATGTTTAAACGTTTCAACGAAACAATGATCACATTTTTCTACTACGTTACGCTAGAATCGTATTAAAAGTACTAGTTTTTGCACCATGTTTCAAAACAACGTTGAAAATATCACATTTTTACACTGTTATTCGCAACAACGATGTATAAAGGTGAAATCTTTAAACGTTTCAACGAAACAATGATCACATTTTTCTAGCACATCACGCGAGAACCGTGTAAAAAGTACTAGTTTTTGCACCATGTTTCAAAACAACTGTGAAAAATATCACCTTTTACATTGTTATACGTAACAACGTTGCATAAAGGTGAAATCTTTAAACGTTTCAAGAAAACAATGATCACAATTCTCCTGCATGTTACGCGAGAACCGTGTAAAAACTACTAGTTTTTGCACGATGTTTCAAAACAACTGTGGAAAAGATCACATTTTTACACTGTTATACGTGACGACGACGCAAAAAAGGTGAAAATTTTAAACGTTTCAACGAAACAATGATCACATTTCTCCTGCACGTTACGCAAGAACCGTGTAAAAACTACTAGTTTTTGCAGCATGTTTCAAAACAACTGCGGAAAAGATCACATTTTTACACTGATATACGTGACGACGACGCAAAAAAGGTGAAGTGTTTAAACGTTTCTACGAAACAATGATCACATTTTTCTACTACGTTACGCTAGAACCGTGTTAAAAGTACTAGTTTTTGCACCATGTTTCAAAAGAACGTTGAAAATATCACATTTTTACACTGTTATTAGCAACAACGATGTATAAAGGTGAAATCTTTAAACGTTTCAACGAAACAATGATCACATTTTTCTAGCACATCACGCGAGAACCGTGTAAAAAGTACTAGTTTTTGCACCATGTTTCAAAACAACTGTGGAAAAGATGACATTTTTACACTGATATACGTGACGATGACGCAAAAAAGGTGAAATGTTTAAACGTTTCAACGAAACAATGATCACATTTTTCTACCACGTTACGCTAGAACCGTGTTAAAACTACTAGTTTTTGCACCATGTTTCAAAACAACTGTGGAAAAGATCACATTTTTACACTGATATACGTGACCTAGACGCAAAAAAGGTGAAATGTTTAAACGTTTCAACAAAACAATGATCACATTTTTCTACTACGTTACGCTAGAATCGTATTAAAAGTACTAGTTTTTGCACCATGTTTCAAAACAACGTTGAAAATATCACATTTTTACACTGTTATTCGCAACAACGATGTATAAAGGTGAAATCTTTAAACGTTTCAACGAAACAATGATCACATTTTTCTAGCACATCACGCGAGAACCGTGTAAAAAAGTTTTTGCACCATGTTTCAAAACAACTGTGAAAAATATCACCTTTTACATTGTTATACGTAACAACGTTGCATAAAGGTGAAATCTTTAAACGTTTCAAGAAAACAATGATCACATTTCTCCTGCATGTTACACGAGAACCGTGTAAAAACTACTAGTTTTTGCACGATGTTTCAAAACAACTGTGGAAAAGATCACATTTTTACACTGTTATACGTGACGACGACGCAAAAAAGGTGAAATTTTTAAACGTTTCAACGAAACAATGATCACATTTTTCTACCACGTTACGCGAGAACCGTGTAAAAAGCACTAGTTTTTGCACCATGTTTCAAAACAGCTGTGGAAAAGATCACAATTTTACACTGTTATACGTCACAACGATGCAAAAAGGTTAAGTCTTTAAACGTTTCAACGAAACAATGATCACATTTTTCTAGCACGTTACGCGAGAACCGTGTAAAAAGTACAAGTTTTTGCACCATGTTTCAAAACAACGTGGAAAAGATGACATTTTTACACTATTATACGTAACAACGATGCATAAATGTGAAGTCTTTAAACGTTTCAACGAAACAATGATCACATTTTTCTAGCACGTTACTCGAGAACCGTGTAAAAAGTACAAGTTTTTGCACCATGTTTCAAAACAACTGTGAAAAGATCACTTTTTACACTGTTATACGTAACAACGATGCATAAAGGTGAAATCTTTAAATGTTTCAAGAAACAATGATCACATTATTCCTGCACGTTACGCGAGAACCGTGTAAAAAGTACTAGTTTTTGCACCATGTTTCAAAACAACTGTGGAAAAGATGACATTTTTACACTGATATACGTGACGATGACGCAAAAAAGGTGAAATGTTTAAACGTTTCAACGAAACAATGATCACATTTTTCTACCACGTTACGCTAGAACCGTGTTAAAAGTACTAGTTTTTGCACCATGTTTCAAAACAACGTTGAAAATATCACATTTTTACACTGTTATTCGCAACAACTATGTATAAAGGTGAAATCTTTAAACGTTTCAACGAAACAATGATCACATTTTTCTAGCACATCACGCGAGAACCGTGTAAAAAGTACTAGTTTTTGCACCATGTTTCAAAACAACTGTGAAAAATATCACCTTTTACATTGTTATACGTAACAATGTTGCATAAAGGTGAAATCTTTAAACGTTTCAAGAAAACAATGATCACATTTCTCCTGCACGTTACGCGAGAACCGTGTAAAAACTACTAGTTTTTGCACCATGTTTCAAAACATCTGTGGAAAAGATCACATTTTTACACTGTTATACGTGACGACGACGCAAAAAAGGTGAAATGTTTAAACGTTTCAACGAAACAATGATCACATTTTTCTACCACGTTACGCGAGAACCGTGTAAAAAACACTAGTTTTTGCACCATGTTTCAAAACAGCTGTGGAAAAGATCACAATTTTACACTGTTATACGTCACAACGATGCAAAAAGGTTAAGTCTTTAAACGTTTCAACGAAACATTGATCACATTTTTCTAGCACGTTACGCGAGAACCGTGTAAAAAGTACAAGTTTTTGCACCATGTTTCAAAACAACGTGGAAAAGATGACATTTTTACACTGTTATACGTAACAACGATGCATAAATGTGAAGTCTTTAAACGTTTCAACGAAACAATGATCACATTTTTCTAGCACGTTACTCGAGAACCGTGTAAAAAGTACAAGTTTTTGCACCATGTTTCAAAACAACTGTGAAAAGATCACTTTTTACACTGTTATACGTAACAACGATGCATAAAGGTGAAATCTTTAAATGTTTCAAGAAACAATGATCACATTATTCCTGCACGTTACGCGAGAACCGTGTAAAAAGTACTAGTTTTTGCACCATGTTTCAAAACAACTGTGGAAAAGATGACATTTTTACACTGATATACGTGACGATGACGCAAAAAAGGTGAAATGTTTAAACGTTTCAACGAAACAATGATCACATTTTTCTACCACGTTACGCTAGAACCGTGTTAAAACTACTAGTTTTTGCACCATGTTTCAAAACAACTGTGGAAAAGATCACATTTTTACACTGTTATACGTGACGACGACGCAAAAAAGGTGAAATTTTTAAACGTTTCAACGAAACAATGATCACATTTTTCTAGCACGTTACGCGAGAACCGTGTAAAAAGTACAAGTTTTTGCACCATGTTTCAAAACAACGTGGAAAAGATGACATTTTTACACTGTTATACGTAACAACGATGCATAAATGTGAAGTCTTTAAACGTTTCAACGAAACAATGATCACATTTTTCTAGCACGTTACTCGAGAACCGTGTAAAAAGTACAAGTTTTTGCACCATGTTTCAAAACAACTATGAAAAGATCACTTTTTACACTGTTATACGTAACAACGATGCATAAAGGTGAAATCTTTAAATGTTTCAAGAAACAATGATCACATTATTTCTGCACGTTACGCGAGAACCGTGTAAAAAGTACTAGTTTTTGCACCATGTTTCAAAACAACTGTGGAAAAGAAGACATTTTTACACTGATATACGTGACGATGATGCAAAAAAGGTGAAATGTTTAAACGTTTCAACGAAAAAATGATCACATTTTTCTACCACGTTACGCTAGAACCGTGTTAAAAGTACTAGTTTTTGCACCATGTTTCAAAACAACGTTGAAAATATCACATTTTTACACTGTTATTCGCAACAACGATGTATAAAGGTGAAATCTTTAAACGTTTCAACGAAACAATTATCACATTTTTCTAGCACATCACGCAAGAACCGTGTAAAAAGTACTAGTTTTTGCACCATGTTTCAAAACAACTGTGAAAAATATCACCTTTTACATTGTTATACGTAACAACGTTGCATAAAGGTGAAATCTTTAAACGTTTCAAAAAAAAAACAATGATCACATTTCTCCTGCACGTTACGCAAGAACCGTGTAAAAACTACTAGTTTTTGCACCATGTTTCAAAACAACTGTGGAAAAGATCACATTTTTACACTGATATACGTGACCACGACGCAAAAAAGGTGAAATGTTTAAACGTTTCAACGAAACAATGATCACATTTTTCTACTACGTTACGTTAGAATCGTATTAAAAGTACTAGTTTTTGCACCATGTTTCAAAACAACGTTGAAAATATCACATTTTTACACTGTTATTCGCAACAACGATGTATAAAGGTGAAATCTTTAAACGTTTCAACGAAACAATGATCACATTTTTCAAGCACATCACGTGAGAACCGTGTAAAAAGTACTAGTTTTTGCACCATGTTTCAAAACAACTGTGAAAAATATCACCTTTTACATTGTTATACGTAACAACGTTGCATAAAGGTGAAATCATTAAACGTTTCAAGAAAACAATGATCACATTTCTCCTGCATGTTACGCGAGAACCGTGTAAAAACTACTAGTTTTTGCACGATGTTTCAAAACAACTGTGGAAAAGATCACATTTTTACACTGTTATACGTGACGACGACGCAAAAAAGGTGAAATTTTTAAACGTTTCAACGAAACAATGATCACAATTTTCTACCACGTTACGCGAGAACCGTGTAAAAAGCACTAGTTTTTGCACCATGTTTCAAAACAGTTGTGGAAAATAACACAATTTTACACTGTTATACGTCACAACGATGCAAAAAGGTTAAGTCTTTAAACGTTTCAACGAAACAATGATCACATTTTTCTAGCACGTTACGGGAGAACCGTGTAAAAAGTACAAGTTTTTGCACCATGTTTCAAAACAACGTGGAAAAGATGACATTTTTACACTGTTATACGTAACAACGATGCATAAATGTGAAGTCTTTAAACGTTTCAACGAAACAATGATCACATTTTTCTAGCACGTTACTCGAGAACCGTGTAAAAAGTACAAGTTTTTGCACCATGTTTCAAAACAACTGTGAAAAGATCACTTTTTACACTGTTATACGTAACAACGATGCATAAAGGTGAAATCTTTAAATGTTTCAAGAAACAATGATCACATTATTCCTGCACGTTATGCGAGAACCGTGTAAAAAGTACTAGTTTTTGCACCATGTCTCAAAACAACTGTGGAAAAGATGACATTTTTACACTGATATACGTGACGATGACGCAAAAAAGGTGAAATGTTTAAACGTTTCAACGAAACAATGATCACATTTTTCTACCACGTTACGCTAGAACCGTGTTAAAACTACTAGTTTTTGCACCATGTTTCAAAACAACTGTGGAAAAGATCACATTTTTACACTGTTATACGTGACGACGACGCAAAAAAGGTGAAATTTTTAAACGTTTCAACGAAACAATGATCACATTTTTCTAGCACGTTACGCGAGAACCGTGTAAAAAGTACAAGTTTTTGCACCATGTTTCAAAACAACGTGGAAAAGATGACATTTTTACACTGTTATACGTAACAACGATGCATAAATGTGAAGTCTTTAAACGTTTCAACGAAACAATGATCACATTTTTCTAGCACGTTACTCGAGAACCGTGTAAAAAGTACAAGTTTTTGCACCATGTTTCAAAACAACTGTGAAAAGATCACTTTTTACACTGTTATACGTAACAACGATGCATAAAGGTGAAATCTTTAAATGTTTCAAGAAAACAATGATCACATTATTCCTGCACGTTACGCGAGAACCGTGTAAAAAGTACTAGTTTTTGCACCATGTTTCAAAACAAATGTGGAAAAGATGACATTTTTACACTGATATACGTGACGATGACGCAAAAAAGGTGAAATGTTTAAACGTTTCAACGAAAAAATGATCACATTTTTCTACCACGTTACGCTAGAACCGTGTTAAAAGTACTAGTTTTTGCACCATGTTTCAAAACAACGTTGAAAATATCACATTTTTACACTGTTATTCGCAACAACGATGTATAAAGGTGAAATCTTTAAACGTTTCAACGAAACAATGATCACATTTTTCTAGCACATCACGCGAGAACCGTGTAAAAAGTACTAGTTTTTGCACCATGTTTCAAAACAACTGTGAAAAATATCACCTTTTACATTGTTATACGTAACAACGTTGCATAAAGGTGAAATCTTTAAACGTTTCAAAAAAAAACAATGATCACATTTCTCCTGCACGTTACGCAAGAACCGTGTAAAAACAACTAGTTTTTGCACCATGTTTCAAAACAACTGTGGAAAAGATCACATTTTTACACTGATATACGTGACCATGACGCAAAAAAGGTGAAATGTTTAAACGTTTCAACGAAACAATGATCACATTTTTCTACTACGTTACGTTAGAATCGTATTAAAAGTACTAGTTTTTGCACCATGTTTCAAAACAACGTTGAAAATATCACATTTTACACTGTTATTCGCAACAACGATGTATAAAGGTGAAATCTTTAAACGTTTCAACGAAACAGTGATCACATTTTTCAAGCACATCACGCGAGAACCGTGTAAAAAGTACTAGTTTTTGCACCATGTTTCAAAACAACTGTGAAAAATATCACCTTTTACATTGTTATACGTAACAACGTTGCATAAAGGTGAAATCTTTAAACGTTTCAAGAAAACAATGATCACATTTCTCCTGCATGTTACGCGAGAACCGTGTAAAAACTACTAGTTTTTGCACGATGTTTCAAAACAACTGTGGAAAAGATCACATTTTTACACTGTTATACGTGACGACGACGCAAAAAAGGTGAAATTTTTAAACGTTTCAACGAAACAATGATCACAATTTTCTACCACGTTACGCGAGAACCGTGTAAAAAGCACTAGTTTTTGCACCATGTTTCAAAACAGCTGTGGAAAATATCACAATTTTACACTGTTATACGTCACAACGATGCAAAAAGGTTAAGTCTTTAAACGTTTCAACGAAACAATGATCACATTTTTCTAGCACGTTACGCGAGAACCGTGTAAAAAGTACAAGTTTTTGCACGATGTTTCAAAACAACGTGGAAAATATGACATTTTTACACTGTTATACGTAACAACAATGCATAAATGTGAAGTCTTTAAACGTTTCAACGAAACAATGATCACATTTTTCTAACACGTTACTCGAGAACCGTGTAAAATGTACAAGTTTTTGCACCATGTTTCAAAAAAACTGTGAAAAGATCACTTTTTACACTGTTATACGTAACAACGATGCATAAAGGTGAAATCTTTAAATGTTTCAAGAAACAATGATCACATTATTCCTACACGTTACGCGAGAACCGTGTAAAAAGTACTAGTTTTTGCACCATGTTTCAAAACAACTGTGGAAAAGATGACATTTTTACACTGATATACGTGACGATGACGCAAAAAAGGTGAAATGTTTAAACGTTTCAACGAAACAATGATCACATTTTTCTACCACGTTACGCTAGAACCGTGTTAAAACTACTAGTTTTTGCACCATGTTTCAAAACAACTGTGGAAAAGATCACATTTTTACACTGTTATACGTGACGACGACGCAAAAAAGGTGAAATTTTTAAACGTTTCAACGAAACAATGATCACATTTTTCTAGCACGTTACGCGAGAACCGTGTAAAAAGTACAAGTTTTTGCACCATGTTTCAAAACAACGTGGAAAAGATGACATTTTTACACTGTTATACGTAACAACGATGCATAAATGTGAAGTCTTTAAACGTTTCAACGAAACAATGATCACATTTTTCTAGCACGTTACTCGAGAACCGTGTAAAAAGTACAAGTTTTTGCACCATGTTTCAAAACAACTGTGAAAAGATCACTTTTTACACTGTTATACGTAACAACGATGCATAAAGGTGAAATCTTTAAATGTTTCAAGAAAACAATGATCACATTATTCCTGCACGTTACGCGAGAACCGTGTAAAAAGTACTAGTTTTTGCACCATGTTTCAAAACAACTGTGGAAAAGATTACATTTTTACACTGCTATACGTGACGATGACGCAAAAAAGGTGAAATGTTTAAACGTTTCAACGAAAAAATGATCACATTTTTCTCCACGTTACGCTAGAACCGTGTTAAAAGTACTAGTTCTTGCACCATGTTTCAAAACAACGTTGAAAATATCACATTTTTACACTGTTATTCGCAACAACGATGTATAAAGGTGAAATCTTTAAACGTTTCAATGAAACAATGATCACATTTTTCTAGCACATCACGCGAGAACCGTGTAAAAAGTACTAGTTTTTGCACCATGTTTCAAAACAACTGTGAAAAATATCACCTTTTACATTGTTATACGTAACAACGTTGCATAAAGGTGAAATCTTTAAACGTTTCAAAAAAAACAATGATCACATTTCTCCTGCACGTTACGCAAGAACCGTGTAAAAACTACTAGTTTTTGCACCATGTTTCAAAACAACTGTGGAAAAGATCACATTTTTACACTGATATACGTGACCACGACGCAAAAAAGGTGAAATGTTTAAACGTTTCAACGAAACAATGATCACATTTTTCTACTACGTTACGTTAGAATCGTATTAAAAGTACTAGTTTTTGCACCATGTTTCAAAACAACGTTGAAAATATCACATTTTTACACTGTTATTCGCAACAACGATGTATAAAGGTGAAATCTTTAAACGTTTCAACGAAACAATGATCACATTTTTCTAGCACATCACGCGAGAACCGTGTAAAAAGTACTAGTTTTTGCACCATGTTTCAAAACAACTGTGAAAAATATCACCTTTTACATTGTTATACGTAACAACGTTGCATAAAGGTGAAATCTTTAAACGTTTCAAGAAAACAATGATCACATTTCTCCTGCATGTTACGCGAGAACCGTGTAAAAACTACTAGTTTTTGCACCATGTTTCAAAACAACTGTGGAAAAGATGACATTTTTACACTGATATACGTGACGACGACGCAAAAAAGGTGAAATTTTTAAACGTTTCAACGAAACAATGATCACATTTTTCTAGCACGTTACGCGAGAACCGTATAAAAAGTACAAGTTTTTGCACCATGTTTCAAAACAACGTGGAAAAGATGACATTTTTACACTGTTATACGTAACAACGATGCATAAATGTGAAGTCTTTAAACGTTTCAACGAAACAATGATCACATTTTTCTAGCACGTTACTCGAGAACCGTGTAAAAAGTACAAGTTTTTGCACCATGTTTCAAAACAACTGTGAAAAGATCACTTCTTACACTGTTATACGTAACAACGATGCATAAAGGTGAAATCTTTAAATGTTTCAAGAAACAATGATCACATTATTCCTGCACGTTACGCGAGAACCGTGTAAAAAGTACTAGTTTCTGCACCATGTTTCAAAACAACTGTGGAAAAGATGACATTTTTACACTGATATACGTGACGATGACGCAAAAAAGGTGAAATGTTTAAACGTTTCAACGAAACAATGATCACATTTTTCTACCACGTTACGCTAGAACCGTGTTAAAACTACTAGTTTTTGCACCATGTTTCAAAACAACTGTGGAAAAGATCACATTTTTACACTGTTATACGTGACGACGACGCAAAAAAGGTGAAATTTTTAAACGTTTCAACGAAACAATGATCACATTTTTCTACCACGTTACGCTAGAACCGTGTTAAAACTACTGGTTTTTGCACGATGTTTCAAAACAACTGTGGAAAAGATCACATTTTTACACTGTTATACGTGACGACGACGCAAAAAAGGTGAAATTTTTAAACGTTTCAACGAAACAATGATCACATTTTTCTACCACGTTACGCGAGAACCGTGTAAAAAGCACTAGTTTTTGCACCATGTTTCAAAACAGCTGTGGAAAAGATCACAATTTTACACTGTTATACGTCACAACGATGCAAAAAGGTTAAGTCTTTAAACGTTTCAACGAAACAATGATCACATTTTTCTAGCACGTTACGCGAGAACCGTGTAAAAAGTACAAGTTTTTGCACCATGTTTCAAAACAACGTGGAAAATATGACATTTTTACACTGTTATACGTAACAACGATGCATAAATGTGAAGTCGTTAAACGTTTCAACGAAACAATGATCACATTTTTCTAGCACGTTACTCGAGAACCGTGTAAAAAGTACAAGTTTTTGCACCATGTTTCAAAACAACTGTGAAAAGATCACTTTTTACACTGTTATACGTAACAACGATGCATAAAGGTGAAATCTTTAAATGTTTCAAGAAACAATGATCACATTATTCCTGCACGTTACGCGAGAACCGTGTAAAAAGTACTAGTTTTTGCACCATGTTTCAAAACAACTGTGGAAAAGATGACATTTTTACACTGATATACGTGACGATGACGCAAAAAAGGTGAAATGTTTAAACATTTCAACGAAACAATGATCACATTTTTCTACCACGTTACGTTAGAACCGTGTTAAAACTACTAGTTTTTGCACCATGTTTCAAAACAACTGTGGAAAAGATCACATTTTTACACTGTTATACGTGACGACGACGCAAAAAAAGTTGAAATTTTTAAACGTTCAACGAAACAATGATCACATTTTTCTACCACGTTACGCGAGAACCGTGTAAAAAGCACTAGTTTTTGCAGCATGTTTCAAAACAACTGTGGAAAAGATCACAATTTTACACTGTTATACGTCACAACGATGCAAAAAGGTTAAGTCTTTAAACGTTTCAACGAAACAATGATCACATTTTTCTAGCACGTTACGCGAGAACCGTGTAAAAAGTACAAGTTTTTGCACGATGTTTCAAAACAACGTGGAAAAGATGACATTTTTACACTGTTATACGTAACAACGATGCATAAATGTGAAGTCTTTAAACGTTTCAACGAAACAATGATCACATTTTTCTAACACGTTACTCGAGAACCGTGTAAAAGGTACAAGTTTTTGCACCATGTTTCAAAACAACTGTGAAAAGATCACTTTTTACACTGTTATACGTAACAACGATGCATAAAGGTGAAATCTTTAAATGTTTCAAGAAACAATGATCACATTATTCCTACACGTTACGCGAGAACCGTGTAAAAAGTACTAGTTTTTGCACCATGTTTCAAAACAACTGTGGAAAAGATGACATTTTTACACTGATATACGTGACGATGACGCAAAAAAGGTGAAATGTTTAAACGTTTCAACGAAACAATGATCACATTTTTCTACCACGTCACGCTAGAACCGTGTTAAAACTACTAGTTTTTGCACCATGTTTCAAAACAACTGTGGAAAAGATCACATTTTTACACTGTTATACGTGACGACGACGCAAAAAAAGGTGAAATTTTTAAACGTTTCAACGAAACAATGATCACATTTTTCTACCACGTTACGCGAGAACTGTGTAAAAAGCACTAGTTTTTGCAGCATTTTTCAAAACAACTGTGGAAAAGATCACAATTTTACACTGTTATACGTCACAACGATGCAAAAAGGTTAAGTCTTTAAACGTTTCAACGAAACAATGATCACATTTTTCTAGCACGTTACGCGAGAACCGTGTAAAAAGTACAAGTTTTTGCACCATGTTTCAAAACAACGTGGAAAAGATGACATTTTTACACTGGTATACGTAACAACGATGCATAAATGTGAAGTCTTTAAACGTTTCAACGAAACAATGATCACATTTTTCTAGAACGTTACTCGAGAACCGTGTAAAAAGTACAAGTTTTTGCACCATGTTTCAAAACAACTGTGAAAAGATCACTTTTTACACTGTTATACGTAACAACGATGCATAAAGGTGAAATCTTTAAATGTTTCAAGAAACAATGATCACATTATTCCTGCACGTTACGCGAGAACCGTGTAAAAAGTACTAGTTTTTGCACCATGTTTCAAAACAACTGTGGAAAAGATGACATTTTTACACTGATATACGTGACGATGACGCAAAAAAGGTGAAATGTTTAAACGTTTCAACGAAACAATGATCACATTTTTCTACCACGTTACGCTAGAACCGTGTTAAAACTACTAGTTTTTGCACCATGTTTCAAAACAACTGTGGAAAAGATCACATTTTTACACTGTTATACGTGACGACGACGCAAAAAAGGTGAAATTTTTAAACGTTTCAACGAAACAATGATCACATTTTTCTACCACGTTACGCTAGAACCGTGTTAAAACTACTAGTTTTTGCACGATGTTTCAAAACAACTATGGAAAAGATCACATTTTTACACTGTTATACGTGACGACGACGCAAAAAAGGTGAAATTTTTAAACGTTTCAACGAAACAATGATCACATTTTTCTACCACGTTACGCGAGAACCGTGTAAAAAGCACTAGTTTTTGCACCATGTTTCAAAACAGCTGTGGAAAAGATCACAATTTTACACTGTTATACGTCACAACGATGCAAAAAGGTTAAGTCTTTAAACGTTTCAACGAAACAATGATCACATTTTTCTAGCACGTTACGCGAGAACCGTGTAAAAAGTACAAGTTTTTGCACCATGTTTCAAAACAACGTGGAAAATATGACATTTTTACACTGTTATACGTAACAACGATGCATAAATGTGAAGTCGTTAAACGTTTCAACGAAACAATGATCACATTTTTCTAGCACGTTACTCGAGAACCGTGTAAAAAGTACAAGTTTTTGCACCATGTTTCAAAACAACTGTGAAAAGATCACTTTTTACACTGTTATACGTAACAACGATGCATAAAGGTGAAATCTTTAAATGTTTCAAGAAACAATGATCACATTATTCCTGCACGTTACGCGAGAACCGTGTAAAAAGTACTAGTTTTTGCACCATGTTTCAAAACAACTGTGGAAAAGATGACATTTTTACACTGATATACGTGACGATGACGCAAAAAAGGTGAAATGTTTAAACGTTTCAACGAAACAATGATCACATTTTTCTACCACGTCACGCTAGAACCGTGTTAAAACTACTAGTTTTTGCACCATGTTTCAAAACAACTGTGGAAAAGATCACATTTTTACACTGTTATACGTGACGACGACGCAAAAAAAGGTGAAATTTTTAAACGTTTCAACGAAACAATGATCACATTTTTCTACCACGTTACGCGAGAACTGTGTAAAAAGCACTAGTTTTTGCAGCATTTTTCAAAACAACTGTGGAAAAGATCACAATTTTACACTGTTATACGTCACAACGATGCAAAAAGGTTAAGTCTTTAAACGTTTCAACGAAACAATGATCACATTTTTCTAGCACGTTACGCGAGAACCGTGTAAAAAGTACAAGTTTTTGCACCATGTTTCAAAACAACGTGGAAAAGATGACATTTTTACACTGGTATACGTAACAACGATGCATAAATGTGAAGTCTTTAAACGTTTCAACGAAACAATGATCACATTTTTCTAGAACGTTACTCGAGAACCGTGTAAAAAGTACAAGTTTTTGCACCATGTTTCAAAACAACTGTGAAAAGATCACTTTTTACACTGTTATACGTAACAACGATGCATAAAGGTGAAATCTTTAAATGTTTCAAGAAACAATGATCACATTATTCCTGCACGTTACGCGAGAACCGTGTAAAAAGTACTAGTTTTTGCACCATGTTTCAAAACAACTGTGGAAAAGATGACATTTTTACACTGATATACGTGACGATGACGCAAAAAAGGTGAAATGTTTAAACGTTTCAACGAAACAATGATCACATTTTTCTACCACGTTACGCTAGAACCGTGTTAAAACTACTAGTTTTTGCACCATGTTTCAAAACAACTGTGGAAAAGATCACATTTTTACACTGTTATACGTGACGACGACGCAAAAAAGGTGAAATTTTTAAACGTTTCAACGAAACAATGATCACATTTTTCTACCACGTTACGCTAGAACCGTGTTAAAACTACTAGTTTTTGCACGATGTTTCAAAACAACTATGGAAAAGATCACATTTTTACACTGTTATACGTGACGACGACGCAAAAAAGGTGAAATTTTTAAACGTTTCAACGAAACAATGATCACATTTTTCTACCACGTTACGCGAGAACCGTGTAAAAAGCACTAGTTTTTGCACCATGTTTCAAAACAGCTGTGGAAAAGATCACAATTTTACACTGTTATACGTCACAACGATGCAAAAAGGTTAAGTCTTTAAACGTTTCAACGAAACAATGATCACATTTTTCTAGCACGTTACGCGAGAACCGTGTAAAAAGTACAAGTTTTTGCACCATGTTTCAAAACAACGTGGAAAATATGACATTTTTACACTGTTATACGTAACAACGATGCATAAATGTGAAGTCGTTAAACGTTTCAACGAAACAATGATCACATTTTTCTAGCACGTTACTCGAGAACCGTGTAAAAAGTACAAGTTTTTGCACCATGTTTCAAAACAACTGTGAAAAGATCACTTTTTACACTGTTATACGTAACAACGATGCATAAAGGTGAAATCTTTAAATGTTTCAAGAAACAATGATCACATTATTCCTGCACGTTACGCGAGAACCGTGTAAAAAGTACTAGTTTTTGCACCATGTTTCAAAACAACTGTGGAAAAGATGACATTTTTACACTGATATACGTGACGATGACGCAAAAAAGGTGAAATGTTTAAACATTTCAACGAAACAATGATCACATTTTTCTACCACGTTACGTTAGAACCGTGTTAAAACTACTAGTTTTTGCACCATGTTTCAAAACAACTGTGGAAAAGATCACATTTTTACACTGTTATACGTGACGACGACGCAAAAAAAGTTGAAATTTTTAAACGTTCAACGAAACAATGATCACATTTTTCTACCACGTTACGCGAGAACCGTGTAAAAAGCACTAGTTTTTGCAGCATGTTTCAAAACAACTGTGGAAAAGATCACAATTTTACACTGTTATACGTCACAACGATGCAAAAAGGTTAAGTCTTTAAACGTTTCAACGAAACAATGATCACATTTTTCTAGCACGTTACGCGAGAACCGTGTAAAAAGTACAAGTTTTTGCACGATGTTTCAAAACAACGTGGAAAAGATGACATTTTTACACTGTTATACGTAACAACGATGCATAAATGTGAAGTCTTTAAACGTTTCAACGAAACAATGATCACATTTTTCTAACACGTTACTCGAGAACCGTGTAAAAGGTACAAGTTTTTGCACCATGTTTCAAAACAACTGTGAAAAGATCACTTTTTACACTGTTATACGTAACAACGATGCATAAAGGTGAAATCTTTAAATGTTTCAAGAAACAATGATCACATTATTCCTACACGTTACGCGAGAACCGTGTAAAAAGTACTAGTTTTTGCACCATGTTTCAAAACAACTGTGGAAAAGATGACATTTTTACACTGATATACGTGACGATGACGCAAAAAAGGTGAAATGTTTAAACGTTTCAACGAAACAATGATCACATTTTTCTACCACGTCACGCTAGAACCGTGTTAAAACTACTAGTTTTTGCACCATGTTTCAAAACAACTGTGGAAAAGATCACATTTTTACACTGTTATACGTGACGACGACGCAAAAAAAGGTGAAATTTTTAAACGTTTCAACGAAACAATGATCACATTTTTCTACCACGTTACGCGAGAACTGTGTAAAAAGCACTAGTTTTTGCAGCATTTTTCAAAACAACTGTGGAAAAGATCACAATTTTACACTGTTATACGTCACAACGATGCAAAAAGGTTAAGTCTTTAAACGTTTCAACGAAACAATGATCACATTTTTCTAGCACGTTACGCGAGAACCGTGTAAAAAGTACAAGTTTTTGCACCATGTTTCAAAACAACGTGGAAAAGATGACATTTTTACACTGGTATACGTAACAACGATGCATAAATGTGAAGTCTTTAAACGTTTCAACGAAACAATGATCACATTTTTCTAGAACGTTACTCGAGAACCGTGTAAAAAGTACAAGTTTTTGCACCATGTTTCAAAACAACTGTGAAAAGATCACTTTTTACACTGTTATACGTAACAACGATGCATAAAGGTGAAATCTTTAAATGTTTCAAGAAACAATGATCACATTATTCCTGCACGTTACGCGAGAACCGTGTAAAAAGTACTAGTTTTTGCACCATGTTTCAAAACAACTGTGGAAAAGATGACATTTTTACACTGATATACGTGACGATGACGCAAAAAAGGTGAAATGTTTAAACGTTTCAACGAAACAATGATCACATTTTTCTACCACGTTACGCTAGAACCGTGTTAAAACTACTAGTTTTTGCACCATGTTTCAAAACAACTGTGGAAAAGATCACATTTTTACACTGTTATACGTGACGACGACGCAAAAAAGGTGAAATTTTTAAACGTTTCAACGAAACAATGATCACATTTTTCTACCACGTTACGCTAGAACCGTGTTAAAACTACTAGTTTTTGCACGATGTTTCAAAACAACTATGGAAAAGATCACATTTTTACACTGTTATACGTGACGACGACGCAAAAAAGGTGAAATTTTTAAACGTTTCAACGAAACAATGATCACATTTTTCTACCACGTTACGCGAGAACCGTGTAAAAAGCACTAGTTTTTGCACCATGTTTCAAAACAGCTGTGGAAAAGATCACAATTTTACACTGTTATACGTCACAACGATGCAAAAAGGTTAAGTCTTTAAACGTTTCAACGAAACAATGATCACATTTTTCTAGCACGTTACGCGAGAACCGTGTAAAAAGTACAAGTTTTTGCACCATGTTTCAAAACAACGTGGAAAATATGACATTTTTACACTGTTATACGTAACAACGATGCATAAATGTGAAGTCGTTAAACGTTTCAACGAAACAATGATCACATTTTTCTAGCACGTTACTCGAGAACCGTGTAAAAAGTACAAGTTTTTGCACCATGTTTCAAAACAACTGTGAAAAGATCACTTTTTACACTGTTATACGTAACAACGATGCATAAAGGTGAAATCTTTAAATGTTTCAAGAAACAATGATCACATTATTCCTGCACGTTACGCGAGAACCGTGTAAAAAGTACTAGTTTTTGCACCATGTTTCAAAACAACTGTGGAAAAGATGACATTTTTACACTGATATACGTGACGATGACGCAAAAAAGGTGAAATGTTTAAACATTTCAACGAAACAATGATCACATTTTTCTACCACGTTACGTTAGAACCGTGTTAAAACTACTAGTTTTTGCACCATGTTTCAAAACAACTGTGGAAAAGATCACATTTTTACACTGTTATACGTGACGACGACGCAAAAAAAGTTGAAATTTTTAAACGTTCAACGAAACAATGATCACATTTTTCTACCACGTTACGCGAGAACCGTGTAAAAAGCACTAGTTTTTGCAGCATGTTTCAAAACAACTGTGGAAAAGATCACAATTTTACACTGTTATACGTCACAACGATGCAAAAAGGTTAAGTCTTTAAACGTTTCAACGAAACAATGATCACATTTTTCTAGCACGTTACGCGAGAACCGTGTAAAAAGTACAAGTTTTTGCACGATGTTTCAAAACAACGTGGAAAAGATGACATTTTTACACTGTTATACGTAACAACGATGCATAAATGTGAAGTCTTTAAACGTTTCAACGAAACAATGATCACATTTTTCTAACACGTTACTCGAGAACCGTGTAAAAGGTACAAGTTTTTGCACCATGTTTCAAAACAACTGTGAAAAGATCACTTTTTACACTGTTATACGTAACAACGATGCATAAAGGTGAAATCTTTAAATGTTTCAAGAAACAATGATCACATTATTCCTACACGTTACGCGAGAACCGTGTAAAAAGTACTAGTTTTTGCACCATGTTTCAAAACAACTGTGGAAAAGATGACATTTTTACACTGATATACGTGACGATGACGCAAAAAAGGTGAAATGTTTAAACGTTTCAACGAAACAATGATCACATTTTTCTACCACGTCACGCTAGAACCGTGTTAAAACTACTAGTTTTTGCACCATGTTTCAAAACAACTGTGGAAAAGATCACATTTTTACACTGTTATACGTGACGACGACGCAAAAAAAGGTGAAATTTTTAAACGTTTCAACGAAACAATTATCACATTTTTCTACCACGTTACGCGAGAACTGTGTAAAAAGCACTAGTTTTTGCAGCATTTTTCAAAACAACTGTGGAAAAGATCACAATTTTACACTGTTATACGTCACAACGATGCAAAAAGGTTAAGTCTTTAAACGTTTCAACGAAACAATGATCACATTTTTCTAGCACGTTACGCGAGAACCGTGTAAAAAGTACAAGTTTTTGCACCATGTTTCAAAACAACATGGAAAAGATGACATTTTTACACTGGTATACGTAACAACGATGCATAAATGTGAAGTCTTTAAACGTTTCAACGAAACAATGATCACATTTTTCTAGAACGTTACTCGAGAACCGTGTAAAAAGTACAAGTTTTTGCACCATGTTTCAAAACAACTGTGAAAAGATCACTTTTTACACTGTTATACGTAACAACGATGCATAAAGGTGAAATCTTTAAATGTTTCAAGAAACAATGATCACATTATTCCTGCACGTTACGCGAGAACCGTGTAAAAAGTACTAGTTTTTGCACCATGTTTCAAAACAACTGTGGAAAAGATGACATTTTTACACTGATATACGTGACGATGACGCAAAAAAGGTGAAATGTTTAAACGTTTCAACGAAACAATGATCACATTTTTCTACCACGTTACGCTAGAACCGTGTTAAAACTACTAGTTTTTGCACCATGTTTCAAAACAACTGTGGAAAAGATCACATTTTTACACTGTTATACGTGACGACGACGCAAAAAAGGTGAAATTTTTAAACGTTTCAACGAAACAATGATCACATTTTTCTACCACGTTACGCTAGAACCGTGTTAAAACTACTAGTTTTTGCACGATGTTTCAAAACAACTATGGAAAAGATCACATTTTTACACTGTTATACGTGACGACGACGCAAAAAAGGTGAAATTTTTAAACGTTTCAACGAAACAATGATCACATTTTTCTACCACGTTACGCGAGAACCGTGTAAAAAGCACTAGTTTTTGCACCATGTTTCAAAACAGCTGTGGAAAAGATCACAATTTTACACTGTTATACGTCACAACGATGCAAAAAGGTTAAGTCTTTAAATGTTTCAACGAAACAATGATCACATTTTTATAGCACGTTACGCGAGAACCGTGTAAAATGTACAAGTTTTTGCACCATGTTTCAAAACAACGTGGAAAAGATGACATTTTTACACTGTTATACGTAACAACGATGCATAAATGTAACATCCCTTATCTTTAAAACACTCATTTAACGGAAAGTAACCTTAAAATACAGCGGAAGATTTGTAATTAAAACATTTAGATAAAATCCCATAATCTTATAGAATAGAGTACAAGTTTGCAACTTAAAACCAATACGTTTGAGACAAACAATATTCAACTGAAAAGCTTAGAGAATCCAAAACTATCATTCATCAAAAGAAAATATAAGCTGCTGAGCTGCCGCAAATCCAAAAGCTTCAAGCTGGAGCCTTTCCTTTATTCTTCGAAGATGTACCTGCCACTAAAAGATGAATAACAACGGGGTAAGCTTTCGCTTAGTGAGCACGCACCTGTACCACATATCATCATGCATACATACTCGCATAAACATAGCAATCACATACATGTAACATCCTTCCATTCCTTAAGGCACAAAGCCAATAAGGAAGGTCATAACTAGACACTGGTACCAGGCCTCTTCTTACATAACATATTCCCTAGGGGTATTACTACCACCATAGGTACTCTTTCCTTTGGCAAAGCCAACATACACATAATCACACATGCAATCCAACTACGTACACATAACTTACATAATATAGGTAGAGTACTCACTTGTCAAGATGTCAATTACCAAGTACTTCACAGTGTATAATAATCACCTCGTACCACCTATAACATTCATACATACACATATCATAACAAGCCCAAAAATGGAACTCTAATTCTATCCCAACTCTCATCCCGAAATGACATAGCTAGGATAGTCCAAATACCATAAAACTTTGCCAAACATCCCATTTCATACACCCCATTTCTATTGATTTCTAAACATAATACACATACCTTGCAATTCTAGACCGCGAACAACAATCCTCCTAGAACCTTTCACAACTTGAATCTTCCAAAATCACCAAATCTTTCGCCTGGAAAATACAGCAACTTCGGACACTTGGTTCTCTCTACTGGGAACTCCGATGCCAAATCCCTCCGGTCAGAATGTAGATTAGAGGGTCGTGAAGTCGCTGTCCAAATTTCACGACGATCCAACGGTTAACGAAGGAGAATCGGTCGATCTTTCACAGCAGCTCACAAGAACTCCGAAAATCCCTTTCACAGCAACTTCGGACACTTGGTTCTCTCTACTGGGAACTCCGATGCCAAATTCCTCCGGTCAGAATGTATATTAGAGGGTCGTGAAGACGCTGTCCAAATTTCACGACGATCCAACGGTTAACGAAGGAGAATCGGTCGGTCTTTCACAGCAGCTCACAAGAACTCCGAAAATCCCTTTCTCTTTTCTCTCTTCTTTGCTAAAGAAACAAATGGCTGCAAATGAGGGTGTTTAGGGTTTCCATCCCCTTTACATACATGCCAAAACACACCCTCATCTTACAAAATTGATAAACTGGCCCCTAGATTCTTGAACACGTACATAACGACCCAAAAATTAACTCAACCCCAAAAGAGACAGTTAAATCACGTAAATTGGGAAACTGGGTGTTACAACTCTCCCCCACTTACCAGGATTTCGTCCTCGAAATCGATCAGACTTGGAAGAGTTCCGGATAATTCGATCTCATCTTAGCTTCCGGTTCCCACGTCCATTTTGATCCTTTTCGGTGTTCCCACTGAACTTTCATTAAGCTGATCTCCTTGTTTCGCAAGGATTTGGTCTTCCTTTCCAAGATTGCTATCGGTCTCTCAATATAATTCAACCGTTCGTCGACCTGTATGTCATCTATAGGGACATGCGCCGACTCGTCAGCTAAACACTTCCTCAACTGAGATACGTGGAAGGTGTTGTGTATCAGACTGAGTTCCGACGGAAGCTCCAGCCGGTACGCAACCTTCCCAACCCGTGCTATCACCTTGAAGGGTCCGATAAACCTAGGGCCTAGCTTGCCCCTCTTCTGGAATCGGATCACCCCTTTCCAAGGTGATACCTTCAACAAAACATTATCTCCCACGTTGAACTCCAGATCCGACCTTCGCTTGTCGGCGTAACTCTTTTGACGACTCTGTGCGGTTCGTAGCCTATCCCGAATCATCTCAATACTTTCCGTCGTTTTCTGAACCACTTCTGTGCTGCTTAACTCCCGCTGGCCTACCTCTCCCCAACAGAATAGGAGTCCTACATCTTCTCCCGTACAACATCTCATACGGAGGCATGCCAATACTGGCATGGAAACTGTTGTTGTATGAGAACTCAGCCAACGGTAAATACGTATCCCAGCTGCCCCCAAAATCCAAAACACAGGCTATCAACATATCCTCAAGAGTCTGAATTGTTCTCTCGCTTTGCCCGTCCGTCTGTGGGTGAAAGGCTGTACTGAACTGAAGTCTCGTACCCAAATCTTCATGGAACTTCCCCCAAAACCGCGACGTAAACCGAACATCCCTGTCTGATATCACTGTTACCGGTACCCCATGCCTTGCTACAATTTCACTGACATAGATGTCAGCTAACTTTTCTGCAGATGAACTTTCACGGATCGCGATAAAATGGGCACTCTTTGTCAACCTATCTACAACCACTCAAATGGCATCATGATTCCTAGGTGTTCGAGGCAACTTGGTAATCAGATCCATTGTTATATGCTCCCACTTCCACTCTGGTATCTCTAATGGCTGTAACTTCCCGTGCGGTCTCTGATGCTCTGCTTTGACCCTTAAACAAGTCAAACATTTCTCCACGTACTTAGCCACGTCCCTCTTCATCCCCGGCCACCAGTAGTCAGTCTTCAGATCTCTATACATCTTAGTAGCACCGGGATGGATAGAGAACCTTGACTTATGCGCCTCGTCCAGAAGTGTCTGCCTTGCCTCACACGATACTGGAACCCATACCCGACCGTACCGAATCAATAGACCTCGACTGTCGGGCACTAACTGATCCACCTGTCCCTTTATCCGTTCCTTCTTCTGGTTCTCACCCTTGATCGCTTCCTCTTGAGACCTTCTTACCAAGTCGTGAAGCGACGTTGATACTGTTAGTCTCATCAACGGTACCCGAAGTAGAACACTACTCGCTCTTCTACTCAAGGCATCCGCTACGACATTTGCCTTCCCCGGGTGATAAAGAATCTCGCAATTATAATCCTTCACCACATCCAACCACCTCCGCTGTCTCATGTTCAAATTCTGTTGATCCATGAAATAACGAAGACTCTTGTGGTCCGTATAGATAGTACACTTCACCCCATACAGGTAGTGCCGCCATAACTTGAGAGCGAACACCACTGCCGCAAGCTCCAAATCGTGAGTCGGGTAATTCACCTCATGCGTCTTCAGTTGACGAGACGCATAGGCAATCACCCTTCCCCTCTGCATAAGAACGCAGCCTAGCCCGTGATAAGACGCATCACAGTAGACTGTCATGTCTTCAACTCCCTCCGGTAGTGTCAACACCGGAGCCTCGCATAACTTTCTCCTTAAGGTTTCGAACGCTGTTTTCTGTTCCTCTCCCCAAACGAAACGTTCGTTCTTCCTCGTCAGCTTCGTCAACGGAACTGCTATCTTGGAGAAATCCTGGATGAACCGGCGGTAGTACCCGGCTAATCCAAGGAAACTCCTAATCTCAGTGGGAGTCTTCGGGGTTTCCCACTTCATCACTGCCTCCACCTTCGCTGGGTCTACCTTGATACCCTCTCGGTTCACAAGATGTCCAAGAAATTGAACCTCTTGTAACCAGAAATCACACTTGGAGAACTTTGCATATAACTGCTCCTTACGCAAAATCTCCAAAACCTCTCGTAGATGCTCCATATGATCCTCCTTCGACTTGGAGTAGATCAGTATATCATCAATAAACACGATGATTGACCTATCCAACATCGGTCTGCAAACTCTATTCATAAGATCCATGAATGCCGTCGGTGCGTTCGTCAGTCCAAATGGCATCACGATGAACTCGAAATGCCCGTACCTGGTTCTGAACGCTGTCTTGTGAACATCCTCTTCCCTGACCTTCAACTGGTGGTACCCTGAGCGAAGATCTATCTTAGAGAACCAAACGGCTCCCTGAAGTTGATCGAAGAGATCGTCGATCCTCGGCAACGGGTATCTGTTCTTCACCGTAAGCTTGTTAGGCCCTCTATAGTCGATGCACATCCGCATCGACCCGTCCTTCTTTTTCACGAAAAGGATAGGGGCTCCCCAAGGTGAACTACTGGGGCGGATGAAACCCTTATCCAACAGTTCCTCCAGCTGCTTAGACAGTTCATGCATCTCCGGAGGTGCCAAACGGTAAGGAGTCTTTGCTACCGGTGCCTCCCCCGGAATCAAGTCTATTCGGAACTCCACTTGCCTCCCGGGAGGAATGCCAGGCAAGTCATCCGGGAAAACATCCGGAAACTCGCTGACCACTGGTACATCTGCCACTGTTCTCTTCTTTTTCTCCTCCCGTTCATCAACAATATACGCCAAGTAACTGCTACCACCATGGTGCACATATCTTCTAGCTTTGGCCAAAGTGCACACCTTTGGTACCCCTTTTCTTCCTTCACTCGAGATAGTTAATTCTCCCCCACTTGGGGTTCGAATCACTACCTGCTGTTTTTCACAATCAATGCGCGCTCCATTCCGACTAAGCCAATCTATCCCAACTACTACATTTATTTCCCTCATCGCAATAGGAATAAGATCTATACTAAACTTCACTCCGGCTATCTTTATTACATTACCTTTATACACATCACTCACAAAACGAAACTCCTCGTCCGCTATTTCTACTTCTAGCGGACACTCTAACTTGTCCTTTACAATAGCAAAGTCTTTACAAAACGATAAAGAAACAAAAGATTTAGTAGCTCCCGAGTCAAATAAGACAAGGGCAGGTGATGCATTAACAGGAAAAATACCTGTCACGACATCTGGCTCCTCATTTGCTTCATCTACGGTCATCTGGAACACTCGCCCCCGAGTCCTGGGTGCGTCGTTCTTCTTTCCCAATCCACCCTCTAGCATCTTCACCGGTGCGGTTCCCGAGTTCTGGACCGACCCGGTATTCATTGGGCACTCGTCAGCAAAATGGCCCGGCTTGTAGCACTTAAAACATATCTTTGCGGTCGCCTTGCAGTCTCGACTGATATGACCCGGTTGCCCGCATTTGTAACAGGTTCCGGAGCCCATACGGCATTCTCCCGGATGCTGTCGTCCACACTTCCCACAGCGGGGATGCTCTCTCTTGAAATCTTTCTTTACCTCCGGTTTATGACTCCCAGTTTTGAACCTCTTAGTCTGCTGAGGTTGAGTCTGAACCGTTTCTGCCCTTCTTGTCTTTCTTTGGCTCTCTAATTCGAGCTCTCTAGCCCGAGCCGCCTCGTGCATCTGCTGAAAATCAATGCACCTTGCCATAACAACAAATTCTCTAATCTCCTGTTTCAAAACTCTCCCATATCTGTACATTTTGGCCTTTTCATTCCTGACATACTCGGGACAGAAAAGGGACCGCTCCAAAAACTTGTCAGTGATCTCCTTCACCGACTCCGTAGTTTGCTCCATAGATAGAAACTCATTTGTGAGTCTCTCTACCTCAATTTGGGGCACATACTGTTCCATGAACAGTTCCTTGAACTGTTCCCAAGTCATGCTATCCACTTGTTCTGGCGTCCGAGCACGAACAATAAGGTTCCACCAGTCTTTCGCTGCCTTCCTCAGAAGGTTCGATGCGTAGCGAACCTTGATTTCCTCGGTAGAAAAACTGGGGCGGAAAGCACCCTCCACCTCAGCTATCCAACGAGTGCTGGTTACGGGGTCCTTCTTCCCCTCAAACTGTGGCGGCTGACAGGCCGAGAAATCTCTGTAGCTTGTCCCCCGTGGTTGTACGCCTGACAAGCCCCCTGATCCACTGGCCCTGCTGGCCACAGCTGCCTCTACCTGACTACGAATTTCATTAGCCAGTTCCTGCTTTACCTGCTCAAAGAGACTTGGGAGTAACTCGTGAAGAACCTCCCCGACCTCAGCAGCGATCACACCTCTCAGATCAGGAATTTCCTGATCCTCTTCAATAATCGGTCTCTTGCCTTGCCTTCTAGTGTTCACCATTCTGATACATAAACATGATACTTTAGAATAATTCATCTACATCCCCCCCTGAGCAAACTCCTAGCATAGTCCAGAGGTCCTAGCTTAGTTGTATTTCTTTCTAACATGCTCCTTAGAAACCTTCTGCTTATACTCTCTTAACAAAATCCCTTTCTAGCATGTTACTACCCAACCCTCAACCTTGTCTGGTTCATAGAATTCTTTTGCAACTATATCAAGTCCCGGCATGTACAATGTAATTGCAATGGTATGGGCCCTTATACCATTATAATTACACCCTCCATGTTTAGACTCAACACCGTCACTAAGGTTCCAATTCCCAGCTTAGTTGGTACCTTTAACATATATATCACAACATTTTCCATATCTACCACTTATCATATAAACATTATAATCATATTCTAATTCACATTATGCATCAACAAAACATACTTGAAATCATAACCTTGTCACATTGACCATATCTAGCATACATAAACATAATTACTCATCCAATACAGTTATAAAACTGGTCTTTCACAAAACTGAACATGCTTTATCATAAATCCTAATATGGAATAGTGTGCTCACCCCCGTCTTAATGCTCTGGACCGCAGCTCAGCCGTGAAAACTTTTTCTTTTAAAACACCCTTTCCTTATAAACCATTTTCTTACACGAAACAGCTTTTTTTTAAAGGTTACTTATTTGAAAACTTGAGCACTTGGGTTTAAGTTCAAACACTCACCACTTGTGAATGCCCGAATCCCTTAAACCAAGGCTCTGATACCAACTGTAACATCCCTTATCTTTAAACGTTTCAACGAAACAATGATCACATTTTTATAGCACGTTACGCGAGAACCGTGTAAAATGTACAAGTTTTTGCACCATGTTTCAAAACAACGTGGAAAAGATGACATTTTTACACTGTTATACGTAACAACGATGCATAAATGTAACATCCCTTATCTTTAAAACACTCATTTAACGGAAAGTAACCTTAAAATACAGCGGAAGATTTGTAATTAAAACATTTAGATAAAATCCCATAATCTTATAGAATAGAGTACAAGTTTGCAACTTAAAACCAATACGTTTGAGACAAACAATATTCAACTGAAAAGCTTAGAGAATCCAAAACTATCATTCATCAAAAGAAAATATAAGCTGCTGAGCTGCCGCAAATCCAAAAGCTTCAAGCTGGAGCCTTTCCTTTATTCTTCGAAGATGTACCTGCCACTAAAAGATGAATAACAACGGGGTAAGCTTTCGCTTAGTGAGCACGCACCTGTACCACATATCATCATGCATACATACTCGCATAAACATAGCAATCACATACATGTAACATCCTTCCATTCCTTAAGGCACAAAGCCAATAAGGAAGGTCATAACTAGACACTGGTACCAGGCCTCTTCTTACATAACATATTCCCTAGGGGTATTACTACCACCATAGGTACTCTTTCCTTTGGCAAAGCCAACATACACATAATCACACATGCAATCCAACTACGTACACATAACTTACATAATATAGGTAGAGTACTCACTTGTCAAGATGTCAATTACCAAGTACTTCACAGTGTATAATAATCACCTCGTACCACCTATAACATTCATACATACACATATCATAACAAGCCCAAAAATGGAACTCTAATTCTATCCCAACTCTCATCCCGAAATGACATAGCTAGGATAGTCCAAATACCATAAAACTTTGCCAAACATCCCATTTCATACACCCCATTTCTATTGATTTCTAAACATAATACACATACCTTGCAATTCTAGACCGCGAACAACAATCCTCCTAGAACCTTTCACAACTTGAATCTTCCAAAATCACCAAATCTTTCGCCTGGAAAATACAGCAACTTCGGACACTTGGTTCTCTCTACTGGGAACTCCGATGCCAAATCCCTCCGGTCAGAATGTAGATTAGAGGGTCGTGAAGTCGCTGTCCAAATTTCACGACGATCCAACGGTTAACGAAGGAGAATCGGTCGATCTTTCACAGCAGCTCACAAGAACTCCGAAAATCCCTTTCACAGCAACTTCGGACACTTGGTTCTCTCTACTGGGAACTCCGATGCCAAATTCCTCCGGTCAGAATGTAGATTAGAGGGTCGTGAAGACGCTGTCCAAATTTCACGACGATCCAACGGTTAACGAAGGAGAATCGGTCGGTCTTTCACAGCAGCTCACAAGAACTCCGAAAATCCCTTTCTCTTTTCTCTCTTCTTTGCTAAAGAAACAAATGGCTGCAAATGAGGGTGTTTAGGGTTTCCATCCCCTTTACATACATGCCAAAACACACCCTCATCTTACAAAATTGATAAACTGGCCCCTAGATTCTTGAACACGTACATAACGACCCAAAAGAGACAGTTAAATCACGTAAATTGGGAAACGGGGTGTTACAATAAATCTGAAGTCTTTAAACGTTTCAACGAAACAATGATCACATTTTTCTAGCACGTTACTCGAGAACCGTGTAAAAAGTACAAGTTTTTGCACCATGTTTCAAAACAACTGTGAAAAGATCACTTTTTACACTGTTATACGTAACAACGATGCATAAAGGTGAAATCTTTAAATGTTTCAAGAAACAATGATCACATTATTCCTGCACGTTACGCGAGAACCGTGTAAAAAGTACTAGTTTTTGCACCATGTTTCAAAACAACTGTGGAAAAGATGACATTTTTACACTGATATACGTGACGATGACGCAAAAAAGGTGAAATGTTTAAACGTTTCAACGAAACAATGATCACATTTTTCTACCATGTTACGCTAGAACCGTGTTAAAACTACTAGTTTTTGCACCATGTTTCAAAACAACTGTGGAAAATATCACATTTTTACACTGTTATACGTGACGACGACGCAAAAAAAGGTGAAATTTTTAAACGTTTCAACGAAACAATGATCACATTTTTCTACCACGTTACGCGAGAACCGTGTAAAAAGCACTAGTTTTTGCAGCATGTTTCAAAACAACTGTGGAAAAGATCACAATTTTACACTGTTATACGTCACAACAATGCAAAAAGGTTAAGTCTTTAAACGTTTCAACGAAACAATGCTCACATTTTTCTAGCACGTTACGCGAGAACCGTGTAAAAAGTACAAGTTTTTGCACCATGTTTCAAAACAACGTGGAAAAGATGACATTTTTACACTGTTATACGTAACAACGATGCATAAATGTGAAGTCTTTAAACGTTTCAACGAAACAATGATCACATTTTTCTAGCACGTTACTCGAGAACCGTGTAAAAAGTACAAGTTTTTGCACCATGTTTCAAAACAACTGTGAAAAGATCACTTTTACACTGTTATACGTAACAACGATGCATAAAGGTGAAATCTTTAAATGTTTCAAGAAAACAATGATCACATTATTCCTGCACGTTACGCGAGAACCGTGTAAAAACTACTAGTTTTTGCACCATGTTTCAAAACAACTGTGGAAAAGATGACATTTTTACACTGATATACGTGACGATGACGCAAAAAAGGTGAAATGTTTAAACGTTTCAACGAAAAAATGATCACATTTTTCTACCACGTTACGCTAGAACCGTGTTAAAAGTACTAGTTTTTGCACCATGTTTCAAAACAACGTTGAAAATATCATATTTTTACACTGTTATTCGCAACAACGATGTATAAAGGTGAAATCTTTAAACGTTTCAACGAAACAATGATCACATTTTTCTAGCACATCACGCGAGAACCGTGTAAAAAGTACTAGTTTTTGCACCATGTTTCAAAACAACTGTGAAAAATATCACCTTTTACATTGTTAAACGTAACAACGTTGCATAAAGGTGAAATCTTTAAACGTTTCAAAAAAAACAAGGATCACATTTCTCCTGCACGTTACGCAAGAACCGTGTAAAAACTACTAGTTTTTGCACCATGTTTCAAAACAACTGTGGAAAAGATCACATTTTTACACTGATATACGTGACCACGACGCAAAAAAGGTGAAATGTTTAAACGTTTCAACGAAACAATGATCACATTTTTCTACTACGTTACGTTAGAATCGTATTAAAACTACTAGTTTTTGCACCATGTTTCAAAACAACTGTGGAAAATATCACATTTTTACACTGTTATACGTGACGACGACGCAAAAAAAGGTGAAATTTTTAAACGTTTCAACGAAACAATGATCACATTTTTCTACCACGTTACGCGAGAACCGTGTAAAAAGCACTAGTTTTTGCAGCATGTTTCAAAACAACGTGGAAAAGATGACATTTTTACACTGTTATACGTAACAACGATGCATAAATGTGAAGTCTTTAAACGTTTCAACGAAACAATGATCACATTTTTCTAGCACGTTACTCGAGAACCGTGTAAAAAGTACAAGTTTTTGCACCATGTTTCAAAACAACTGTGAAAAGATCACTTTTTACACTGTTATACGTAACAACGATGCATAAAGGTGAAATCTTTAAATGTTTCAAGAAACAATGATCACATTATTCCTGCACGTTACGCGAGAACCGTGTAAAAAGTACTAGTTTTTGCACCATGTTTCAAAACAACTGTGGAAAAGATGACATTTTTACACTGAAATACGTGACGATGACGCAAAAAAGGTGAAATGTTTAAACGTTTCAACGAAACAATGATCATATTTTTCTACCACGTTACGCTAGAACCGTGTTAAAACTACTAGTTTTTGCACCATGTTTCAAAACAACTGTGGAAAAGATCACATTTTTACACTGTTATACGTGACGACGACGCAAAAAAAGGTGAAATTTTTAAACGTTTCAACGAAACAATGATCACATTTTTCTACCACGTTACGCGAGAACCGTGTAAAAAGCACTAGTTTTTGCAGCATGTTTCAAAACAACTGTGGAAAAGATCACAATTTTACACTGTTATACGTCACAACGATTCAAAAAGGTTAAGTCTTTAAACGTTTCAACGAAACAATGATCACATTTTTCTAGCACGTTACGCGAGAACCGTGTAAAAAGTACAAGTTTTTGCACCATGTTTCAAAACAACGTGGAAAAGATGACATTTTTACACTGTTATACGTAACAACGATGCAAAAATGTGAAGTCTTTAAACGTTTCAACGAAACAATGATCACATTTTTCTAGCACGTTACTCGAGAACCGTGTAAAAAGTACAAGTTTTTGCACCATGTTTCAAAACAACTGTGAAAAGATCACTTTTACACTGTTATACGTAACAACGATGCATAAAGGTGAAATCTTTAAATGTTTCAAGAAAACAATGATCACATTATTCCTGCACGTTACGCGAGAACCGTGTAAAAACTACTAGTTTTTGCACCATGTTTCAAAACAACTGTGGAAAAGATGACATTTTTACACTGATATACGTGACGATGACGCAAAAAAGGTGAAATGTTTAAACGTTTCAACGAAAAAATGATCACATTTTTCTACCACGTTACGCTAGAACCGTGTTAAAAGTACTAGTTTTTGCACCATGTTTCAAAACAACGTTGAAAATATCATATTTTTACACTGTTATTCGCAACAACGATGTATAAAGGTGAAATCTTTAAACGTTTCAACGAAACAATGATCACATTTTTCTAGCACATCACGCGAGAACCGTGTAAAAAGTACTAGTTTTTGCACCATGTTTCAAAACAACTGTGAAAAATATCACCTTTTACATTGTTATACGTAACAACGTTGCATAAAGGTGAAATCTTTAAACGTTTCAAAAAAAAAACAATGATCACATTTCTCCTGCACGTTACGCAAGAACCGTGTAAAAACTACTAGTTTTTGCACCATGTTTCAAAACAACTGTGGAAAAGATCACATTTTTACACTGATATACGTGACCACGACGCAAAAAAGGTGAAATGTTTAAACGTTTCAACGAAACAATGATCACATTTTTCTACTACGTTACGTTAGAATCGTATTAAAAGTACTAGTTTTTGCACCATGTTTCAAAACAACGTTGAAAATATCACATTTTTACACTGTTTTTCGCAACAATGATGTATAAAGGTGAAATCTTTAAACGTTTCAACGAAACGATGATCACATTTTTCTAGCACATCACGCGAGAACCGTGTAAAAAGTACTAGTTTTTGCACCATGTTTCAAAACAACTGTGAAAAATATCACCTTTTACATTGTTATACGTAACAACGTTGCATAAAGGAGAAATCTTTAAACGTTTCAAGAAAAGAATGATCACATTTCTCCTGCATGTTACGCGAGAACCGTGTAAAAACTACTAGTTTTTGCACGATGTTTCAAAACAACTGTGGAAAAGATCACATTTTTACACTGTTATACGTGACGACGACGCAAAAAAGGTGAAATTTTTAAACGTTTCAACGAAACAATGATCACATTTTTCTACCACGTTACGCGAGAACCGTGTAAAAAGCACTAGTTTTTGCACCATGTTTCAAAACAGCTGTGGAAAAGATCACAATTTTACACTGTTATACGTCACAACGATGCAAAAAGGTCAAGTCTTTAAACGTTTCAACGAAACAATGATCACATTTTTCTAGCACGTTACGCGAGAACCGTGTAAAAAGTACAAGTTTTTGCACCATGTTTCAAAACAACGTGGAAAAGATGACATTTGTACACTGTTATACGTAACAACGATGCATAAATGTGAAGTCTTTAAACGTTTCAACGAAACAATGATCACATTTTTCTAGCACGTTACTCGAGAACCGTGTAAAAAGTACAAGTTTTTGCACCATGTTTCAAAACAACTATGAAAAGATCACTTTTTACACTGTTATACGTAACAACGATGCATAAAGGTGAAATCTTTAAATGTTTCAAGAAACAATGATCACATTATTCCTGCACGTTACGCGAGAACCGTGTAAAAAGTACTAGTTTTTGCACCATGTTTCAAAACAACTGTGGAAAAGATGACATTTTTACACTGATATACGTGACGATGACGCAAAAAAGGTGAAATGTTTAAACGTTTCAACGAAACAATGATCACATTTTTCTACCACGTTACGCTAGAACCGTGTTAAAACTACTAGTTTTTGCACCATGTTTCAAAACAACTGTGGAAAAGATCACATTTTTACACTGTTATACGTGACGACGACGCAAAAAAGGTGAAATTTTTAAACGTTTCAAGAAAACAATGATCACATTTTTCTTCCACGTTACGCTAGAACCGTGTTAAAACTACTAGTTTTTGCACGATGTTTCAAAACAACTGTGGAAAAGATCACATTTTTACACTGTTATACGTGACGACGACGCAAAAAAGGTGAAATTTTTAAACGTTTCAACGAAACAATGATCACATTTTTCTACCACGTTACGCGAGAACCGTGTAAAAAGCACTAGTTTTTGCACCATGTTTCAAAACAGCTGTGGAAAAGATCACAATTTTACACTGTTATACGTCACAACGATGCAAAAAGGTTAAGTCTTTAAACGTTTCAACGAAACAATGATCACATTTTTCTAGCACGTTACGCGAGAACCGTGTAAAAAGTACAAGTTTTTGCACCATGTTTCAAAACAACGTGGAAAAGATGACATTTGTACACTGTTATACGTAACAACGATGCATAAATGTGAAGTCTTTAAACGTTTCAACGAAACAATGATCACATTTTTCTAGCACGTTACTCGAGAACCGTGTAAAAAGTACAAGTTTTTGCACCATGTTTCAAAACAACCATGAAAAGATCACTTTTTACACTGTTATACGTAACAACGATGCATAAAGGTGAAATCTTTAAATGTTTCAAGAAACAATGATCACATTATTCCTGCACGTTACGCGAGAACCGTGTAAAAAGTACTAGTTTTTGCACCATGTTTCAAAACAACTGTGGAAAAGATGACATTTTTACACTGATATACGTGACGATGACGCAAAAAAGGTGAAATGTTTAAACGTTTCAACGAAACAATGATCACATTTTTCTACCACGTTACGCTAGAACCGTGTTAAAACTACTAGTTTTTGCACCATGTTTCAAAACAACTGTGGAAAAGATCACATTTTTACACTGTTATACGTGACGACGACGCAAAAAAGGTGAAATTTTTAAACGTTTCAAGAAAACAATGATCACATTTTTCTTCCACGTTACGCTAGAACCGTGTTAAAACTACTAGTTTTTGCACGATGTTTCAAAACAACTGTGGAAAAGATCACATTTTTACACTGTTATACGTGACGACGACGCAAAAAAGGTGAAATTTTTAAACGTTTCAACGAAACAATGATCACATTTTTCTACCACGTTACGCGAGAACCGTGTAAAAAGCACTAGTTTTTGCACCATGTTTCAAAACAGCTGTGGAAAAGATCACAATTTTACACTTTTATACGTCACAACGATGCAAAAAGGTTAAGTCTTTAAACGTTTCAACGAAACAATGATCACATTTTTCTAGCACGTTACGCGAGAACCGTGTAAAAAGTACAAATTTTTGCACCATGTTTCAAAACAACGTGGAAAAGATGACATTTTTACACTGTTATACGTAACAACGATGCATAAATGTGAAGTCTTTAAACGTTTCAACGAAATAATGATCACATTTTTCTAGCACGTTACTCGAGAACCGTGTAAAAAGTACAAGTTTTTGCACCATGTTTCAAAACAACTGTGAAAAGATCACTTTTTACACTGTTATACGTAACAACGATGCATAAAGGTGAAATCTTTAAATGTTTCAAGAAACAATGATCACATTATTCCTGCACGTTACGCGAGAACCGTGTAAAAAGTACTAGTTTTTGCACCATGTTTCAAAACAAATGTGGAAAAGATGACATTTTTACACTGATATACGTGACGATGACGCAAAAAAGGTGAAATGTTTAAACGTTTCAACGAAACAATGATCACATTTTTCTACCACGTTACGCTAGAACCGTGTTAAAACTACAAGTTTTTGCACCATGTTTCAAAACAACTGTGGAAAATGTCACATTTTTACACTGTTATACGTGACGACGACGCAAAAAAAGGTGAAATTTTTAAACGTTTCAACGAAACAATGATCACATTTTTCTACCACGTTACGCGAGAACCGTGTAAAAAGCACTAGTTTTTGCAGCATGTTTCAAAACAACGTTGAAAATATCATATTTTTACACTGTTATTCGCAACAACGATGTATAAAGGTGAAATCTTTAAACGTTTCAACGAAACAATGATCACATTTTTCTAGCACATCACGCGAGAACCGTGTAAAAAGTACTAGTTTTTGCACCATGTTTCAAAACAACTGTGAAAAATATCACCTTTTACATTGTTATACGTAACAACGTTGCATAAAGGTGAAATCTTTAAACGTTTCAAAAAAAACAATGATCACATTTCTCCTGCACGTTACGCAAGAACCGTGTAAAAACTACTAGTTTTTGCACCATGTTTCAAAACAACTGTGGAAAAGATCACATTTTTACACTGATATACGTGACCACGACGCAAAAAAGTTGAAATGTTTTAACGTTTCAACGAAACAATGATCACATTTTTCTACTACGTTACGTTAGAATCGTATTAAAAGTACTAGTTTTTGCACCATGTTTCAAAACAACGTTGAAAATATCACATTTTTACACTGTTATTCGCAACAATGATGTATAAAGGTGAAATCATTAAACGTTTCAACGAAGCGATGATCACATTTTTCTAGCACATCACGCGAGAACCGTGTAAAAAGTACTAGTTTTTGCACCATGTTTCAAAACAACTGTGAAAAATATCACCTTTTACATTGTTATACGTAACAACGTTGCATAAAGGTGAAATCTTTAAACGTTTCAAGAAAACAATGATCACATTTCTCCTGCATGTTACGCGAGAACCGTGTAAAAACTACTAGTTTTTGCACGATGTTTCAAAACAACTGTGGAAAAGATCACATTTTTACACTGTTATACGTGACGACGACGCAAAAAAGGTGAAATTTTTAAACGTTTCAACGAAACAATGATCACATTTTTCTACCACGTTACGCGAGAACCGTGTAAAAAGCACTAGTTTTTGCACCATGTTTCAAAACAGCTGTGGAAAAGATCACAATTTTACACTGTTATACGTCACAACGATGCAAAAAGGTCAAGTCTTTAAACGTTTCAACGAAACAATGATCACATTTTTCTAGCACGTTACGCGAGAACCGTGTAAAAAGTACAAGTTTTTGCACCATGTTTCAAAACAACGTGGAAAAGATGACATTTTTACACTGTTATACGTAACAACGATGCATAAATGTGAAGTCTTTAAACGTTTCAACGAAACAATGATCACATTTTTCTAGCACGTTACTCGAGAACCATGTAAAAAGTACAAGTTTTTGCACCATGTTTCAAAACAACTATGAAAAGATCACTTTTTACACTGTTATACGTAACAACGATGCATAAAGGTGAAATCTTTAAATGTTTCAAGAAACAATGATCACATTATTCCTGCACGTTACGCGAGAACCGTGTAAAAAGTACTAGTTTTTGCACCATGTTTCAAAACAACTGTGGAAAAGATGACATTTTTACACTGATATACGTGACGATGACGCAAAAAAGGTGAAATGTTTAAACGTTTCAACGAAACAATGATCACATTTTTCTACCACGTTACGCTAGAACCGTGTTAAAACTACTAGTTTTTGCACCATGTTTCAAAACAACTGTGGAAAAGATCACATTTTTACACTGTTATACGTGACGACGACGCAAAAAAGGTGAAATTTTTAAACGTTTCAACGAAACAATGATCACATTTTTCTTCCACGTTACGCTAGAACCGTGTTAAAACTACTAGTTTTTGCACGATGTTTCAAAACAACTGTGGAAAAGATCACATTTTTACACTGTTATACGTGACGACGACGCAAAAAAGGTGAAATTTTTAAACGTTTCAACGAAACAATGATCACATTTTTCTACCACGTTACGCGAGAACCGTGTAAAAAGCACTAGTTTTTGCACCATGTTTCAAAACAGCTGTGGAAAAGATCACAATTTTACACTGTTATACGTCACAACGATGCAAAAAGGTCAAGTCTTTAAACGTTTCAACGAAACAATGATCACATTTTTCTAGCACGTTACGCGAGAACCGTGTAAAAAGTACAAGTTTTTGCACCATGTTTCAAAACAACGTGGAAAAGATGACATTTTTACACTGTTATACGTAACAACGATGCATAAATGTGAAGTCTTTAAACGTTTCAACGAAACAATGATCACATTTTTCTAGCACGTTACTCGAGAACCATGTAAAAAGTACAAGTTTTTGCACCATGTTTCAAAACAACTATGAAAAGATCACTTTTTACACTGTTATACGTAACAACGATGCATAAAGGTGAAATCTTTAAATGTTTCAAGAAACAATGATCACATTATTCCTGCACGTTACGCGAGAACCGTGTAAAAAGTACTAGTTTTTGCACCATGTTTCAAAACAACTGTGGAAAAGATGACATTTTTACACTGATATACGTGACGATGACGCAAAAAAGGTGAAATGTTTAAACGTTTCAACGAAACAATGATCACATTTTTCTACCACGTTACGCTAGAACCGTGTTAAAACTACTAGTTTTTGCACCATGTTTCAAAACAACTGTGGAAAAGATCACATTTTTACACTGTTATACGTGACGACGACGCAAAAAAGGTGAAATTTTTAAACGTTTCAACGAAACAATGATCACATTTTTCTTCCACGTTACGCTAGAACCGTGTTAAAACTACTAGTTTTTGCACGATGTTTCAAAACAGCTGTGGAAAAGATCACATTTTTACACTGTTATACGTGACGACGACGCAAAAAAGGTGAAATTTTTAAACGTTTCAACGAAACAATGATCACATTTTTCTACCACGTTACGCGAGAACCGTGTAAAAAGCACTAGTTTTTGCACCATGTTTCAAAACAGCTGTGGAAAAGATCACAATTTTACACTGTTATACGTCACAACGATGCAAAAAGGTTAAGTCTTTAAACGTTTCAACGAAACAATGATCACATTTTTCTTGCACGTTACGCGAGAACCGTGTAAAAAGTACAAATTTTTGCACCATGTTTCAAAACAACGTGGAAAAGATGACATTTTTACACTGTTATACGTAACAACGATGCATAAATGTGAAGTCTTTAAACGTTTCAACGAAACAATGATCACATTTTTCTAGCACGTTACTCGAGAACCGTGTAAAAAGTACAAGTTTTTGCACCATGTTTCAAAACAACTGTGAAAAGATCACTTTTTACACTGTTATACGTAACAACGATGCATAAAGGTGAAATCTTTAAATGTTTCAAGAAACAATTATCACATTATTCCTGCACGTTACGCGAGAACCGTGTAAAAAGTACTAGTTTTTGCACCATGTTTCAAAACAAATGTGGAAAAGATGACATTTTTATACTGATATACGTGACGATGACGCAAAAAAGGTGAAATGTTTAAACGTTTCAACGAAACAATGATCACATTTTTCTACCACGTTACGCTAGAACCGTGTTAAAACTACTAGTTTTTGCACCATGTTTCAAAACAACTGTGGAAAAGATCACATTTTTACACTGTTATACGTGACGACGACGCAAAAAAGGTGAAATTTTTAAACGTTTCAAGAAAACAATGATCACATTTTTCTTCCACGTTACGCTAGAACCGTGTAAAAAGCACTAGTTTTTGCAGCATGTTTCAAAACAACGTTGAAAATATCATATTTTTACACTGTTATTCGCAACAACGATGTATAAAGGTGAAATCTTTAAACGTTTCAACGAAACAATGATCACATTTTTCTAGCACATCACGCGAGAACCGTGTAAAAAGTACTAGTTTTTGCACCATGTTTCAAAACAACTGTGAAAAATATCACCTTTTACATTGTTATACGTAACAACGTTGCATAAAGGTGAAATCTTTAAACGTTTCAAAAAAAACAATGATCACATTTCTCCTGCACGTTACGCAAGAACCGTGTAAAAACTACTAGTTTTAGCACCATGTTTCAAAACAACTGTGGAAAAGATCACATTTTTACACTGATATACGTGACCACGACGCAAAAAAGTTGAAATGTTTAAACGTTTCAACGAAACAATGATCACATTTTTCTACTACGTTACGTTAGAATCGTATTAAAAGTACTAGTTTTTGCACCATGTTTCAAAACAACGTTGAAAATATCACATTTTTACACTGTTATTCGCAACAATGATGTATAAAGGTGAAATCTTTAAACGTTTCAACGAAGCGATGATCACATTTTTCTAGCACATCACGCGAGAACCGTGTAAAAAGTACTAGTTTTTGCACCATGTTTCAAAACAACTGTGAAAAATATCACCTTTTACATTGTTATACGTAACAACGTTGCATAAAGGTGAAATCTTTAAACGTTTCAAGAAAACAATGATCACATTTCTCCTGCATGTTACGCGAGAACCGTGTAAAAACTACTAGTTTTTGCACCATGTTTCAAAACAACTGTGGAAAAGATCACATTTTTACACTGATATACGTGACCACGACGCAAAAAAGTTGAAATGTTTAAACGTTTCAACGAAACAATGATCACATTTTTCTACTACGTTACGTTAGAATCGTATTAAAAGTACTAGTTTTTGCACCATGTTTCAAAACAACGTTGAAAATATCACATTTTTACACTGTTATTCGCAACAATGATGTATAAAGGTGAAATCTTTAAACGTTTCAACGAAACAATGATCACATTTTTCTAGCACGTTACGCGAGAACCGTGTAAAAAGTACAAGTTTTTGCACCATGTTTCAAAACAACTGTGAAAAGATCACTTTTTACACTGTTATACGTAACAACGATGCATAAAGGTGAAATCTTTAAATGTTTCAAGAAACAATTATCACATTATTCCTGCACGTTACGCGAGAACCGTGTAAAAAGTACTAGTTTTTGCACCATGTTTCAAAACAAATGTGGAAAAGATGACATTTTTACACTGATATACGTGACGATGACGCAAAAAAGGTGAAATGTTTAAACGTTTCAACGAAACAATGATCACATTTTTCTACCACGTTACGCTAGAACCGTGTTAAAACTACTAGTTTTTGCACCATGTTTCAAAACAACTGTGGAAAAGATCACATTTTTACACTGTTATACGTGACGACGACGCAAAAAAGGTGAAATTTTTAAACGTTTCAAGAAAACAATGATCACATTTTTCTTCCACGTTACGCTAGAACCGTGTAAAAAGCACTAGTTTTTGCAGCATGTTTCAAAACAACGTTGAAAATATCATATTTTTACACTGTTATTCGCAACAACGATGTATAAAGGTGAAATCTTTAAACGTTTCAACGAAACAATGATCACATTTTTCTAGCACATCACGCGAGAACCGTGTAAAAAGTACTAGTTTTTGCACCATGTTTCAAAACAACTGTGAAAAATATCACCTTTTACATTGTTATACGTAACAACGTTGCATAAAGGTGAAATCTTTAAACGTTTCAAAAAAAACAATGATCACATTTCTCCTGCACGTTACGCAAGAACCGTGTAAAAACTACTAGTTTTTGCACCATGTTTCAAAACAACTGTGGAAAAGATCACATTTTTACACTGATATACGTGACCACGACGCAAAAAAGTTGAAATGTTTAAACGTTTCAACGAAACAATGATCACATTTTTCTACTACGTTACGTTAGAATCGTATTAAAAGTACTAGTTTTTGCACCATGTTTCAAAACAACGTTGAAAATATCACATTTTTACACTGTTATTCGCAACAATGATGTATAAAGGTGAAATCTTTAAACGTTTCAACGAAGCGATGATCACATTTTTCTAGCACATCACGCGAGAACCGTGTAAAAAGTACTAGTTTTTGCACCATGTTTCAAAACAACTGTGAAAAATATCACCTTTTACATTGTTATACGTAACAACGTTGCATAAAGGTGAAATCTTTAAACGTTTCAAGAAAACAATGATCACATTTCTCCTGCATGTTACGCGAGAACCGTGTAAAAACTACTAGTTTTTGCACGATGTTTCAAAACAACTGTGGAAAAGATCACATTTTTACACTGTTATACGTGACGACGACGCAAAAAAGGTGAAATTTTTAAACGTTTCAACGAAACAATGATCACATTTTTCTACCACGTTACGCGAGAACCGTGTAAAAAGCACTAGTTTTTGCACCATGTTTCAAAACAGCTGTGGAAAAGATCACAATTTTACACTGTTATACGTCACAACGATGCAAAAAGGTCAAGTCTTTAAACGTTTCAACGAAACAATGATCACATTTTTCTAGCACGTTACGCGAGAACCGTGTAAAAAGTACAAGTTTTTGCACCATGTTTCAAAACAACGTGGAAAAGATGACATTTTTACACTGTTATACGTAACAACGATGCATAAATGTGAAGTCTTTAAACGTTTCAACGAAACAATGATCACATTTTTCTAGCACGTTACTCGAGAACCATGTAAAAAGTACAAGTTTTTGCACCATGTTTCAAAAAAACTATGAAAAGATCACTTTTTACACTGTTATACGTAACAACGATGCATAAAGGTGAAATCTTTAAATGTTTCAAGAAACAATGATCACATTATTCCTGCACGTTACGCGAGAACCGTGTAAAAAGTACTAGTTTTTGCACCATGTTTCAAAACAACTGTGGAAAAGATGACATTTTTACACTGATATACGTGACGATGACGCAAAAAAGGTGAAATGTTTAAACGTTTCAACGAAACAATGATCACATTTTTCTACCACGTTACGCTAGAACCGTGTTAAAACTACTAGTTTTTGCACCATGTTTCAAAACAACTGTGGAAAAGATCACATTTTTACACTGTTATACGTGACGACGACGCAAAAAAGGTGAAATTTTTAAACGTTTCAACGAAACAATGATCACATTTTTCTTCCACGTTACGCTAGAACCGTGTTAAAACTACTAGTTTTTGCACCATGTTTCAAAACAATTGTGGAAAAGATAACATTTTTACACTGTTATACGTGACGACGACGCAAAAAAGGTGAAATTTTTAAACGTTTCAACGAAACAATGATCACATTTTTCTACCACGTTACGCGAGAACCGTGTAAAAAGCACTAGTTTTTGCACCATGTTTCAAAACAGCTGTGGAAAAGATCACAATTTTACACTGTTATACGTCACAACGATGCAAAAAGGTCAAGTCTTTAAACGTTTCAACGAAACAATGATCACATTTTTCTAGCACGTTACGCGAGAACCGTGTAAAAAGCACAAGTTTTTGCACCATGTTTCAAAACAACGTGGAAAAGATGACATTTTTACACTGTTATACGTAACAACGATGCATAAATGTGAAGTCTTTAAACGTTTCAACGAAACAATGATCACATTTTTCTAGCACGTTACTCGAGAACCGTGTAAAAAGTACAAGTTTTTGCACCATGTTTCAAAACAACTGTGAAAAGATCACTTTTTACACTGTTATACGTAACAACGATGCATAAAGGTGAAATCTTTAAATGTTTCAAGAAACAATTATCACATTATTCCTGCACGTTACGCGAGAACCGTGTAAAAAGTACTAGTTTTTGCACCATGTTTCAAAACAAATGTGGAAAAGATGACATTTTTATACTGATATACGTGACGATGACGCAAAAAAGGTGAAATGTTTAAACGTTTCAACGAAACAATGATCACATTTTTCTACCACGTTACGCTAGAACCGTGTTAAAACTACTAGTTTTTGCACCATGTTTCAAAACAACTGTGGAAAAGATCACATTTTTACACTGTTATACGTGACGACGACGCAAAAAAGGTGAAATTTTTAAACGTTTCAAGAAAACAATGATCACATTTTTCTTCCACGTTACGCTAGAACCGTGTAAAAAGCACTAGTTTTTGCAGCATGTTTCAAAACAACGTTGAAAATATCATATTTTTACACTGTTATTCGCAACAACGATGTATAAAGGTGAAATCTTTAAACGTTTCAACGAAACAATGATCACATTTTTCTAGCACATCACGCGAGAACCGTGTAAAAAGTACTAGTTTTTGCACCATGTTTCAAAACAACTGTGAAAAATATCACCTTTTACATTGTTATACGTAACAACGTTGCATAAAGGTGAAATCTTTAAACGTTTCAAAAAAAACAATGATCACATTTCTCCTGCACGTTACGCAAGAACCGTGTAAAAACTACTAGTTTTAGCACCATGTTTCAAAACAACTGTGGAAAAGATCACATTTTTACACTGATATACGTGACCACGACGCAAAAAAGTTGAAATGTTTAAACGTTTCAACGAAACAATGATCACATTTTTCTACTACGTTACGTTAGAATCGTATTAAAAGTACTAGTTTTTGCACCATGTTTCAAAACAACGTTGAAAATATCACATTTTTACACTGTTATTCGCAACAATGATGTATAAAGGTGAAATCTTTAAACGTTTCAACGAAGCGATGATCACATTTTTCTAGCACATCACGCGAGAACCGTGTAAAAAGTACTAGTTTTTGCACCATGTTTCAAAACAACTGTGAAAAATATCACCTTTTACATTGTTATACGTAACAACGTTGCATAAAGGTGAAATCTTTAAACGTTTCAAGAAAACAATGATCACATTTCTCCTGCATGTTACGCGAGAACCGTGTAAAAACTACTAGTTTTTGCACCATGTTTCAAAACAACTGTGGAAAAGATCACATTTTTACACTGATATACGTGACCACGACGCAAAAAAGTTGAAATGTTTAAACGTTTCAACGAAACAATGATCACATTTTTCTACTACGTTACGTTAGAATCGTATTAAAAGTACTAGTTTTTGCACCATGTTTCAAAACAACGTTGAAAATATCACATTTTTACACTGTTATTCGCAACAATGATGTATAAAGGTGAAATCTTTAAACGTTTCAACGAAACAATGATCACATTTTTCTAGCACGTTACGCGAGAACCGTGTAAAAAGTACAAGTTTTTGCACCATGTTTCAAAACAACTGTGAAAAGATCACTTTTTACACTGTTATACGTAACAACGATGCATAAAGGTGAAATCTTTAAATGTTTCAAGAAACAATTATCACATTATTCCTGCACGTTACGCGAGAACCGTGTAAAAAGTACTAGTTTTTGCACCATGTTTCAAAACAAATGTGGAAAAGATGACATTTTTACACTGATATACGTGACGATGACGCAAAAAAGGTGAAATGTTTAAACGTTTCAACGAAACAATGATCACATTTTTCTACCACGTTACGCTAGAACCGTGTTAAAACTACTAGTTTTTGCACCATGTTTCAAAACAACTGTGGAAAAGATCACATTTTTACACTGTTATACGTGACGACGACGCAAAAAAGGTGAAATTTTTAAACGTTTCAAGAAAACAATGATCACATTTTTCTTCCACGTTACGCTAGAACCGTGTAAAAAGCACTAGTTTTTGCAGCATGTTTCAAAACAACGTTGAAAATATCATATTTTTACACTGTTATTCGCAACAACGATGTATAAAGGTGAAATCTTTAAACGTTTCAACGAAACAATGATCACATTTTTCTAGCACATCACGCGAGAACCGTGTAAAAAGTACTAGTTTTTGCACCATGTTTCAAAACAACTGTGAAAAATATCACCTTTTACATTGTTATACGTAACAACGTTGCATAAAGGTGAAATCTTTAAACGTTTCAAAAAAAACAATGATCACATTTCTCCTGCACGTTACGCAAGAACCGTGTAAAAACTACTAGTTTTTGCACCATGTTTCAAAACAACTGTGGAAAAGATCACATTTTTACACTGATATACGTGACCACGACGCAAAAAAGTTGAAATGTTTAAACGTTTCAACGAAACAATGATCACATTTTTCTACTACGTTACGTTAGAATCGTATTAAAAGTACTAGTTTTTGCACCATGTTTCAAAACAACGTTGAAAATATCACATTTTTACACTGTTATTCGCAACAATGATGTATAAAGGTGAAATCTTTAAACGTTTCAACGAAGCGATGATCACATTTTTCTAGCACATCACGCGAGAACCGTGTAAAAAGTACTAGTTTTTGCACCATGTTTCAAAACAACTGTGAAAAATATCACCTTTTACATTGTTATACGTAACAACGTTGCATAAAGGTGAAATCTTTAAACGTTTCAAGAAAACAATGATCACATTTCTCCTGCATGTTACGCGAGAACCGTGTAAAAACTACTAGTTTTTGCACGATGTTTCAAAACAACTGTGGAAAAGATCACATTTTTACACTGTTATACGTGACGACGACGCAAAAAAGGTGAAATTTTTAAACGTTTCAACGAAACAATGATCACATTTTTCTACCACGTTACGCGAGAACCGTGTAAAAAGCACTAGTTTTTGCACCATGTTTCAAAACAGCTGTGGAAAAGATCACAATTTTACACTGTTATACGTCACAACGATGCAAAAAGGTCAAGTCTTTAAACGTTTCAACGAAACAATGATCACATTTTTCTAGCACGTTACGCGAGAACCGTGTAAAAAGTACAAGTTTTTGCACCATGTTTCAAAACAACGTGGAAAAGATGACATTTTTACACTGTTATACGTAACAACGATGCATAAATGTGAAGTCTTTAAACGTTTCAACGAAACAATGATCACATTTTTCTAGCACGTTACTCGAGAACCATGTAAAAAGTACAAGTTTTTGCACCATGTTTCAAAAAAACTATGAAAAGATCACTTTTTACACTGTTATACGTAACAACGATGCATAAAGGTGAAATCTTTAAATGTTTCAAGAAACAATGATCACATTATTCCTGCACGTTACGCGAGAACCGTGTAAAAAGTACTAGTTTTTGCACCATGTTTCAAAACAACTGTGGAAAAGATGACATTTTTACACTGATATACGTGACGATGACGCAAAAAAGGTGAAATGTTTAAACGTTTCAACGAAACAATGATCACATTTTTCTACCACGTTACGCTAGAACCGTGTTAAAACTACTAGTTTTTGCACCATGTTTCAAAACAACTGTGGAAAAGATCACATTTTTACACTGTTATACGTGACGACGACGCAAAAAAGGTGAAATTTTTAAACGTTTCAACGAAACAATGATCACATTTTTCTTCCACGTTACGCTAGAACCGTGTTAAAACTACTAGTTTTTGCACCATGTTTCAAAACAATTGTGGAAAAGATAACATTTTTACACTGTTATACGTGACGACGACGCAAAAAAGGTGAAATTTTTAAACGTTTCAACGAAACAATGATCACATTTTTCTACCACGTTACGCGAGAACCGTGTAAAAAGCACTAGTTTTTGCACCATGTTTCAAAACAGCTGTGGAAAAGATCACAATTTTACACTGTTATACGTCACAACGATGCAAAAAGGTCAAGTCTTTAAACGTTTCAACGAAACAATGATCACATTTTTCTAGCACGTTACGCGAGAACCGTGTAAAAAGCACAAGTTTTTGCACCATGTTTCAAAACAACGTGGAAAAGATGACATTTTTACACTGTTATACGTAACAACGATGCATAAATGTGAAGTCTTTAAACGTTTCAACGAAACAATGATCACATTTTTCTAGCACGTTACTCGAGAACCATGTAAAAAGTACAAGTTTTTGCACCATGTTTCAAAACAACTATGAAAAGATCACTTTTTACACTGTTATACGTAACAACGATGCATAAAGGTGAAATCTTTAAATGTTTCAAGAAACAATGATCACATTATTCCTGCACGTTACGCGAGAACCGTGTAAAAAGTACTAGTTTTTGCACCATGTTTCAAAACAACTGTGGAAAAGATGACATTTTTACACTGATATACGTGACGATGACGCAAAAAAGGTGAAATGTTTAAACGTTTCAACGAAACAATGATCACATTTTTCTACCACGTTACGCTAGAACCGTGTTAAAACTACTAGTTTTTGCACCATGTTTCAAAACAACTGTGGAAAAGATCACATTTTTACACTGTTATACGTGACGACGACGCAAAAAAGGTGAAATTTTTAAACGTTTCAACGAAACAATGATCACATTTTTCTTCCACGTTACGCTAGAACCGTGTTAAAACTAGTAGTTTTTGCACGATGTTTCAAAACAACTGTGGAAAAGATCACATTTTTACACTGTTATACGTGACGACGACGCAAAAAAGGTGAAATTTTTAAACGTTTCAACGAAACAATGATCACATTTTTCTACCACGTTACGCGAGAACCGTGTAAAAAGCACTAGTTTTTGCACCATGTTTCAAAACAGCTGTGGAAAAGATCACAATTTTACACTGTTATACGTCACAACGATGCAAAAAGGTTAAGTCTTTAAACGTTTCAACGAAACAATGATCACATTTTTCTAGCACGTTACGCGAGAACCGTGTAAAAAGTACAAATTTTTGCACCATGTTTCAAAACAACGTGGAAAAGATGACATTTTTACACTGTTATACGTAACAACGATGCATAAATGTGAAGTCTTTAAACGTTTCAACGAAACAATGATCACATTTTTCTAGCACGTTACTCGAGAACCGTGTAAAAAGTACAAGTTTTTGCACCATGTTTCAAAACAACTGTGAAAAGATCACTTTTTACACTGTTATACGTAACAACGATACATAAAGGTGAAATCTTTAAATGTTTCAAGAAACAATTATCACATTATTCCTGCACGTTACGCGAGAACCGTGTAAAAAGTACTAGTTTTTGCACCATGTTTCAAAACAAATGTGGAAAAGATGACATTTTTACACTGATATACGTGACGATGACGCAAAAAAGGTGAAATGTTTAAACGTTTCAACGAAACAATGATCACATTTTTCTACCACGTTACGCTAGAACCGTGTTAAAACTACAAGTTTTTGCACCATGTTTCAAAACAACTGTGGAAAATATCACATTTTTACACTGTTATACGTGACGACGACGCAAAAAAAGGTGAAATTTTTAAACGTTTCAACGAAACAATGATCACATTTTTCTACCACGTTACGCGAGAACCGTGTAAAAAGCACTAGTTTTTGCAGCATGTTTCAAAACAACTGTGGAAAAGATCACAATTTTACACTGTTATACGTCACAACGATGCAAAAAGGTTAAGTCTTTAAACGTTTCAACGAAACAATGATCACATTTTTCTAGCACGTTACGCGAGAACCGTGTAAAAAGTACAAGTTTTGGCACCATGTTTCAAAACAACGTGGAAAAGATGACATTTTTACACTGTTATACGTAACAACGATGCATAAATGTGAAGTCTTTAAACGTTTCAACGAAACAATGATCACATTTTTCTAGCACGTTACTCGAGAACCGTGTAAAAAGTACAAGTTTTTGCACCATGTTTCAAAACAACTGTGAAAAGATCACTTTTACACTGTTATACGTAACAACGATGCATAAAGGTGAAATCTTTAAATGTTTCAAGAAACAATGATCACATTATTCCTTCACGTTACGCGAGAACCGTGTAAAAAGTACTAGTTTTTGCACCATGTTTCAAAACAACTGTGGAAAAGATGACATTTTTACACTGATATACGTGACGATGACGCAAAAAAGGTGAAATGTTTAAACGTTTCAACGAAACAATGATCACATTTTTCTACCACGTTACGCTAGAACCGTGTTAAAACTACTAGTTTTTGCACCATGTTTCAAAACAACTGTGGAAAAGATCACATTTTTACACTGTTATACGTGACGACGACGCAAAAAAGGTGAAATTTTTAAACGTTTCAACGAAACAATGATCACATTTTTCTTCCACGTTACGCTAGAACCGTGTTAAAACTACTAGTTTTTGCACGATGTTTCAAAACAACTGTGGAAAAGATCACATTTTTACACTGTTATACGTGACGACGACGCAAAAAAGGTGAAATTTTTAAACGTTTCAACGAAACAATGATCACATTTTTCTACCACGTTACGCGAGAACCGTGTAAAAAGCACTAGTTTTTGCACCATGTTTCAAAACAGCTGTGGAAAAGATCACAATTTTACACTGTTATACGTCACAACGATGCAAAAAGGTTAAGTCTTTAAACGTTTCAACGAAACAATGATCACATTTTTCTAGCACGTTACGCGAGAACCGTGTAAAAAGTACAAATTTTTGCACCATGTTTCAAAACAACGTGGAAAAGATGACATTTTTACACTGTTATACGTAACAACGATGCATAAATGTGAAGTCTTTAAACGTTTCAACGAAACAATGATCACATTTTTCTAACACGTTACTCGAGAACCGTTTAAAAAGTACAAGTTTTTGCACCATGTTTCAAAACAACTGTGAAAAGATCACTTTTTACACTGTTATACGTAACAACGATGCATAAAGGTGAAATCTTTAAATGTTTCAAGAAACAATGATCACATTATTCCTGCACGTTACGCGAGAACCGTGTAAAAAGTACTAGTTTTTGCACCATGTTTCAAAACAACTGTGGAAAAGATGACATTTTTACACTGATATACGTGACGATGACGCAAAAAAGGTGAAATGTTTAAACGTTTCAACGAAACAATGATCACATTTTTCTACCACGTTACGCTAGAACCGTGTTAAAACTACTAGTTTTTGCACCATGTTTCAAAACAACTGTGGAAAAGATCACATTTTTACACTGTTATACGTGACGACGACGCAAAAAAGGTGAAATTTTTAAACGTTTCAACGAAACAATGATCACATTTTTCTACCACGTTACGCGAGAACCGTGTAAAAAGCACTAGTTTTTGCACCATGTTTCAAAACAGCTGTGGAAAAGATCACAATTTTACACTGTTATACGTCACAACGATGCAAAAAGGTTAAGTCTTTAAACGTTTCAACGAAACAATGATCACATTTTTCTAGCACGTTACGCGAGAACCGTGTAAAAAGTACAAATTTTTGCACCATGTTTCAAAACAACGTGGAAAAGATGACATTTTTACACTGTTATACGTAACAACGATGCATAAATGTGAAGTCTTTAAACGTTTCAACGAAACAATGATCACATTTTTCTAACACGTTACTCGAGAACCGTTTAAAAAGTACAAGTTTTTGCACCATGTTTCAAAACAACTGTGAAAAGATCACTTTTTACACTGTTATACGTAACAACGATGCATAAAGGTGAAATCTTTAAATGTTTCAAGAAACAATGATCACATTATTCCTGCACGTTACGCGAGAACCGTGTAAAAAGTACTAGTTTTTGCACCATGTTTCAAAACAACTGTGGAAAAGATGACATTTTTACACTGATATACGTGACGATGACGCAAAAAAGGTGAAATGTTTAAACGTTTCAACGAAACAATTATCACATTTTTCTACCACGTTACGCTAGAACCGTGTTAAAACTACTAGTTTTTGCACCATGTTTTAAAACAACTGTGGAAAATATCACATTTTTACACTGTTATACGTGACGACGACGCAATAAAAGGTGAAATTTTTAAACGTTTCAACGAAACAATGATCACATTTTTCTACCACGTTACGCGAGAACCGTGTAAAAAGCACTAGTTTTTGCAGCATGTTTCAAAACAACTGTGGAAAAGATCACAATTTTACACTGTTATACGTCACAACGATGCAAAAAGGTTAAGTCTTTAAACGTTTCAACGAAACAATGATCACATTTTTCTAGCACGTTACGCGAGAACCGTGTAAAAAGTACAAGTTTTTGCACCATGTTTCAAAACAACGTGGAAAAGATGACATTTTTACACTGTTATACGTAACAACGATGCATAAATGTGAAGTCTTTAAACGTTTCAACGAAACAATGATCACATTTTTCTAGCACGTTACTCGAGAACCGTGTAAAAAGTACAAGTTTTTGCACCATGTTTCAAAACAACTGTGAAAAGATCACTTTTTACACTGTTATACGTAACAACGATGCATAAAGGTGAAATCTTTAAATGTTTCAAGAAACAATGATCACATTATTCCTGCACGTTACGCGAGAACCGTGTAAAAAGTACTAGTTTTTGCACCATGTTTCAAAACAACTGTGGAAAAGATGACATTTTTACACTGATATACGTGACGATGACGCAAAAAAGGTGAAATGTTTAAACGTTTCAACGAAACAATGATCACATTTTTCTACCACGTTACGCTAGAACCGTGTTAAAACTACTAGTTTTTGCACCATGTTTCAAAACAACTGTGGAAAAGATCACATTTTTACACTGTTATACGTGACGACGACGCAAAAAAAGGTGAAATTTTTAAACGTTTCAACGAAACAATGATAACATTTTTCTACCACGTTCCGCGAGAACCGTGTAAAAAGCACTAGTTTTTGCACCATGTTTCAAAACAGCTGTGGAAAAGATCACAATTTTACACTGTTATACGTCACAACGATGCAAAAAGGTCAAGTCTTTAAACGTTTCAACGAAACAATGATCACATTTTTCTAGCACGTTACGCGAGAACCGTGTAAAAAGTACAAGTTTTTGCACCATGTTTCAAAACAACGTGGAAAAGATGACATTTTTACACTGTTATACGTAACAACGATGCATAAATGTGAAGTCTTTAAACGTTTCAACGAAACAATGATCACATTTTTCTAGCACGTTACTCGAGAACCGTGTAAAAAGTACAAGTTTTTGCACCATGTTTCAAAACAACTGTGAAAAGATCACTTTTACACTGTTATACGTAACAACGATGCATAAAGGTGAAATCTTTAAATGTTTCAAGAAAACAATGATCACATTATTCCTGCACGTTACACGAGAACCGTGTAAAAACTACTAGTTTTTGCACCATGTTTCAAAACAACTGTGGAAAAGATGACATTTTTACACTGATATACGTGACGATGACGCAAAAAAGGTGAAATGTTTAAACGTTTCAACGAAAAAATGATCACATTTTTCTACCACGTTACGCTAGAACCGTGTTAAAAGTACTAGTTTTTGCACCATGTTTCAAAACAACGTTGAAAATATCATATTTTTACATTGTTATTCGCAACAACGATGTATAAAGGTGAAATCTTTAAACGTTTCCACGAAACAATGATCACATTTTTCTAGCACATCACGCGAGAACCGTGTAAAAAGTACTAGTTTTTGCACCATGTTTCAAAACAACTGTGAAAAATATCACCTTTTACATTGTTATACGTAACAACGTTGCATAAAGGTGAAATCTTTAAACGTTTCAAAAAAAAACAATGATCACATTTCTCCTGCACGTTACGCAAGAACCGTGTAAAAACTACTAGTTTTTGCACCATGTTTAAAAACAACTGTGGAAAAGATCACATTTTTACACTGATATACGTGACCACGACGCAAAAAAGGTGAAATATTTAAACGTTTCAACGAAACAATGATCACATTTTTCTACTACGTTACGTTAGAATCGTATTAAAAGTACTAGTTTTTGCACCATGTTTCAAAACAACGTTGAAAATATCACATTTTTACACTGTTATTCGCAACAACGATGTATAAAGGTGAAATCTTTAAACGTTTCAACGAAACGATGATCACATTTTTCTAGCACATCACGCGAGAACCGTGTAAAAAGTACTAGTTTTTGCACCATGTTTCAAAACAACTGTGAAAAATATCACCTTTTACATTGTTATACGTAACAACGTTGCATAAAGGTGAAATCTTTAAACGTTTCAAGAAAACAATGATCACATTTCTCCTGCATGTTACGCGAGAACCGTGTAAAAACTACTAGTTTTTGCACGTTGTTTCAAAACAACTGTGGAAAAGATCACATTTTTACACTGTTATACGTGACGATGACGCAAAAAAGGTGAAATTTTTAAACGTTTCAACGAAACAATGATCACATTTTTCTACCACGTTACGCGAGAACCGTGTAAAAAGCACTAGTTTTTGCACCATGTTTCAAAACAGCTGTGGAAAAGATCACAATTTTACACTGTTATACGTCACAACGATGCAAAAAGGTCAAGTCTTTAAACGTTTCAACGAAACAATGATCACATTTTTCTAGCACGTTACGCGAGAACCGTGTAAAAAGTACAAGTTTTTGCACCATGTTTCAAAACAACGTGGAAAAGATGACATTTTTACTCTGTTATACGTAACAACGATGCATAAATGTGAAGTCTTTAAACGTTTCAACGAAACAATGATCACATTTTTCTAGCACGTTACTCGAGAACCGTGTAAAAAGTACAAGTTTTTGCACCATGTTTCAAAACAACTGTGAAAAGATCACTTTTTACACTGTTATACGTAACAACGATGCATAAAGGTGAAATCTTTAAATGTTTCAAGAAACAATGATCACATTATTCCTGCACGTTACGCGAGAACCGTGTAAAAAGTACTAGTTTTTGCACCATGTTTCAAAACAACTGTGGAAAAGATGACATTTTTACACTGATATACGTGACGATGACACAAAAAATGTGAAATGTTTAAACGTTTCAACGAAACAATGATCACATTTTTCTACCACGTTACGCTAGAACCGTGTTAAAACTACTAGTTTTTGCACCATGTTTCAAAACAACTGTGGAAAAGATCACATTTTTACACTGTTATACGTGACGACGACGCAAAAAAGGTGAAATTTTTAAACGTTTCAACGAAACAATGATCACATTTTTCTACCACGTTACGCGAGAACCGTGTAAAAAGCACTAGTTTTTGCACCATGTTTCAAAACAGCTGTGGAAAAGATCACAATTTTACACTGTTATACGTCACAACGATGCAAAAAGGTTAAGTCTTTAAACGTTTCAACGAAACAATGATCACATTTTTCTAGCACGTTACGCGAGAACCGTGTAAAAAGTACAAGTTTTTGCACCATGTTTCAAAACAACGTGGAAAAGATGACATTTTTACACTGTTATACGTAACAACGATGCATAAATGTGAAGTCTTTAAACGTTTCAACGAAACAATGATCACATTTTTCTAGCACGTTACTCGAGAACCGTGTAAAAAGTACAAGTTTTTGCACCATGTTTCAAAACAACTGTGAAAAGATCACTTTTTACACTGTTATACGTAACAACGATGCATAAAGGTGAAATCTTTAAATGTTTCAAGAAACAATGATCACATTATTCCAGCACGTTACGCGAGAACCGTGTAAAAAGTACTAGTTTTTGCACCATGTTTCAAAACAACTGTGGAAAAGATGACATTTTTACACTGATATACGTGACGATGACGCAAAAAAGGTGAAATGTTTAAACGTTTCAACGAAACAATGATCACATTTTTCTACCACGTTACGCTAGAACCGTGTTAAAACTACTAGTTTTTGCACCATGTTTCAAAACAACTGTGGAAAAGATCACATTTTTACACTGTTATACGTGACGACGACGCAAAAAAGGTGAAATTTTTAAACGTTTCAACGAAACAATGATCACATTTTTCTACCACGTTACGCGAGAACCGTGTAAAAAGCACTAGTTTTTGCAACATGTTTCAAAACAGCTGTGGAAAAGATCACAATTTTACACTGTTATACGTCACAACGATGCAAAAAGGTCAAGTCTTTAAACGTTTCAACGAAACAATGATCACATTTTTCTAGCACGTTACGCGAGAACCGTGTAAAAAGTACAAGTTTTTGCACCATGTTTCAAAACAACGTGGAAAAGATGACATTTTTACACTGTTATACGTAACAACGATGCATAAATGTGAAGTCTTTAAACGTTTCAACGAAACAATGATCACATTTTTCTAGCACGTTACTCGAGAACCGTGTAAAAAGTACAAGTTTTTGCACCATGTTTCAAAACAACTGTGAAAAGATCACTTTTTACACTGTTATACGTAACAACGATGCATAAAGGTGAAATCTTTAAATGTTTCAAGAAACAATGATCACATTATTCCTGCACGTTACGCGAGAACCGTGTAAAAAGTACTAGTTTTTGCACCATGTTTCAAAACAACTGTGGAAAAGATGACATTTTTACACTGATATACGTGACGATGACGCAAAAAAGGTGAAATGTTTAAACGTTTCAACGAAACAATGATCACATTTTTCTACCACGTTACGCTAGAACCGTGTTAAAACTACTAGTTTTTGCACCAAGTTTCAAAACAACTGTGGAAAAGATCACATTTTTACACTGTTATACGTGACGACGACGCAAAAAAGGTGAAATGTTTAAACGTTTCAATGAAACAATGATCACATTTTTCTACCACGTTACACTAGAACCATGTTAAAAGTACTAGTTTTTGCACCATGTTTCAAAACAACGTTGAAAATATCACATTTTTACACTGTTATTCGCAACAACGATGTATAAAGGTGAAATCTTTAAACGTTTCAACGAAACTATGATCACATTTTTCTAGCACGTTACTCGAGAACCGTGTAAAAAGTACTAGTTTTTGCACCATGTTTCAAAACAACTGTGAAAAATATCACCTTTTACATTGTTATACGTAACAACGTTGCATAAAGGTGAAATCTTTAAACGTTTCAAGAAAACAATGATCACATTTCTCCTGCATGTTACGCGAGAACCGTGTAAAAACTACTAGTTTTTGCACGATGTTTCAAAACAACTGTGGAAAAGATCACATTTTTACACTGTTATACGTGACGACGACGCAAAAAAGGTGAAATTTTTAAACGTTTCAACGAAACAATGATCACATTTTCTACCACGTTACGCGAGAACCGTGTAAAAAGCACTAGTTTTTGCACCATGTTTCAAAACAGCTGTGGAAAAGATCACAATTTTACACTGTTATACGTCACAACGATGCAAAAAGGTTAAGTCTTTAAACGTTTCTACGAAACAATGATCACATTTTTCTAGCACGTTACGCGAGAACCGTGTAAAAAGTACAAGTTTTTGCACCATGTTTCAAAACAACGTGGAAAAGATGACATTTTTACACTGTTATACGTAACAACGATGCATAAATGTGAAGTCTTTAAACGTTTCAACGAAACAATTATCACATTTTTCTAGCACGTTACTCGAGAACCGTGTAAAAAGTACAAGTTTTTGCACCATGTTTCAAAACAACTGTGAAAAGATCACTTTTTACACTGTTATACGTAACAACGATGCATAAAGGTGAAATCTTTAAATGTTTCAAGAAACAATGATCACATTATTCCTGCACGTTACGCGAGAACCGTGTAAAAAGTACTAGTTTTTGCACCATGTTTCAAAACAACTGTGGAAAAGATGACATTTTTACACTGATATACGTGACGATGACGCAAAAAAGGTTAAATGTTTAAACGTTTCAACGAAACAATGATCACATTTTTCTACCACGTTACGCTAGAACCGTGTTAAAACTACTAGTTTTTGCACCATGTTTCAAAACAACTGTGGAAAAGATCACATTTTTACACTGTTATACGTGACGACGACGCAAAAAAGGTGAAATTTTTAAACGTTTCAACGAAACAATGATCACATTTTTCTACCACGTTACGCGAGAACCGTGTAAAAAGCACTAGTTTTTGCAACATGTTTCAAAACAGCTGTGGAAAAGATCACAATTTTACACTGTTATACGTCACAACGATGCAAAAAGGTCAAGTCTTTAAACGTTTCAACGAAACAATGATCACATTTTTCTAGCACGTTACGCGAGAACCGTGTAAAAAATACAAGTTTTTGCACCATGTTTCAAAACAACGTGGAAAAGATGACATTTTTACACTGTTATACGTAACAACGATGCATAAATGTGAAGTCTTTAAACGTTTCAACGAAACAATGATCACATTTTTCTAGCACGTTACTCGAGAACCGTGTAAAAAGTACAAGTTTTTGCACCATGTTTCAAAACAACTGTGAAAAGATCACTTTTTACACTGTTATACGTAACAACGATGCATAAAGGTGAAATCTTTAAATGTTTCAAGAAACAATGATCACATTATTCCTGCACGTTACGCGAGAACCGTGTAAAAAGTACTAGTTTTTGCACCATGTTTCAAAACAACTGTGGAAAAGATGACATTTTTACACTGATATACGTGACGATGACGCAAAAAAGGTGAAATGTTTAAACGTTTCAACGAAACAATGATCACATTTTTCTACCACGTTACGCTAGAACCGTGTTAAAACTACTAGTTTTTGCACCAAGTTTCAAAACAACTGTGGAAAAGATCACATTTTTACACTGTTATACGTAACGACGACGCAAAAAAGGTGAAATGTTTAAACGTTTCAATGAAACAATGATCACATTTTTCTACCACGTTACACTAGAACCATGTTAAAAGTACTAGTTTTTGCACCATGTTTCAAAACAACGTTGAAAATATCACATTTTTACACTGTTATTCGCAACAACGATGTATAAAGGTGAAATCTTTAAACGTTTCAACGAAACTATGATCACATTTTTCTAGCACGTTACTCGAGAACCGTGTAAAAAGTACTAGTTTTTGCACCATGTTTCAAAACAACTGTGAAAAATATCACCTTTTACATTGTTATACGTAACAACGTTGCATAAAGGTGAAATCTTTAAACGTTTCAAGAAAACAATGATCACATTTCTCCTGCATGTTACGCGAGAACCGTGTAAAAACTACTAGTTTTTGCACGATGTTTCAAAACAACTGTGGAAAAGATCACATTTTTACACTGTTATACGTGACGACGATGTAAAAAAGGTGAAATTTTTAAACGTTTCAACGAAACAATGATCACATTTTTCTACCACGTTACGCGAGAACCGTGTAAAAAGCACTAGTTTTTGCACCATGTTTCAAAACAGCTGTGGAAAAGATCACAATTTTACACTGTTATACGTCACAACGATGCAAAAAGGTCAAGTCTTTAAACGTTTCAACGAAACAATGATCACATTTTTCTAGCACGTTACGCGAGAACCGTGTAAAAAGTACAAGTTTTTGCACCATGTTTCAAAACAACGTGGAAAAGATGACATTTTTACTCTGTTATACGTAACAACGATGCATAAATGTGAAGTCTTTAAACGTTTCAACGAAACAATGATCACATTTTTCTAGCACGTTACTCGAGAACCGTGTAAAAAGTACAAGTTTTTGCACCATGTTTCAAAACAACTGTGAAAAGATCACTTTTTACACTGTTATACGTAACAACGATGCATAAAGGTGAAATCTTTAAATGTTTCAAGAAACAATGATCACATTATTCCTGCACGTTACGCGAGAACCGTGTAAAAAGTACTAGTTTTTGCACCATGTTTCAAAACAACTGTGGAAAAGATGACATTTTTACACTGATATACGTGACGATTACGCAAAAAATGTGAAATGTTTAAACGTTTCAACGAAACAATGATCACATTTTTCTACCACGTTACGCTAGAACCGTGTTAAAACTACTAGTTTTTGCACCATGTTTCAAAACAACTGTGGAAAAGATCACATTTTTACACTGTTATACGTGACGACGACGCAAAAAAGGTGAAATTTTTAAACGTTTCAACGAAACAATGATCACATTTTTCTACCACGTTACGCGAGAACCGTGTAAAAAGCACTAGTTTTTGCACCATGTTTCAAAACAGCTGTGGAAAAGATCACAATTTTACACTGTTATACGTCACAACGATGCAAAAAGGTTAAGTCTTTAAACGTTTCAACGAAACAATGATCACATTTTTCTAGCACGTTACGCGAGAACCGTGTAAAAAGTACAAGTTTTTGCACCATGTTTCAAAACAACGTGGAAAAGATGACATTTTTACACTGTTATACGTAACAACGATGCATAAATGTGAAGTCTTTAAACGTTTCAACGAAACAATGATCACATTTTTCTAGCACGTTACTCGAGAACCGTGTAAAAAGTACAAGTTTTTGCACCATGTTTCAAAACAACTGTGGAAAAGATCACATTTTTACACTGTTATACGTCACAACGATGCAAAAAGGTTAAGTCTTTAAACGTTTCAACGAAACAATGATCACATTTTTCTACCACGTTACGCTAGAACCGTGTTAAAACTACTAGTTTTTGCACCATGTTTCAAAACAACTGTGGAAAAGATCACATTTTTACACTGTTATACGTGACGACGACGCAAAAAAGGTGAAATTTTTAAACGTTTCAACGAAACAATGATCACATTTTTCTACCACGTTACGCGAGAACCGTGTAAAAAGCACTAGTTTTTGCACCATGTTTCAAAACAGCTGTGGAAAAGATCACAATTTTACACTGTTATACGTCACAACGATGCAAAAAGGTTAAGTCTTTAAACGTTTCAACGAAACAATGATCACATTTTTCTAGCACGTTACGCGAGAACCGTGTAAAAAGTACAAGTTTTTGCACCATGTTTCAAAACAACGTGGAAAAGATGACATTTTTACACTGTTATACGTAACAACGATGCATAAATGTGAAGTCTTTAAACGTTTCAACGAAACAATGATCACATTTTTCTAGCACGTTACTCGAGAACCGTGTAAAAAGTACAAGTTTTTGCACCATGTTTCAAAACAACTGTGAAAAGATCACTTTTTACACTGTTATACGTAACAACGATGCATAAAGGTGAAATCTTTAAATGTTTCAAGAAACAATGATCACATTATTCCTGCACGTTACGCGAGAACCGTGTAAAAAGTACTAGTTTTTGCACCATGTTTCAAAACAACTGTGGAAAAGATGACATTTTTACACTGATATACGTGACGATGACGCAAAAAAGGTGAAATGTTTAAACGTTTCAACGAAACAATGATCACATTTTTCTACCACGTTACGCTAGAACCGTGTTAAAACTACTAGTTTTTGCACCATGTTTCAAAACAACTGTGGAAAAGATCACATTTTTACACTGTTATACGTGACGACGACGCAAAAAAGGTGAAATTTTTAAACGTTTCAACGAAACAATGATCACATTTTTCTACCACGTTACGCGAGAACCGTGTAAAAAGCACTAGTTTTTGCAACATGTTTCAAAACAGTTGTGGAAAAGATCACAATTTTACACTGTTATACGTCACAACGATGCAAAAAGGTCAAGTCTTTAAACGTTTCAACGAAACAATGATCACATTTTTCTAGCACGTTACGCGAGAACCGTGTAAAAAGTACAAGTTTTTGCACCATGTTTCAAAACAACGTGGAAAAGATGACATTTTTACACTGTTATACGTAACAACGATGCATAAATGTGAAGTCTTTAAACGTTTCAACGAAACAATGATCACATTTTTCTAGCACGTTACTCGAGAACCGTGTAAAAAGTACAAGTTTTTGCACCATGTTTCAAAACAACTGTGAAAAGATCACTTTTTACACTGTTATACGTAACAACGATGCATAAAGGTGAAATCTTTAAATGTTTCAAGAAACAATGATCACATTATTCCTGCACGTTACGCGAGAACAGTGTAAAAAGTACTAGTTTTTGCACCATGTTTCAAAACAACTGTGGAAAAGATGGCATTTTTACACTGATATACGTGACGATGACGCAAAAAAGGTGAAATGTTTAAACGTTTCAACGAAACAATGATCACATTTTTCTACCACGTTACGCTAGAACCGTGTTAAAACTACTAGTTTTTGCACCATGTTTCAAAACAGCTGTGGAAAAGATCACATTTTTACACTGTTATACGTCACAACGATGCAAAAAGGTTAAGTCTTTAAACGTTTCAACGAAACAATGATCACATTTTTCTAGCACGTTACGCGAGAACCGTGTAAAAAGTACAAGTTTTTGCACCATGTTTCAAAACAACGTGGAAAAGATGACATTTTTACACTGTTATACGTAACAACGATGCATAAATGTGAAGTCTTTAAACGTTTCAACGAAACAATGATCACATTTTTCTAGCACGTTTCGCTAGAACCGTGTTAAAAGTACTAGTTTTTGCACCATGTTTCAAAACAACGTTGAAAATATCATATTTTTACACTGTTATTTGCAACAACGATGTATAAAGGTGAAATCTTTAAACGTTTCAACGAAACAATGATCACATTTTTCTAGCACATCACGCGAGAACCGTGTAAAAAGTACTAATTTTTGCACCATGTTTCAAAACAACTGTGAAAAATATCACCTTTTACATTGTTATACGTAACAACGTTGCATAAAGGTGAAATCTTTAAACGTTTCAAAAAAACAATGATCACATTTCTCCTGCACGTTACGCAAGAACCGTGTAAAAACTACTAGTTTTTGCACCATGTTTCAAAACAACTGTGGAAAAGATCACATTTTTACACTGATATACGTGACCACGACGCAAAAAAGGTGAAATGTTTAAACGTTTCAACGAAACAATGATCACATTTTTCTACTACGTTACGTTAGAATCGTATTAAAAGTACTAGTTTTTGCACCATGTTTCAAAACAACGTTGAAAATATCACATTTTTACACTGTTATTCGCAACAACGATGTATAAAGGTGAAATCTTTAAACGTTTCAACGAAACGATGATCACATTTTTCTAGCACATCACGCGAGAACCGTGTAAAAAGTACTAGTTTTTGCACCATGTTTCAAAACAACTGTGAAAAATATCACTTTTTACATTGTTATACGTAACAACGTTGCATAAAGGTGAAATCTTAAACGTTTCAAGAAAACAATGATCACATTTCTCCTGGATGTTACGCGAGAACCGTGTAAAAACTACTAGTTTTTGCAGCATGTTTCAAAACAACTGTGGAAAAGATCACAATTTTACACTGTTATACGTCACAACGATGCAAAAAGGTCAAGTCTTTAAACGTTTCAACGAAACAATGATCACATTTTTCTAGCACGTTACGCGAGAACCGTGTAAAAAGTACAAGTTTTTGCACCATGTTTCAAAACAACGTGGAAAAGATAACATTTTTACACTGTTATACGTAACAACGATGCATAAATGTGAAGTCTTTAAACGTTTCAACGAAACAATGATCACATTTTTCTAGCACGTTACTCGAGAACCGTGTAAAAGTTACAAGTTTTTGCACCATGTTTCAAAACAACTGTGAAAAGATCACTTTTTACACTGTTATACGTAACAACGATGCATAAAGGTGAAATCTTTAAATGTTTCAAGAAACAATGATCACATTATTCCTGCACGTTACGCGAGAACCGTGTAAAAAGTACTAGTTTTTGCACCATGTTTCAAAACAACTGTGGAAAAGATGACATTTTTACACTGATATACGTGACGATGACGCAAAAAAGGTGAAATGTTTAAACGTTTCAACGAAACAATGATCACATTTTTCTACCACGTTACGCTAGAACCGTGTTAAAACTACTAGTTTTTGCACCATGTTTCAAAACAACTGTGGAAAAGATCACAATTTTACACTGTTATACGTCACAACGATGCAAAAAGGTTAAGTCTTTAAACGTTTCAACGAAACAATGATCACATTTTTCTAGCACGTTACGCGAGAACCGTGTAAAAAGTACAAGTTTTTGCACCATGTTTCAAAACAACTGTGGAAAAGATGACATTTTTACACTGATATACGTGACGATGACGCAAAAAAGGTGAAATGTTTAAATGTTTCAACGAAACAATGATCACATTTTTCTACCACGTTACGCTAGAACCGTGTTAAAACTACTAGTTTTTGCACCATGTTTCAAAACAGCTGTGGAAAAGATCACAATTTTACACTGTTATACGTCACAACGATGCAAAAATGTTAAGTCTTTAAACGTTTCAACGAAACAATGATCACATTTTTCTAGCACGTTACGCAAGAACCGTGTAAAAAGTACAAGTTTTTGCACCATGTTTCAAAACAACGTGGAAAAGATGACATTTTTACACTGTTATACGTAACAACGATGCATAAATGTGAAGTCTTTAAACGTTTCAACGAAACAATGATCACATTTTTCTAGCACGTTACTCGAGAACCGTGAAAAGTACTAGTTTTTGCACCATGTTTCAAAACAACTGTGGAAAAGATGACATTTTTACACTGATATACGTGACGATGACGCAAAAAAGGTGAAATGTTTAAACGTTTCAACGAAACAATGATCACATTTTTCTACCACGTTACGCTAGAACCGTGTTAAAACTACTAGTTTTTGCACCATGTTTCAAAACAACTGTGGAAAAGATCACATTTTTACACTGTTATACGTGACGACGACGTAAAAAAGGTGAAATTTTTAAACGTTTCAACGAAACAATGATCACATTTTTCTACCACGTTACGCGAGAACCGTGTAAAAAGCACTAGTTTTTGCAGCATGTTTCAAAACAACTGTGGAAAAGATCACAATTTTACACTGTTATACGTCACAACGATGCAAAAAGGTTAAGTCTTTAAACGTTTCAACGAAACAATGATCACATTTTTCTAGCTCGTTACGCGAGAACCGTGTAAAAAGTACAAGTTTTTGCACCATGTTTCAAAACAACGTGGAAAAGATGACATTTTTACACTGTTATACGTAACAACGATGCATAAATGTGAAGTCTTTAAACGTTTCAACGAAACAATGATCACATTTTTCTAGCACGTTACTCGAGAACCGTGTAAAAAGTACAAGTTTTTGCACCATGTTTCAAAACAACTGTGAAAAGATCACTTTTTACACTGTTACACGTAACAACGATGCATAAAGGTGAAATCTTTAAATGTTTCAAGAAAACAATGATCACATTATTCCTGCACGTTACGCGAGAACCGTGTAAAAAGTACTAGTTTTTGCACCATGTTTCAAAACAACTATGGAAAAGATGACATTTTTACACTGATATACGTGACGATGACGCAAAAAAGGTGAAATGTTTAAACGTTTCAACGAAAAAATGATCACATTTTTCTACCACGTTACGCTAGAACCGTGTTAAAAGTACTAGTTTTTGCACCATGTTTCAAAACAACGTTGAAAATATCATATTTTTACACTGTTATTTGCAACAACGATGTATAAAGGTGAAATCTTTAAACGTTTCAACGAAACAATGATCACATTTTTCTAGCACATCACGCGAGAACCGTGTAAAAAGTACTAATTTTTGCACCATGTTTCAAAACAACTGTGAAAAATATCACCTTTTACATTGTTATACGTAACAACGTTGCATAAAGGTGAAATCTTTAAACGTTTCAAAAAAAACAATGATCACATTTCTCCTGCACGTTACGCAAGAACCGTGTAAAAACTACTAGTTTTTGCACCATGTTTCAAAACAACTGTGGAAAAGATCACATTTTTACACTGATATACGTGACCACGACGCAAAAAAGGTGAAATGTTTAAACGTTTCAACGAAACAATGATCACATTTTTCTACTACGTTACGTTAGAATCGTATTAAAAGTACTAGTTTTTGCACCATGTTTCAAAACAACGTTGAAAATATCACATTTTTACACTGTTATTCGCAACAACGATGTATAAAGGTGAAATCTTTAAACGTTTCAACGAAACGATGATCACATTTTTCTAGCACATCACGCGAGAACCGTGTAAAAAGTACTAGTTTTTGCACCATGTTTCAAAACAACTGTGAAAAATATCACTTTTTACATTGTTATACGTAACAACGTTGCATAAAGGTGAAATCTTAAACGTTTCAAGAAAACAATGATCACATTTCTCCTGGATGTTACGCGAGAACCGTGTAAAAACTACTAGTTTTTGCAGCATGTTTCAAAACAACTGTGGAAAAGATCACAATTTTACACTGTTATACGTCACAACGATGCAAAAAGGTCAAGTCTTTAAACGTTTCAACGAAACAATGATCACATTTTTCTAGCACGTTACGCGAGAACCGTGTAAAAAGTACAAGTTTTTGCACCATGTTTCAAAACAACGTGGAAAAGATGACATTTTTACACTGTTATACGTAACAACGATGCATAAATGTGAAGTCTTTAAACGTTTCAACGAAACAATGATCACATTTTTCTAGCACGTTACTCGAGAACCGTGTAAAAGTTACAAGTTTTTGCACCATGTTTCAAAACAACTGTGAAAAGATCACTTTTTACACTGTTATACGTAACAACGATGCATAAAGGTGAAATCTTTAAATGTTTCAAGAAACAATGATCACATTATTCCTGCACGTTACGCGAGAACCGTGTAAAAAGTACTAGTTTTTGCACCATGTTTCAAAACAACTGTGGAAAAGATGACATTTTTACACTGATATACGTGACGATGACGCAAAAAAGGTGAAATGTTTAAACGTTTCAACGAAACAATGATCACATTTTTCTACCACGTTACGCTAGAACCGTGTTAAAACTACTAGTTTTTGCACCATGTTTCAAAACAACTGTGGAAAAGATCACAATTTTACACTGTTATACGTCACAACGATGCAAAAAGGTTAAGTCTTTAAACGTTTCAACGAAACAATGATCACATTTTTCTAGCACGTTACGCGAGAACCGTGTAAAAAGTACAAGTTTTTGCACCATGTTTCAAAACAACTGTGGAAAAGATGACATTTTTACACTGATATACGTGACGATGACGCAAAAAAGGTGAAATGTTTAAATGTTTCAACGAAACAATGATCACATTTTTCTACCACGTTACGCTAGAACCGTGTTAAAACTACTAGTTTTTGCACCATGTTTCAAAATAGCTGTGGAAAAGATCACAATTTTACACTGTTATACGTCACAACGATGCAAAAATGTTAAGTCTTTAAACGTTTCAACGAAACAATGATCACATTTTTCTAGCACGTTACGCAAGAACCGTGTAAAAAGTACAAGTTTTTGCACCATGTTTCAAAACAACGTGGAAAAGATGACATTTTTACACTGTTATACGTAACAACGATGCATAAATGTGAAGTCTTTAAACGTTTCAACGAAACAATGATCACATTTTTCTAGCACGTTACTCGAGAACCGTGAAAAGTACTAGTTTTTGCACCATGTTTCAAAACAACTGTGGAAAAGATGACATTTTTACACTGATATATACGTGACGATGACGCAAAAAAGGTGAAATGTTTAAACGTTTCAACGAAACAATGATCACATTTTTCTACCACGTTACGCTAGAACCGTGTTAAAACTACTAGTTTTTGCACCATGTTTCAAAACAACTGTGGAAAAGATCACATTTTTACACTGTTATACGTGACGACGACGTAAAAAAGGTGAAATTTTTAAACGTTTCAACGAAACAATGATCACATTTTTCTACCACGTTACGCGAGAACCGTGTAAAAAGCACTAGTTTTTGCAGCATGTTTCAAAACAACTGTGGAAAAGATCACAATTTTACACTGTTATACGTCACAACGATGCAAAAAGGTTAAGTCTTTAAACGTTTCAACGAAACAATGATCACATTTTTCTAGCTCGTTACGCGAGAACCGTGTAAAAAGTACAAGTTTTTGCACCATGTTTCAAAACAACGTGGAAAAGATGACATTTTTACACTGTTATACGTAACAACGATGCATAAATGTGAAGTCTTTAAACGTTTCAACGAAACAATGATCACATTTTTCTAGCACGTTACTCGAGAACCGTGTAAAAAGTACAAGTTTTTGCACCATGTTTCAAAACAACTGTGAAAAGATCACTTTTTACACTGTTACACGTAACAACGATGCATAAAGGTGAAATCTTTAAATGTTTCAAGAAAACAATGATCACATTATTCCTGCACGTTACGCGAGAACCGTGTAAAAAGTACTAGTTTTTGCACCATGTTTCAAAACAACTATGGAAAAGATGACATTTTTACACTGATATACGTGACGATGACGCAAAAAAGGTGAAATGTTTAAACGTTTCAACGAAAAAATGATCACATTTTTCTACCACGTTACGCTAGAACCGTGTTAAAAGTACTAGTTTTTGCACCATGTTTCAAAACAACGTTGAAAATATCATATTTTTACACTATTATTCGCAACAACGATGTATAAAGGTGAAATCTTTAAACGTTTCAACGAAACAATGATCACATTTTTCTAGCACATCACGCGAGAACCGTGTAAAAAGTACTAGTTTTTGCACCATGTTTCAAAATAACTGTGAAAAATATCACCTTTTACATTGTTATACGTAACAACGTTGCATAAAGGTGAAATCTTTAAACGTTTCAAAAAAAAAACAATGATCACATTTCTCCTGCACGTTAAGCAAGAACCGTGTAAAAACTACTAGTTTTTGCACTATGTTTCAAAACAACTCTGGAAAAGATCACATTTTTACACTGATATACGTGACCACGACGCAAAAAAAGGTGAAATGTTTAAACGTTTCAACGAAACAATGATCACATTTTTCTACTACGTTACGTTAGAATCGTATTAAAAGTACTAGTTTTTGCACCATGTTTCAAAACAACGTTGAAAATATCACATTTTTACACTGTTATTCGCAACAACGATGTATAAAGGTGAAATCTTTAAATGTTTCAACTAAACAATGATCACATTTTTCTAGCACATCACGCGAGAACCGTGTAAAAAGTACTAGTTTTTGCACCATGTTTCAAAACAACTGTGAAAAATATCACCTTTTACATTGTTATACGTAACAACGTTGCATAAAGGTGAAATCTTTAAACGTTTCAAGAAAACAATGATCACATTTCTCCTGCATGTTACGCGAGAACCGTGTAAAAACTACTAGTTTTTGCACGATGTTTCAAAACAACTGTGGAAAAGATCACATTTTTACACTGTTATACGTGACGACGACGCAAAAAAGGTGAAATTTTTAAACGTTTCAACGAAACAATGATCACATTTTTCTACCACGTTACGCGAGAACCGTGTAAAAAGCACTAGTTTTTGCACCATGTTTCAAAACAGCTGTGGAAAAGATCACAATTTTACACTGTTATACGTCACAACGATGCAAAAAGGTCAAGTCTTTAAACGTTTCAACGAAACAATGATTACATTTTTCTAGCATGTTACGCGAGAACCGTGTAAAAAGTACAAGTTTTTGCACCATGTTTCAAAACAACGTGGAAAAGATGACATTTTTACACTGTTATACGTAACAACGATGCATAAATGTGAAGTCTTTAAACGTTTCAACGAAACAATGATCACATTTTTCTAGCACGTTACTCGAGAACCGTGTAAAAAGTACAAGTTTTTGCACCATGTTTCAAAACAACTGTGAAAAGATCACTTTTTACACTGTTATACGTAACAACGATGCATAAAGGTAAAATCTTTAAATGTTTCAAGAAACAATGATCACATTATTCCTGCACGTTACGCGAGAACCGTGTAAAAAGTACTAGTTTTTGCACCATGTTTCAAAACAACTGTGGAAAAGATGACATTTTTACACTGATATACGTGACGATGACCCAAAAAAGGTGAAATGTTTAAACGTTTCAACGAAACAATGATCACATTTTTCTACCACGTTACGCTAGAACCGTGTTAAAACTACTAGTTTTTGCACCATGTTTCAAAACAACTGTGGAAAAGATCACATTTTTACACTGTTATACGTGACGACGACGTAAAAAAGGTGAAATTTTTAAACGTTTCAACGAAACAATGATCACATTTTTCTACCACGTTACGCGAGAACCGTGTAAAAAGCACTAGTTTTTGCAGCATGTTTCAAAACAACTGTGGAAAAGATCACAATTTTACACTGTTATACGTCACAACGATGCAAAAAGGTTAAGTCTTTAAACGTTTGAACGAAACAATGATCACATTTTTCTAGCACGTTACGCGAGAACCGTGTAAAAAGTACAAGTTTTTGCACCATGTTTCAAAACAACGTGGAAAAGATGACATTTTTACACTGTTATACGTAACAACGATGCATAAATGTGAAGTCTTTAAACGTTTCAACGAAACAATGATCACATTTTTCTAGCACGTTACTCGAGAACCGTGTAAAAAGTACAAGTTTTTGCACCATGTTTCAAAACAACTGTGAAAAGATCACTTTTTACACTGTTATACGTAACAACGATGCATAAAGGTGAAATCTTTAAATGTTTCAAGAAAACAATGATCACATTATTCCTGCACGTTACGCGAGAACCGTGTAAAAAGTACTAGTTTTTGCACCATGTTTCAAAACAACGTTGAAAATATCACATTTTTACACTGTTATTCGCAACAACGATGTATAAAGGGGAAATCTTTAAACGTTTCAACGAAACAATGATCACATTTTTCTAGCACATCACACGAGAACCGTGTAAAAAGTACTAGTTTTTGCACCATGTTTCAAAACAACTGTGAAAATATCACCTTTTACATTGTTATACGTAACAACGTTGCATAAAGGTGAAATCTTTAAACGTTTCAAAAAAAAAACAATGATCACATTTCTCCTGCACGTTACGCAAGAACCGTGTAAAAACTACTAGTTTTTGCATCATGTTTCAAAACAACTGTGGAAAAGATCACATTTTTACACTGATATACGTGACCACGACGAAAAAAAGGTGAAATGTTTAAACGTTTCAACGAAACAATGATCACATTTTTCTAGTACGTTACGTTAGAATTGTATTAAAAGTACTAGTTTTTGCACCATGTTTCAAAACAACGTTGAAAATATCACATTTTTACACTGTAATTCGTAACAACGATGTATAAAGGTGAAATCTTTAAACGTTTCAACGAAACAATGTTCACATTTTTCTAGCACATCACGCGAGAACCGTGTAAAAAGTACTAGTTTTTGCACCATGTTTCAAAACAACTGTGGAAAAGATGTCATTTTTACACTGATATACGTAACGATGACGCAAAAAAGGTGAAATGTTTAAACGTTTCAACGAAACAATGATCACATTTTTCTACCACGTTACGCTAGAACCGTGTTAAAACTACTAGTTTTTGCACCATGTTTCAAAACAACTGTGGAAAACATCACATTTTTACACTGTTATACGTGACGACGACGCAAAAAAGGTGAAATTTTTAAACGTTTCAACGAAACAATGATCACATTTTTCTACCACGTTACGCGAGAACCGTGTAAAAAGCACTAGTTTTTGCAGCATGTTTCAAAACAACTGTGGAAAAGATCACAATTTTACACTGTTATACGTCACAACGATGCAAAAAGGTTAAGTCTTTAAACGTTTCAACGAAACAATGATCACATTTTTCTAGCACGTTACGCGAGAACCGTGTAAAAAGTACAAGTTTTTGCACCATGTTTCAAAACAACGTGAAAAAGATGACATTTTTACACTGTTATACGTAACAACGATGCATAAATGTGAAGTCTTTAAACGTTTCAACGAAACAATGATCACATTTTTCTAGCACGTTACTCGAGAACCGTGTAAAAAGTACAAGGTTTTGCACCATGTTTCAAAACAACTGTGAAAAGATCACTTTTTACACTGTTATACGTAACAACGATGCATAAAGGTGAAATCTTTAAATGTTTCAAGAAACAATGATCACATTATTCCTGCACGTTACGCGAGAACCGTGTAAAAAGTACTAGTTTTTGCACCATGTTTCAAAACAACTGTGGAAAAGATGACATTTTTACACTGATATACGTGACGATGACGCAAAAAAGGTGAAATGTTTAAACGTTTCAACGAAACAATGATCACATTTTTCTACCACGTTACGCTAGAACCGTGTTAAAAGTACTAGTTTTTGCACCATGTTTCAAAAAAACGTTGAAAATATCACATTTTTACACTGTTATTCGCAACAACTATGTATAAAGGTGAAATCTTTAAACGTTTCAACGAAACAATGATCACATTTTTCTAGCACATCACGCGAGAACCGTGTAAAAAGTACTAGTTTTTGCACCATGTTTCAAAACAACTGTGAAAAATATCACCTTTTACATTGTTATACGTAACAACGTTGCATAAAGGTGAAATCTTTAAACGTTTCAAGAAAACAATGATCACATTTCTCCTGCACGTTACGCGAGAACCGTGTAAAAACTACTAGTTTTTGCACCATGTTTCAAAACAACTGTGGAAAAGATCACATTTTTACACTGTTATACGTGACGACGACGCAAAAAGGTGAAATGTTTAAACGTTTCAACGAAACAATGATCACATTTTTCTACCACGTTACGTGAGAACCGTGTAAAAAACACTAGTTTTTGCACCATGTTTCAAAACAGCTATGAAAAAGATCACAATTTTACACTGTTATACGTCACAACGATGCAAAAAGGTTAAGTCTTTAAACGTTTCAACGAAACAATGATCACATTTTTCTAGCACGTTACGCGAGAACCGTGTAAAAAGTACAAGTTTTTGCACCATGTTTCAAAACAACGTGGAAAAGATGACATTTTTACACTGTTATACGTAACAACGATGCATAAATGTGAAGTCTTTAAACGTTTCAACGAAACAATGATCACATTTTTCTAGCACGTTACTCGAGAACCGTGTAAAAAGTACAAGGTTTTGCACCATGTTTCAAAACAACTGTGAAAAGATCACTTTTTACACTGTTATACGTAACAACGATGCATAAAGGTGAAATCTTTAAATGTTTCAAGAAACAATGATCACATTATTCCTGCACGTTACGCGATAACCGTGTAAAAAGTACTAGTTTTTGCACCATGTTTCAAAACAACTGTGGAAAAGATGACATTTTTACACTGATATACGTGACGATGACGCAAAAAAGGTGAAATGTTTAAACGTTTCAACGAAACAATGATCACATTTTTCTACCACGTTACGCTAGAACCGTGTTAAAAGTACTAGTTTTTGCACCATGTTTCAAAAAAACGTTGAAAATATCACATTTTTACACTGTTATTCGCAACAACTATGTATAAAGGTGAAATCTTTAAACGTTTCAACGAAACAATGATCACATTTTTCTAGCACATCACGCGAGAACCGTGTAAAAAGTACTAGTTTTTGCACCATGTTTCAAAACAACTGTGAAAAATATCACCTTTTACATTGTTATACGTAACAACGTTGCATAAAGGTGAAATCTTTAAACGTTTCAAGAAAACAATGATCACATTTCTCCTGCACGTTACGCGAGAACCGTGTAAAAACTACTAGTTTTTGCACCATGTTTCAAAACAACTGTGGAAAAGATCACATTTTTACACTGTTATACGTGACGACGACGCAAAAAGGTGAAATGTTTAAACGTTTCAACGAAACAATGATCACATTTTTCTACCACGTTACGTGAGAACCGTGTAAAAAACACTAGTTTTTGCACCATGTTTCAAAACAGCTATGAAAAAGATCACAATTTTACACTGTTATACGTCACAACGATGCAAAAAGGTTAAGTCTTGAAACGTTTCAACGAAACAATGATCACATTTTTCTAGCACGTTACGCGAGAACCGTGTAAAAAGTACAAGTTTTTGCACCATGTTTCAAAACAACGTGGAAAAGATGACATTTTTACACTGTTATACGTAACAACGATGCATAAATGTGAAGTCTTTAAACGTTTCAACGAAACAATGATCACATTTTTCTAGCACGTTACTCGAGAACCGTGTAAAAAGTACAAGGTTTTGCACCATGTTTCAAAACAACTGTGAAAAGATCACTTTTTACACTGTTATACGTAACAACGATGCATAAAGGTGAAATCTTTAAATGTTTCAAGAAACAATGATCACATTATTCCTGCACGTTACGCGAGAACCGTGTAAAAAGTACTAGTTTTTGCACCATGTTTCAAAACAACTGTGGAAAAGATGACATTTTTACACTGATATACGTGACGATGACGCAAAAAAGGTGAAATGTTTAAACGTTTCAACGAAACAATGATCACATTTTTCTACCACGTTACGCTAGAACCGTGTTAAAAGTACTAGTTTTTGCACCATGTTTCAAAAAAACGTTGAAAATATCACATTTTTACACTGTTATTCGCAACAACTATGTATAAAGGTGAAATCTTTAAACGTTTCAACGAAACAATGATCACATTTTTCTAGCACATCACGCGAGAACCGTGTAAAAAGTACTAGTTTTTGCACCATGTTTCAAAACAACTGTGAAAAATATCACCTTTTACATTGTTATACGTAACAACGTTGCATAAAGGTGAAATCTTTAAACGTTTCAAGAAAACAATGATCACATTTCTCCTGCACGTTACGCGAGAACCGTGTAAAAACTACTAGTTTTTGCACCATGTTTCAAAACAACTGTGGAAAAGATCACATTTTTACACTGTTATACGTGACGACGACGCAAAAAGGTGAAATGTTTAAACGTTTCAACGAAACAATGATCACATTTTTCTACCACGTTACGTGAGAACCGTGTAAAAAACACTAGTTTTTGCACCATGTTTCAAAACAGCTATGAAAAAGATCACAATTTTACACTGTTATACGTCACAACGATGCAAAAAGGTTAAGTCTTTAAACGTTTCAACGAAACAATGATCACATTTTTCTAGCACGTTACGCGAGAACCGTGTAAAAAGTACAAGTTTTTGCACCATGTTTCAAAACAACGTGGAAAAGATGACATTTTTACACTGTTATACGTAACAACGATGCATAAATGTGAAGTCTTTAAACGTTTCAACGAAACAATGATCACATTTTTCTAGCACGTTACTCGAGAACCGTGTAAAAAGTACAAGGTTTTGCACCATGTTTCAAAACAACTGTGAAAAGATCACTTTTTACACTGTTATACGTAACAACGATGCATAAAGGTGAAATCTTTAAATGTTTCAAGAAACAATGATCACATTATTCCTGCACGTTACGCGAGAACCGTGTAAAAAGTACTAGTTTTTGCACCATGTTTCAAAACAACTGTGGAAAAGATGACATTTTTACACTGATATACGTGACGATGACGCAAAAAAGGTGAAATGTTTAAACGTTTCAACGAAACAATGATCACATTTTTCTACCACGTTACGCTAGAACCGTGTTAAAAGTACTAGTTTTTGCACCATGTTTCAAAAAAACGTTGAAAATATCACATTTTTACACTGTTATTCGCAACAACTATGTATAAAGGTGAAATCTTTAAACGTTTCAACGAAACAATGATCACATTTTTCTAGCACATCACGCGAGAACCGTGTAAAAAGTACTAGTTTTTGCACCATGTTTCAAAACAACTGTGAAAAATATCACCTTTTACATTGTTATACGTAACAACGTTGCATAAAGGTGAAATCTTTAAACGTTTCAAGAAAACAATGATCACATTTCTCCTGCACGTTACGCGAGAACCGTGTAAAAACTACTAGTTTTTGCACCATGTTTCAAAACAACTGTGGAAAAGATCACATTTTTACACTGTTATACGTGACGACGACGCAAAAAGGTGAAATGTTTAAACGTTTCAACGAAACAATGATCACATTTTTCTACCACGTTACGTGAGAACCGTGTAAAAAACACTAGTTTTTGCACCATGTTTCAAAACAGCTATGAAAAAGATCACAATTTTACACTGTTATACGTCACAACGATGCAAAAAGGTTAAGTCTTTAAACGTTTCAACGAAACAATGATCACATTTTTCTAGCACGTTACGCGAGAACCGTGTAAAAAGTACAAGTTTTTGCACCATGTTTCAAAACAACGTGGAAAAGATGACATTTTTACACTGTTATACGTAACAACGATGCATAAATGTGAAGTCTTTAAACGTTTCAACGAAACAATGATCACATTTTTCTAGCACGTTACTCGAGAACCGTGTAAAAAGTACAAAGTTTTGCACCATGTTTCAAAACAACTGTGTAAAGATCACTTTTTACACTGTTATACGTAACAACGATGCATAAAGGTGAAATCTTTAAATGTTTCAAGAAACAATGATCACATTATTCCTGCACGTTACGCGAGAACCGTGTAAAAAGTACTAGTTTTTGCACCATGTTTCAAAACAACTGCGGAAAAGATGACATTTTTACACTGATATACGTGACGATGACGCAAAAAAGGTGAAATGTTTAAACGTTTCAACGAAACAATGATCACATTTTTCTACCACGTTACGCTAGAACCGTGTTAAAAGTACTAGTTTTTGCACCATGTTTCAAAAAAACGTTGAAAATATCACATTTTTACACTGTTATTCGCAACAACTATGTATAAAGGTGAAATCTTTAAACGTTTCAACGAAACAATGATCACATTTTTCTAGCACATCACGCGAGAACCGTGTAAAAAGTACTAGTTTTTGCACCATGTTTCAAAACAACTGTGAAAAATATCACCTTTTACATTGTTATACGTAACAACGTTGCATAAAGGTGAAATCTTTAAACGTTTCAAGAAAACAATGATCACATTTCTCCTGCACGTTACGCGAGAACCGTGTAAAAACTACTAGTTTTTGCACCATGTTTCAAAACAACTGTGGAAAAGATCACATTTTTACACTGTTATACGTGACGACGACGCAAAAAGGTGAAATGTTTAAACGTTTCAACGAAACAATGATCACATTTTTCTACCACGTTACGTGAGAACCGTGTAAAAAACACTAGTTTTTGCACCATGTTTCAAAACAGCTATGAAAAAGATCACAATTTTACACTGTTATACGTCACAACGATGCAAAAAGGTTAAGTCTTGAAACGTTTCAACGAAACAATGATCACATTTTTCTAGCACGTTACGCGAGAACCGTGTAAAAAGTACAAGTTTTTGCACCATGTTTCAAAACAACGTGGAAAAGATGACATTTTTACACTGTTATACGTAACAACGATGCATAAATGTGAAGTCTTTAAACGTTTCAACGAAACAATGATCACATTTTTCTAGCACGTTACTCGAGAACCGTGTAAAAAGTACAAGGTTTTGCACCATGTTTCAAAACAACTGTGAAAAGATCACTTTTTACACTGTTATACGTAACAACGATGCATAAAGGTGAAATCTTTAAATGTTTCAAGAAACAATGATCACATTATTCCTGCACGTTACGCGAGAACCGTGTAAAAAGTACAAGTTTTTGCACCATGTTTCAAAACAACGTGGAAAAGATGACATTTTTACACTGTTATACGTAACAACGATGCATAAATGTGAAGTCTTTAAACGTTTCAACGAAACAATGATCACATTTTTCTAGCACGTTACTCGAGAACCGTGTAAAAAGTACAAAGTTTTGCACCATGTTTCAAAACAACTGTGTAAAGATCACTTTTTACACTGTTATACGTAACAACGATGCATAAAGGTGAAATCTTTAAATGTTTCAAGAAACAATGATCACATTATTCCTGCACGTTACGCGAGAACCGTGTAAAAAGTACTAGTTTTTGCACCATGTTTCAAAACAACTGTGGAAAAGATGACATTTTTACACTGATATACGTGACGATGACGCAAAAAAGGTGAAATGTTTAAACGTTTCAACGAAACAATGATCACATTTTTCTACCACGTTACGCTAGAACCGTGTTAAAAGTACTAGTTTTTGCACCATGTTTCAAAAAAACGTTGAAAATATCACATTTTTACACTGTTATTCGCAACAACTATGTATAAAGGTGAAATCTTTAAACGTTTCAACGAAACAATGATCACATTTTTCTAGCACATCACGCGAGAACCGTGTAAAAAGTACTAGTTTTTGCACCATGTTTCAAAACAACTGTGAAAAATATCACCTTTTACATTGTTATACGTAACAACGTTGCATAAAGGTGAAATCTTTAAACGTTTCAAGAAAACAATGATCACATTTCTCCTGCACGTTACGCGAGAACCGTGTAAAAACTACTAGTTTTTGCACCATGTTTCAAAACAACTGTGGAAAAGATCACATTTTTACACTGTTATACGTGACGACGACGCAAAAAGGTGAAATGTTTAAACGTTTCAACGAAACAATGATCACATTTTTCTACCACGTTACGTGAGAACCGTGTAAAAAACACTAGTTTTTGCACCATGTTTCAAAACAGCTATGAAAAAGATCACAATTTTACACTGTTATACGTCACAACGATGCAAAAAGGTTAAGTCTTTAAACGTTTCAACGAAACAATGATCACATTTTTCTAGCACGTTACGCGAGAACCGTGTAAAAAGTACAAGTTTTTGCACCATGTTTCAAAACAACGTGGAAAAGATGACATTTTTACACTGTTATACGTAACAACGATGCATAAATGTGAAGTCTTTAAACGTTTCAACGAAACAATGATCACATTTTTCTAGCACGTTACTCGAGAACCGTGTAAAAAGTACAAGGTTTTGCACCATGTTTCAAAACAACTGTGAAAAGATCACTTTTTACACTGTTATACGTAACAACGATGCATAAAGGTGAAATCTTTAAATGTTTCAAGAAACAATGATCACATTATTCCTGCACGTTACGCGAGAACCGTGTAAAAAGTACTAGTTTTTGCACCATGTTTCAAAACAACTGTGGAAAAGATGACATTTTTACACTGATATACGTGACGATGACGCAAAAAAGGTGAAATGTTTAAACGTTTCAACGAAACAATGATCACATTTTTCTACCACGTTACGCTAGAACCGTGTTAAAAGTACTAGTTTTTGCACCATGTTTCAAAAAAACGTTGAAAATATCACATTTTTACACTGTTATTCGCAACAACTATGTATAAAGGTGAAATCTTTAAACGTTTCAACGAAACAATGATCACATTTTTCTAGCACATCACGCGAGAACCGTGTAAAAAGTACTAGTTTTTGCACCATGTTTCAAAACAACTGTGAAAAATATCACCTTTTACATTGTTATACGTAACAACGTTGCATAAAGGTGAAATCTTTAAACGTTTCAAGAAAACAATGATCACATTTCTCCTGCACGTTACGCGAGAACCGTGTAAAAACTACTAGTTTTTGCACCATGTTTCAAAACAACTGTGGAAAAGATCACATTTTTACACTGTTATACGTGACGACGACGCAAAAAGGTGAAATGTTTAAACGTTTCAACGAAACAATGATCACATTTTTCTACCACGTTACGCGAGAACCGTGTAAAAAACACTAGTTTTTGCACCATGTTTCAAAACAGCTGTGAAAAAGATCACAATTTTACACTGTTATACGTCACAACGATGCAAAAAGGTTAAGTCTTTAAACGTTTCAACGAAACAATGATCACATTTTTCTAGCACGTTACGCGAGAACCGTGTAAAAAGTACAAGTTTTTGCACCATGTTTCAAAACAACGTGGAAAAGATGACATTTTTACACTGTTATACGTAACAACGATGCATAAATGTGAAGTCTTTAAACGTTTCAACGAAACAATGATCACATTTTTCTAGCACGTTACTCGAGAACCGTGTAAAAAGTACAAGGTTTTGCACCATGTTTCAAAACAACTGTGAAAAGATCACTTTTTACACTGTTATACGTAACAACGATGCATAAAGGTGAAATCTTTAAATGTTTCAAGAAACAATGATCACATTATTCCTGCACGTTACGCGAGAACCGTGTAAAAAGTACTAGTTTTTGCACCATGTTTCAAAACAACTGTGGAAAAGATGACATTTTTACACTGATATACGTGACGATGACGCAAAAAAGGTGAAATGTTTAAACGTTTCAACGAAACAATGATCACATTTTTCTACCACGTTACGCTAGAACCGTGTTAAAACTACTAGTTTTTGCACCATGTTTCAAAACAACTGTGGAAAAGATCACAATTTTACACTGTTATACGTCACAACGATGCAAAAAGGTTAAGTCTTTAAACGTTTCAACGAAACAATGATCACATTTTTCTAGCACGTTACGCGAGAACCGTGTAAAAAGTACAAGTTTTTGCACCATGTTTCAAAACAACTGTGGAAAAGATGACATTTTTACACTGATATACGTGACGATGACGCAAAAAAGGTGAAATGTTTAAATGTTTCAACGAAACAATGATCACATTTTTCTACCACGTTACGCTAGAACCGTGTTAAAACTACTAGTTTTTGCACCATGTTTCAAAACAGCTGTGGAAAAGATCACAATTTTACACTGTTATACGTCACAACGATGCAAAAATGTTAAGTCTTTAAACGTTTCAACGAAACAATGATCACATTTTTCTAGCACGTTACGCAAGAACCGTGTAAAAAGTACAAGTTTTTGCACCATGTTTCAAAACAACGTGGAAAAGATGACATTTTTACACTGTTATACGTAACAACGATGCATAAATGTGAAGTCTTTAAACGTTTCAACGAAACAATGATCACATTTTTCTAGCACGTTACTCGAGAACCGTGAAAAGTACTAGTTTTTGCACCATGTTTCAAAACAACTGTGGAAAAGATGACATTTTTACACTGATATACGTGACGACGACGTAAAAAAGGTGAAATTTTTAAACGTTTCAACGAAACAATGATCACATTTTTCTACCACGTTACGCGAGAACCGTGTAAAAAACACTAGTTTTTGCAGCATGTTTCAAAACAACTGTGGAAAAGATCACAATTTTACACTGTTATACGTCACAACGATGCAAAAAGGTTAAGTCTTTAAACGTTTCAACGAAACAATGATCACATTTTTCTAGCTCGTTACGCGAGAACCGTGTAAAAAGTACAAGTTTTTGCACCATGTTTCAAAACAACGTGGAAAAGATGACATTTTTACACTGTTATACGTAACAACGATGCATAAATGTGAAGTCTTTAAACGTTTCAACGAAACAATGATCACATTTTTCTAGCACGTTACTCGAGAACCGTGTAAAAAGTACAAGTTTTTGCACCATGTTTCAAAACAACTGTGAAAAGATCACTTTTTACACTGTTACACGTAACAACGATGCATAAAGGTGAAATCTTTAAATTTTTCAAGAAAACAATGATCACATTATTCCTGCACGTTACGCGAGAACCGTGTAAAAAGTACTAGTTTTTGCACCATGTTTCAAAACAACTATGGAAAAGATGACATTTTTACACTGATATACGTGACGATGACGCAAAAAAGGTGAAATGTTTAAACGTTTCAACGAAAAAATGATCACATTTTTCTACCACGTTACGCTAGAACCGTGTTAAAAGTACTAGTTTTTGCACCATGTTTCAAAACAACGTTGAAAATATCATATTTTTACACTATTATTCGCAACAACGATGTATAAAGGTGAAATCTTTAAACGTTTCAACGAAACAATGATCACATTTTTCTAGCACATCACGCGAGAACCGTGTAAAAAGTACTAGTTTTTGCACCATGTTTCAAAATAACTGTGAAAAATATCACCTTTTACATTGTTATACGTAACAACGTTGCATAAAGGTGAAATCTTTAAACGTTTCAAAAAAAAAACAATGATCACATTTCTCCTGCACGTTAAGCAAGAACCGTGTAAAAACTACTAGTTTTTGCACTATGTTTCAAAACAACTCTGGAAAAGATCACATTTTTACACTGATATACGTGACCACGACGCAAAAAAAGGTGAAATGTTTAAACGTTTCAACGAAACAATGATCACATTTTTCTACTACGTTACGTTAGAATCGTATTAAAAGTACTAGTTTTTGCACCATGTTTCAAAACAACGTTGAAAATATCACATTTTTACACTGTTATTCGCAACAACGATGTATAAAGGTGAAATCTTTAAATGTTTCAACTAAACAATGATCACATTTTTCTAGCACATCACGCGAGAACCGTGTAAAAAGTACTAGTTTTTGCACCATGTTTCAAAACAACTGTGAAAAATATCACCTTTTACATTGTTATACGTAACAACGTTGCATAAAGGTGAAATCTTTAAACGTTTCAAGAAAACAATGATCACATTTCTCCTGCATGTTACGCGAGAACCGTGTAAAAACTACTAGTTTTTGCACGATGTTTCAAAACAACTGTGGAAAAGATCACATTTTTACACTGTTATACGTGACGACGACGCAAAAAAGGTGAAATTTTTAAACGTTTCAACGAAACAATGATCACATTTTTCTACCACGTTACGCGAGAACCGTGTAAAAAGCACTAGTTTTTGCACCATGTTTCAAAACAGCTGTGGAAAAGATCACAATTTTACACTGTTATACGTCACAACGATGCAAAAAGGTCAAGTCTTTAAACGTTTCAACGAAACAATGTTTACATTTTTCTAGCATGTTACGCGAGAACCGTGTAAAAAGTACAAGTTTTTGCACCATGTTTCAAAACAACGTGGAAAAGATGACATTTTTACACTGTTATACGTAACAACGATGCATAAATGTGAAGTCTTTAAACGTTTCAACGAAACAATGATCACATTTTTCTAGCACGTTACTCGAGAACCGTGTAAAAAGTACAAGTTTTTGCACCATGTTTCAAAACAACTGTGAAAAGATCACTTTTTACACTGTTATACGTAACAACGATGCATAAAGGTAAAATCTTTAAATGTTTCAAGAAACAATGATCACATTATTCCTGCACGTTACGCGAGAACCGTGTAAAAAGTACTAGTTTTTGCACCATGTTTCAAAACAACTGTGGAAAAGATGACATTTTTACACTGATATACGTGACGATGACGCAAAAAAGGTGAAATGTTTAAACGTTTCAACGAAACAATGATCACATTTTTCTACCACGTTACGCTAGAACCGTGTTAAAACTACTAGTTTTTGCACCATGTTTCAAAACAACTGTGGAAAAGATCACATTTTTACACTGTTATACGTGACGACGACGTACAAAAGGTGAAATTTTTAAACGTTTCAACGAAACAATGATCACATTTTTCTACCACGTTACGCGAGAACCGTGTAAAAAGCACTAGTTTTTGCAGCATGTTTCAAAACAACTGTGGAAAAGATCACAATTTTACACTGTTATACGTCACAACGATGCAAAAAGGTTAAGTCTTTAAACGTTTGAACGAAACAATGATCACATTTTTCTAGCACGTTACGCGAGAACCGTGTAAAAAGTACAAGTTTTTGCACCATGTTTCAAAACAACGTGGAAAAGATGACATTTTTACACTGTTATACGTAACAACGATGCATAAATGTGAAGTCTTTAAACGTTTCAACGAAACAATGATCACATTTTTCTAGCACGTTACTCGAGAACCGTGTAAAAAGTACAAGTTTTTGCACCATGTTTCAAAACAACTGTGAAAAGATCACTTTTTACACTGTTATACGTAACAACGATGCATAAAGGTGAAATCTTTAAATGTTTCAAGAAAACAATGATCACATTATTCCTGCACGTTACGCGAGAACCGTGTAAAAAGTACTAGTTTTTGCACCATGTTTCAAAACAACGTTGAAAATATCACATTTTTACACTGTTATTCGCAACAACGATGTATAAAGGGGAAATCTTTAAACGTTTCAACGAAACAATGATCACATTTTTCTAGCACATCACACGAGAACCGTGTAAAAAGTACTAGTTTTTGCACCATGTTTCAAAACAACTGTGAAAATATCACCTTTTACATTGTTATACGTAACAACGTTGCATAAAGGTGAAATCTTTAAACGTTTCAAAAAAAAACAATGATCACATTTCTCCTGCACGTTACGCAAGAACCGTGTAAAAACTACTAGTTTTTGCATCATGTTTCAAAACAACTGTGGAAAAGATCACATTTTTACACTGATATACGTGACCACGACGAAAAAAAGGTGAAATGTTTAAACGTTTCAACGAAACAATGATCACATTTTTCTAGTACGTTACGTTAGAATTGTATTAAAAGTACTAGTTTTTGCACCATGTTTCAAAACAACGTTGAAAATATCACATTTTTACACTGTAATTCGTAACAACGATGTATAAAGGTGAAATCTTTAAACGTTTCAACGAAACAATGTTCACATTTTTCTAGCACATCACGCGAGAACCGTGTAAAAAGTACTAGTTTTTGCACCATGTTTCAAAACAACTGTGGAAAAGATGTCATTTTTACACTGATATACGTAACGATGACGCAAAAAAGGTGAAATGTTTAAACGTTTCAACGAAACAATGATCACATTTTTCTACCACGTTACGCTAGAACCGTGTTAAAACTACTAGTTTTTGCACCATGTTTCAAAACAACTGTGGAAAACATCACATTTTTACACTGTTATACGTGACGACGACGCAAAAAAGGTGAAATTTTTAAACGTTTCAACGAAACAATGATCACATTTTTCTACCACGTTACGCGAGAACCGTGTAAAAAGCACTAGTTTTTGCAGCATGTTTCAAAACAACTGTGGAAAAGATCACAATTTTACACTGTTATACGTCACAACGATGCAAAAAGGTTAAGTCTTTAAACGTTTCAACGAAACAATGATCACATTTTTCTAGCACGTTACGCGAGAACCGTGTAAAAAGTACAAGTTTTTGCACCATGTTTCAAAACAACGTGAAAAAGATGACATTTTTACACTGTTATACGTAACAACGATGCATAAATGTGAAGTCTTTAAACGTTTCAACGAAACAATGATCACATTTTTCTAGCACGTTACTCGAGAACCGTGTAAAAAGTACAAGGTTTTGCACCATGTTTCAAAACAACTGTGAAAAGATCACTTTTTACACTGTTATACGTAACAACGATGCATAAAGGTGAAATCTTTAAATGTTTCAAGAAACAATGATCACATTATTCCTGCACGTTACGCGAGAACCGTGTAAAAAGTACTAGTTTTTGCACCATGTTTCAAAACAACTGTGGAAAAGATGACATTTTTACACTGATATACGTGACGATGACGCAAAAAAGGTGAAATGTTTAAACGTTTCAACGAAACAATGATCACATTTTTCTACCACGTTACGCTAGAACCGTGTTAAAAGTACTAGTTTTTGCACCATGTTTCAAAAAAACGTTGAAAATATCACATTTTTACACTGTTATTCGCAACAACTATGTATAAAGGTGAAATCTTTAAACGTTTCAACGAAACAATGATCACATTTTTTCTAGCACATCACGCGAGAACCGTGTAAAAAGTACTAGTTTTTGCACCATGTTTCAAAACAACTGTGAAAAATATCACCTTTTACATTGTTATACGTAACAACGTTGCATAAAGGTGAAATCTTTAAACGTTTCAAGAAAACAATGATCACATTTCTCCTGCACGTTACGCGAGAACCGTGTAAAAACTACTAGTTTTTGCACCATGTTTCAAAACAACTGTGGAAAAGATCACATTTTTACACTGTTATACGTGACGACGACGCAAAAAGGTGAAATGTTTAAACGTTTCAACGAAACAATGATCACATTTTTCTACCACGTTACGTGAGAACCGTGTAAAAAACACTAGTTTTTGCACCATGTTTCAAAACAGCTATGAAAAAGATCACAATTTTACACTGTTATACGTCACAACGATGCAAAAAGGTTAAGTCTTTAAACGTTTCAACGAAACAATGATCACATTTTTCTAGCACGTTACGCGAGAACCGTGTAAAAAGTACAAGTTTTTGCACCATGTTTCAAAACAACGTGGAAAAGATGACATTTTTACACTGTTATACGTAACAACGATGCATAAATGTGAAGTCTTTAAACGTTTCAACGAAACAATGATCACATTTTTCTAGCACGTTACTCGAGAACCGTGTAAAAAGTACAAGGTTTTGCACCATGTTTCAAAACAACTGTGAAAAGATCACTTTTTACACTGTTATACGTAACAACGATGCATAAAGGTGAAATCTTTAAATGTTTCAAGAAACAATGATCACATTATTCCTGCACGTTACGCGAGAACCGTGTAAAAAGTACTAGTTTTTGCACCATGTTTCAAAACAACTGTGGAAAAGATGACATTTTTACACTGATATACGTGACGATGACGCAAAAAAGGTGAAATGTTTAAACGTTTCAACGAAACAATGATCACATTTTTCTACCACGTTACGCTAGAACCGTGTTAAAAGTACTAGTTTTTGCACCATGTTTCAAAAAAACGTTGAAAATATCACATTTTTACACTGTTATTCGCAACAACTATGTATAAAGGTGAAATATTTAAACGTTTCAACGAAACAATGATCACATTTTTCTAGCACATCACGCGAGAACCGTGTAAAAATTACTAGTTTTTGCACCATGTTTCAAAACAACTGTGAAAAATATCACCTTTTACATTGTTATACGTAACAACGTTGCATAAAGGTGAAATCTTTAAACGTTTCAAGAAAACAATGATCACATTTCTCCTGCACGTTACGCGAGAACCGTGTAAAAACTACTAGTTTTTGCACCATGTTTCAAAACAACTGTGGAAAAGATCACATTTTTACACTGTTATACGTGACGACGACGCAAAAAGGTGAAATGTTTAAACGTTTCAACGAAACAATGATCACATTTTTCTACCACGTTACGTGAGAACCGTGTAAAAAACACTAGTTTTTGCACCATGTTTCAAAACAGCTATGAAAAAGATCACAATTTTACACTGTTATACGTCACAACGATGCAAAAAGGTTAAGTCTTTAAACGTTTCAACGAAACAATGATCACATTTTTCTAGCACGTTACGCGAGAACCGTGTAAAAAGTACAAGTTTTTGCACCATGTTTCAAAACAACGTGGAAAAGATGACATTTTTACACTGTTATACGTAACAACGATGCATAAATGTGAAGTCTTTAAACGTTTCAACGAAACAATGATCACATTTTTCTAGCACGTTACTCGAGAACCGTGTAAAAAGTACAAGGTTTTGCACCATGTTTCAAAACAACTGTGAAAAGATCACTTTTTACACTGTTATACGTAACAACGATGCATAAAGGTGAAATCTTTAAATGTTTCAAGAAACAATGATCACATTATTCCTGCACGTTACGCGAGAACCGTGTAAAAAGTACTAGTTTTTGCACCATGTTTCAAAACAACTGTGGAAAAGATGACATTTTTACACTGATATACGTGACGATGACGCAAAAAAGGTGAAATGTTTAAACGTTTCAACGAAACAATGATCACATTTTTCTACCACGTTACGCTAGAACCGTGTTAAAAGTACTAGTTTTTGCACCATGTTTCAAAAAAACGTTGAAAATATCACATTTTTACACTGTTATTCGCAACAACTATGTATAAAGGTGAAATCTTTAAACGTTTCAACGAAACAATGATCACATTTTTCTAGCACATCACGCGAGAACCGTGTAAAAAGTACTAGTTTTTGCACCATGTTTCAAAACAACTGTGAAAAATATCACCTTTTACATTGTTATACGTAACAACGTTGCATAAAGGTGAAATCTTTAAACGTTTCAAGAAAACAATGATCACATTTCTCCTGCACGTTACGCGAGAACCGTGTAAAAACTACTAGTTTTTGCACCATGTTTCAAAACAACTGTGGAAAAGATCACATTTTTACACTGTTATACGTGACGACGACGCAAAAAGGTGAAATGTTTAAACGTTTCAACGAAACAATGATCACATTTTTCTACCATGTTACGCGAGAACCGTGTAAAAAACACTAGTTTTTGCACCATGTTTCAAAACAGCTGTGAAAAAGATCACAATTTTACACTGTTATACGTCACAACGATGCAAAAAGGTTAAGTCTTTAAACGTTTCAACGAAACAATGATCACATTTTTCTAGCACGTTACGCGAGAACCGTGTAAAAAGTACAAGTTTTTGCACCATGTTTCAAAACAACGTGAAAAAGATGACATTTTTACACTGTTATACGTAACAACGATGCATAAATGTGAAGTCTTTAAACGTTTCAACGAAACAATGATCACATTTTTCTAGCACGTTACTCGAGAACCGTGTAAAAAGTACAAGGTTTTGCACCATGTTTCAAAACAACTGTGAAAAGATCACTTTTTACACTGTTATACGTAACAACGATGCATAAAGGTGAAATCTTTAAATGTTTCAAGAAACAATGATCACATTATTCCTGCACGTTACGCGAGAACCGTGTAAAAAGTACTAGTTTTTGCACCATGTTTCAAAACAACTGTGGAAAAGATGACATTTTTACACTGATATACGTGACGATGACGCAAAAAAGGTGAAATGTTTAAACGTTTCAACGAAACAATGATCACATTTTTCTACCACGTTACGCTAGAACCGTGTTAAAAGTACTAGTTTTTGCACCATGTTTCAAAAAAACGTTGAAAATATCACATTTTTACACTGTTATTCGCAACAACTATGTATAAAGGTGAAATCTTTAAACGTTTCAACGAAACAATGATCACATTTTTCTAGCACATCACGCGAGAACCGTGTAAAAAGTACTAGTTTTTGCACCATGTTTCAAAACAACTGTGAAAAATATCACCTTTTACATTGTTATACGTAACAACGTTGCATAAAGGTGAAATCTTTAAACGTTTCAAGAAAACAATGATCACATTTCTCCTGCACGTTACGCGAGAACCGTGTAAAAACTACTAGTTTTTGCACCATGTTTCAAAACAACTGTGGAAAAGATCACATTTTTACACTGTTATACGTGACGACGACGCAAAAAGGTGAAATGTTTAAACGTTTCAACGAAACAATGATCACATTTTTCTACCATGTTACGCGAGAACCGTGTAAAAAACACTAGTTTTTGCACCATGTTTCAAAACAGCTGTGAAAAAAATCACAATTTTACACTGTTATACGTCACAACGATGCAAAAAGGTTAAGTCTTTAAACGTTTCAACGAAACAATGATCACATTTTTCTAGCACGTTACGCGAGAACCGTGTAAAAAGTACAAGTTTTTGCACCATGTTTCAAAACAACGTGGAAAAGATGACATTTTTACACTGTTATACGTAACAACGATGCATAAATGTGAAGTCTTTAAACGTTTCAACGAAACAATGATCACATTTTTCTAGCACGTTACTCGAGAACCGTGTAAAAAGTACAAGGTTTTGCACCATGTTTCAAAACAACTGTGAAAAGATCACTTTTTACACTGTTATACGTAACAACGATGCATAAAGGTGAAATCTTTAAATGTTTCAAGAAACAATGATCACATTATTCCTGCACGTTACGCGAGAACCGTGTAAAAAGTACTAGTTTTTGCACCATGTTTCAAAACAACTGTGGAAAAGATGACATTTTTACACTGATATACGTGACGATGACGCAAAAAAGGTGAAATGTTTAAACGTTTCAACGAAACAATGATCACATTTTTCTACCACGTTACGCTAGAACCGTGTTAAAACTACTAGTTTTTGCACCATGTTTCAAAACAACTGTGGAAAAGATCACATTTTTACACTGTTATACGTGACGACGACGCAAAAAAGGTGAAATTTTTAAACGTTTCAACGAAACAATGATCACATTTTTCTACCACGTTACGCGAGAACCGTGTAAAAAGCACTAGTTTTTGCAGCATGTTTCAAAACAACTGTGGAAAATATCACATTATTCCTGCACGTTACGCGAGAACTGTGTAAAAAGTACTAGTTTTTGCACCATGTTTCAAAACAACTGTGGAAAAGATGACATTTTTACACTGATATACGTGACGATGACGCAAAAAAGGTGAAATGTTTAAACGTTTCAACGAAATAATGATCACACTTTTCTACCACGTTACGCTAGAACCGTGTTAAAAGTACTAGTTTTTGCACCATGTTTCAAAACAACGTTGAAAATATCACATTTTTACACTGTTATTCGCAACAACGATGTATAAAGGTGAAATCTTTAAACGTTTCAACGAAACAATGATCACATTTTTCTAGCACATCACGCGAGAACCGTGTAAAAAGTACTAGTTTTTGCACCATGTTTCAAAACAACTGTGAAAAAGATCACCTTTTACATTGTTATACGTAACAACGTTGCATAAAGGTGAAATCTTTAAACGTTTCAAGAAAACAATGATCACATTTCTCTTGCACGTTACGCGAGAACCGTGTAAAAACTACTAGTTTTTGCACCATGTTTCAAAACAACTGTGGAAAAGATCACATTTTTACACTATTATACGTGACGACGACGCAAAAAAGGCGAAATGTTAAAACGTTTCAACGAAACAATGATCACATTTTTCTACCACGTTAGGCGAGAACCGTGTAAAAAACACTAGTTTTTGCACCATGTTTCAAAACAACTTTGGAAAAGATCACAATTTTACACTGTTATACGTCACAACGATGCAAAAAGGTTAAGTCTTTAAACGTTTCAACGAAACAATGATCACATTTTTCTAGCACGTTACGCGAGAACCGTGTAAAAAGTACATGTTTTTGCACCATGTTTCAAAACAACGTGGAAAAGATGACATTTTTACACTGTTATACGTAACAACGATGCATAAATGTGAAGTCTTTAAACGTTTCAACGAAACAATGATCACATTTTTCTAGCACGTTACTCGAAAACCGTGTAAAAAGTACAAGTTTTTGCACCATGTTTCAAAACAACTGTGAAAAGATCACTTTTTACACTGTTATACGTAACAACGATGCATAAAGGTGAAATCTTTAAATGTTTCAAGAAAACAATGATCACATTATTCCTGCACGTTACGCGAGAACCGTGTAAAAACTACTAGTTTTTGCACCATGTTTCAAAACAACTGTGGAAAAGATGACATTTTTACACTGATATACGTGACGATGACGCAAAAAAGGTGAAATGTTTAAACGTTTCAACGAAAAAATGATCACATTTTTCTGCCACGTCTAGAACCGTGTTAAAAGTACTAGTTTTTGCACCATGTTTCAAAACAACGTTGAAAATATCATATTTTTACACTGTTATTCGCAACAACGATGTATAAAGGTGAAATCTTTAAACGTTTCAACGAAACAATGATCACATTTTTCTAGCACATCACGCGAGAACCGTGTAAAAAGTACTAGTTTTTGCACCGTGTTTCAAAACAACTGTGAAAAATATCACCTTTTACATTGTTATACGTAACAACGTTGCATAAAGGTGAAATCTTTAAACGTTTCAAAAAAAACAATGATCACATTTCTCCTGCACGGTTACGCAAGAACCGTGTAAAAACTACTAGTTTTTGCACCATGTTTCAAAACAACTGTGGAAAAGATCACATTTTTACACTGATATACGTGACCACGACGCAAAAAAGGTGAAATGTTTAAACGTTTCAACGAAACAATGATCACATTTTTCTACTACGTTACGTTAGAATCGTATTAAAAGTACTAGTTTTTGCACCATGTTTCAAAACAACGTTGAAAATATCACATTTTTACACTGTTATTCGCAACAACGATGTATAAAGGTGAAATCTTTAAACGTTTCAACGAAATGATGATCACATTTTTCTAGCACATCGCGCGAGAACCGTGTAAAAAGTACTAGTTTTTGCACCATGTTTCAAAACAACTGTGAAAAATATCACCTTTTACATTGTTATACGTAACAACGTTGCATAAAGGTGAAATCTTTAAACCTTTCAAGAAAACAATGATCACATTTCTCCTGCATGTTACGCGAGAACCGTGTAAAAACTACTAGTTTTTGCACGATGTTTCAAAACAACTGTGGAAAAGATCACATTTTTACACTGTTATACGTGACGACGACGCAAAAAAGGTGAATTTTTTAAACGTTTCAACGAAACAATGATCACATTTTTCTACCACGTTACGCGAGAACCGTGTAAAAAGCACTAGTTTTTGCACCATGTTTCAAAACAGCTGTGGAAAAGATCACAATTTTACACTGTTATACGTCACAACGATGCAAAAGGGTCAAGTCTTTAAATGTTTCAACGAAACAATGATCACATTTTTCTAGCACGTTACGCGAGAACCGTGTAAAAAGTACAAGTTTTTGCACCATGTTTAAAAAAAACGTGGAAAAGATGACATTTTTACACTGTTATACGTAACAACGATGCATAAATGTAAAGTCTTTAAACGTTTCAACGAAACAATGATCACATTTTTCTAGCACGTTACTCGAGAACCGTGTAAAAAGTACAAGTTTTTGCACCATGTTTCAAAACAACGTGGAAAAGATGACATTTTTACACTGTTATACGTAACAACGATGCATAAATGTGAAGTCTTTAAACGTTTCAACGAAACAATGATCACATTTTTCTAGCACGTTACTCGAGAACCGTGTAAAAAGTACAAGGTTTTGCACCATGTTTCAAAACAACTGTGAAAAGATCACTTTTTACACTGTTATACGTAACAACGATGCATAAAGGTGAAATCTTTAAATGTTTCAAGAAACAATGATCACATTATTCCTGCACGTTACGCGAGAACCGTGTAAAAAGTACTAGTTTTTGCACCATGTTTCAAAACAACTGTGGAAAAGATGACATTTTTACACTGATATACGTGACGATGACGCAAAAAAGGTGAAATGTTTAAACGTTTCAACGAAACAATGATCACATTTTTCTACCACGTTACGCTAGAACCGTGTTAAAACTACTAGTTTTTGCACCATGTTTCAAAACAACTGTGGAAAAGATCACATTTTTACACTGTTATACGTGACGACGACGCAAAAAAGGTGAAATTTTTAAACGTTTCAACGAAACAATGATCACATTTTTCTACCACGTTACGCGAGAACCGTGTAAAAAGCACTAGTTTTTGCAGCATGTTTCAAAACAACTGTGGAAAATATCACATTATTCCTGCACGTTACGCGAGAACTGTGTAAAAAGTACTAGTTTTTGCACCATGTTTCAAAACAACTGTGGAAAAGATGACATTTTTACACTGATATACGTGACGATGACGCAAAAAAGGTGAAATGTTTAAACGTTTCAACGAAATAATGATCACACTTTTCTACCACGTTACGCTAGAACCGTGTTAAAAGTACTAGTTTTTGCACCATGTTTCAAAACAACGTTGAAAATATCACATTTTTACACTGTTATTCGCAACAACGATGTATAAAGGTGAAATCTTTAAACGTTTCAACGAAACAATGATCACATTTTTCTAGCACATCACGCGAGAACCGTGTAAAAAGTACTAGTTTTTGCACCATGTTTCAAAACAACTGTGAAAAAGATCACCTTTTACATTGTTATACGTAACAACGTTGCATAAAGGTGAAATCTTTAAACGTTTCAAGAAAACAATGATCACATTTCTCTTGCACGTTACGCGAGAACCGTGTAAAAACTACTAGTTTTTGCACCATGTTTCAAAACAACTGTGGAAAAGATCACATTTTTACACTATTATACGTGACGACGACGCAAAAAAGAAGAATTGTTTAAACGTTTCAACGAAACAATGATCACATTTTTCTACCACGTTAGGCGAGAACCGTGTAAAAAACACTAGTTTTTGCACCATGTTTCAAAACAACTTTGGAAAAGATCACAATTTTACACTGTTATACGTCACAACGATGCAAAAAGGTTAAGTCTTTAAACGTTTCAACGAAACAATGATCACATTTTTCTAGCACGTTACGCGAGAACCGTGTAAAAAGTACATGTTTTTGCACCATGTTTCAAAACAACGTGGAAAAGATGACATTTTTACACTGTTATACGTAACAACGATGCATAAATGTGAAGTCTTTAAACGTTTCAACGAAACAATGATCACATTTTTCTAGCACGTTACTCGAAAACCGTGTAAAAAGTACAAGTTTTTGCACCATGTTTCAAAACAACTGTGAAAAGATCACTTTTTACACTGTTATACGTAACAACGATGCATAAAGGTGAAATCTTTAAATGTTTCAAGAAAACAATGATCACATTATTCCTGCACGTTACGCGAGAACCGTGTAAAAACTACTAGTTTTTGCACCATGTTTCAAAACAACTGTGGAAAAGATGACATTTTTACACTGATATACGTGACGATGACGCAAAAAAGGTGAAATGTTTAAACGTTTCAACGAAAAAATGATCACATTTTTCTACCACGTCTAGAACCGTGTTAAAAGTACTAGTTTTTGCACCATGTTTCAAAACAACGTTGAAAATATCATATTTTTACACTGTTATTCGCAACAACGATGTATAAAGGTGAAATCTTTAAACGTTTCAACGAAACAATGATCACATTTTTCTAGCACATCACGCGAGAACCGTGTAAAAAGTACTAGTTTTTGCACCGTGTTTCAAAACAACTGTGAAAAATATCACCTTTTACATTGTTATACGTAACAACGTTGCATAAAGGTGAAATCTTTAAACGTTTCAAAAAAAAACAATGATCACATTTCTCCTGCACGGTTACGCAAGAACCGTGTAAAAACTACTAGTTTTTGCACCATGTTTCAAAACAACTGTGGAAAAGGTCACATTTTTACACTGATATACGTGACCACGACGCAAAAAAGGTGAAATGTTTAAACGTTTCAACGAAACAATGATCACATTTTTCTACTACGTTACGTTAGAATCGTATTAAAAGTACTAGTTTTTGCACCATGTTTCAAAACAACGTTGAAAATATCACATTTTTACACTGTTATTCGCAACAACGATGTATAAAGGTGAAATCTTTAAACGTTTCAACGAAATGATGATCACATTTTTCTAGCACATCGCGCGAGAACCGTGTAAAAAGTACTAGTTTTTGCACCATGTTTCAAAACAACTGTGAAAAATATCACCTTTTACATTGTTATACGTAACAACGTTGCATAAAGGTGAAATCTTTAAACCTTTCAAGAAAACAATGATCACATTTCTCCTGCATGTTACGCGAGAACCGTGTAAAAACTACTAGTTTTTGCACGATGTTTCAAAACAACTGTGGAAAAGATCACATTTTTACACTGTTATACGTGACGACGACGCAAAAAAGGTGAATTTTTTAAACGTTTCAACGAAACAATGATCACATTTTTCTACCACGTTACGCGAGAACCGTGTAAAAAGCACTAGTTTTTGCACCATGTTTCAAAACAGCTGTGGAAAAGATCACAATTTTACACTGTTATACGTCACAACGATGCAAAAGGGTCAAGTCTTTAAATGTTTCAACGAAACAATGATCACATTTTTCTAGCACGTTACGCGAGAACCGTGTAAAAAGTACAAGTTTTTGCACCATGTTTAAAAACAACGTGGAAAAGATGACATTTTTACACTGTTATACGTAACAACGATGCATAAATGTAAAGTCTTTAAACGTTTCAACGAAACAATGATCACATTTTTCTAGCACGTTACTCGAGAACCGTGTAAAAAGTACAAGGTTTTGCACCATGTTTCAAAACAACTGTGAAAAGATAACTTTTTACACTGTTATACGTAACAACGATGCATAAAGGTGAAATCATTAAATGTTTCAAGAAACAATGATCACATTATTCCTGCACGTTACGCGAGAACCGTGTAAAAAGTATTAGTTTTTGCACCATGTTTCAAAACAACTGAGGAAAAGATGACATTTTTACACTGATATACGTGACGATGACGCAAAAAAGGTGAAATGTTTAAACGTTTCAACGAAACAATGATCACATTTTTCTACCACGTTACGCTAGAACCGTGTTAAAACTACTAGTTTTTGCACCATGTTTCAAAACAACTGTGGAAAAGATCACATTTTTACACTGTTATACGTGAAGACGACATAAAAAAGGTGAAATTTTTAAACGTTTCAACGAAACAATGATCACATTTTTCTACCACGTTACGCGAGAACCGTGTAAAAAGCACTAGTTTTTGCAGCATGTTTCAAAACAACTGTGGAAAAGATCACAATTTTACACTGTTATACGTCACAACGATGCAAAAAGGTTAAGTCTTTAAACGTTTCAACGAAACAATGATCACATTTTTCTAGCACGTTACGCGAGAACCGTGTAAAAAGTACAAGTTTTTGCACCATGTTTCAAAACAACGTGGAAAAGATGACATTTTTACACTGTTATACGTAACAACGATGCATAAATGTGAAGTCTTTAAACGTTTCAACGAAACAATGATCACATTTTTCTAGCACGTTACTCGAGAACCGTGTAAAAAGTACAAGTTTTTGCACCATGTTTCAAAACAACTGTGAAAAGATCACTTTTTACACTGTTATACGTAACAACGATGCATAAAGGTGAAATCTTTAAATGTTTCAAGAAAACAATGATCACATTATTACTGCACGTTACGCGAGAACCGTGTAAAAACTACTAGTTTTTGCACCATGTTTCAAAACAACTGTGGAAAAGATGACATTTTTACACTGATATACGTGACGATGACGCAAAAAAGGTGAAATGTTTAAACGTTTCAACGAAAAAATGATCACATTTTTCTACCACGTTACGCTAGAACCGTGTTAAAAGTACTAGTTTTTGCACCATGTTTCAAAACAACGTTGAAAATATCATATTTTTACACTGTTATTCGCAACAACGATGTATAAAGGTGAAATCTTTAAACGTTTCAACGAAACAATGATCACATTTTTCTAGCACATCACGCGAGAACCGTGTAAAAAGTACTAGTTTTTGCACCGTGTTTCAAAACAACTGTGAAAAATATCACCTTTTACATTGTTATACGTAACAACGTTGCATAAAGGTGAAATCTTTAAACCTTTCAAAAAAAAACAATGATCACATTTCTCCTGCACGTTACGCAAGAACCGTGTAAAAACTACTAGTTTTTGCACCATGTTTCAAAACAACTGTGGAAAAGATCACATTTTTACACTGATATACGTGACCACGACGCAAAAAAGGTGAAATGTTTAAACGTTGCAACGAAACAATGATCACATTTTTCTACTACGTTACGTTAGAATCGTATTAAAAGTACTAGTTTTTGCACCATGTTTCAAAACAACGTTGAAAATATCACATTTTTACACTGTTATTCGCAACAACGATGTATAAAGGTGAAATCTTTAAACGTTTCAACGAAACGATGATCACATTTTTCTAGCACATCACGCAAGAACCGTGTAAAAAGTACTAGTTTTTGCACCATGTTTCAAAACAACTGTGAAAAAGATCACCTTTTACATTGTTATACGTAACAACGTTGCATAAAGGTGAAATCTTTAAACGTTTCAAGAAAACAATGATCACATTTCTCCTGCATGTTACGCGAGAACCGTGTAAAAACTACTAGTTTTTGCACGATGTTTCAAAACAACTGTGGAAAAGATCACATTTTTACACTGTTATACGTGACGACGACGCAAAAAAGGTGAAATTTTTAAACGTTTCAACGAAACAATGATCACATTTTTCTACCACGTTACGCGAGAACCGTGTAAAAAGCACTAGTTTTTGCACCATGTTTCAAAACAGCTGTGGAAAAGATCACAACTTTACACTGTTATACGTCACAACGATGCAAAAAGGTCAAGTCTTTAAACGTTTCAACGAAACAATGATCACATTTTTCTAGCACGTTACGCGAGAACCGTGTAAAAAGTACAAGTTTTTGCACCATGTTTCAAAACAACGTGGAAAAGATGACATTTTTACACTGTTATACGTAACAACGATGCATAAATGTGAAGTCTTTAAACGTTTCAACGAAACAATGATCACATTTTTCTAGCACGTTACTCGAGAACCGTGTAAAAAGTACAAGTTTTTGCACCATGTTTCAAAACAACTGTGAAAAGATCACTTTTTACACTGTTATACGTAACTACGATGCATAAAGGTGAAATCTTTAAATGTTTCAAGAAACAATGATCACATTATTCCTGCACGTTACGCGAGAACCGTGTAAAAAGTATTAGTTTTTGCACCATGTTTCAAAACAACTGTGGAAAAGATGACATTTTTACACTGATATACGTGACGATGACGCAAAAAAGGTGAAATGTTTAAACGTTTCAACGAAACAATGATCACATTTTTCTACCACGTTACGCTAGAACCGTGTTAAAACTACTAGTTTTTGCACCATGTTTCAAAACAACTGTGGAAAAGATCACATTTTTACACTGTTATACGTGACGACGACGTAAAAAAGGTGAAATTTTTAAACGTTTCAACGAAACAATGATCACATTTTTCTACCACGTTACGCGAGAACCGTGTAAAAAGCACTAGTTTTTGCAGCATGTTTCAAAACAACTGTGGAAAAGATCACAATTTTACACTGTTATACGTCACAACGATGCAAAAAGGTTAAGTCTTTAAACGTTTCAACGAAACAATGATCACATTTTTCTAGCACGTTACGCGAGAACCGTGTAAAAAGTACAAGTTTTTGCACCATGTTTCAAAACAACGTGGAAAAGATGACATTTTTACACTGTTATACGTAACAACGATGCATAAATGTGAAGTCTTTAAACGTTTCAACGAAACAATGATCACATTTTTCTAGCACGTTACTCGATAATCGTGTAAAAAGTACAAGTTTTTGCACCATGTTTCAAAACAACTGTGAAAAGATCACTTTTTACACTGTTATACGTAACAACGATGCATAAAGGTGAAATCTTTAAATGTTTCAAGAAAACAATGATCACATTATTCCTGCACGTTACGCGAGAACCGTGTAAAAAGTACTAGTTTTTGCACCATGTTTAAAAACAACTATGGAAAAGATGACATTTTTACACTGATATACGTGACGATGACGCAAAAAAGGTGAAATGTTTAAACGTTTCAACGAAAAAATGATCACATTTTTCTACCACGTTACGCTAGAACCGTGTTAAAAGTACTAGTGTTTGCACCATGTTTCAAAACAACGTTGAAAATATCATATTTTTACACTATTATTCGCAACAACGATGTATAAAGGTGAAATCTTTAAACGTTTCAACGAAACAATGATCACATTTTTCTAGCACATCACGCGAGAACCGTGTAAAAAGTACTAGTTTTTGCACCATGTTTCAAAACAACTGTGAAAAATATCACCTTTTACATTGTTATACGTAACAACGTTGCATAAAGGTGAAATCTTTAAACGTTTCAAAAAAAAACAATGATCACATTTCTCCTGCACGTTACGCAAGAACCGTATAAAAACTACTAGTTTTTGCACCATGTTTCAAAACAACTGTGGAAAAGATCACATTTTTACACTGATATACGTGACCACGACGCAAAAAAGGTGAAATGTTTAAACGTTTCAACGAAGCAATGACCACGTTTTTCTACTACGTTACGTTAGAATCGTATTAAAAGTACTAGTTTTGGCACCATGTTTCAAAACAACGTTGAAAATATCACATTTTTACACTGTTATTCGCAACAACGATGTATAAAGGTGAAATCTTTAAACGTTTCAACGAAACAATGATCACATTTTTCTAGCACATCACGCGAGAACCGTGTAAAAAGTACTAGTTTTTGCACCATGTTTCAAAACAACTGTGAAAAATATCACCTTTTACATTGTTATACGTAACAACGTTGCATAAAGGTGAAATCTTTAAACGTTTCAAGAAATCAATGATCACATTTCTCCTGCATGTTACGCGAGAACCGTGTAAAAACTACTAGTTTTTGCACGATGTTTCAAAACAACTGTGGAAAAGATCACATTTTTACACTGTTATACGTGACGACGACGCAAAAAAGGTAAAATTTTTAAACGTTTCAACGAAACAATGATCACATTTTTCTACCACGTTACGCGAGAACCGTGTAAAAAGCACTAGTTTTTGCACCATGTTTCAAAACAGCTGTGGAAAAGATCACAATTTTACACTGTTATACGTCACAACGATGCAAAAAGGTCAAGTCTTTAAACGTTTCAACGAAACAATGATCACATTTTTCTAGCACGTTACGCGAGAACCGTGTAAAAAGTACAAGTTTTTGCACCATGTTTCAAAACAACGTGGAAAAAATGACATTTTTACACTGTTATACGTAACAACGATGCATAAATGTGAAGTCTTTAAACGTTTCAACGAAACAATGATCACATTTTTCTAGCACGTTACTCGAGAACCGTGTAAAAAGTACAAGTTTTTGCACCATGTTTCAAAACAACTGTGAAAAGATCACTTTTTACACTGTTATACGTAACAACGATGCATAAAGGTGAAATCTTTAAATGTTTCAAGAAAACAATGATCACATTATTCCTGCACGTTACGCGAGAACCGTGTAAAAAGTACTAGTTTTTGCACCATGTTTCAAAACAACTATGGAAAAGATGACATTTTTACACTGATATACGTGACGATGACGCAAAAAAGGTGAAATGTTTAAACGTTTCAACGAAAAAATGATCACATTTTTCTACCACGTTACGCTAGAACCGTGTTAAAAGTACTAGTTTTTGCACCATGTTTCAAAACAACGTTGAAAATATCATATTTTTACACTATTATTCGCAACAACGATGTATAAAGGTGAAATGTTTAAACGTTTCAACGAAACAATGATCACATTTTTCTACTACGTTACGTTAGAATCGTATTAAAAGTACTAGTTTTTGCACCATGTTTCAAAACAACGTTGAAAATATCACATTTTTACACTGTTATTCGCAACAACGATGTATAAAGGTGAAATCTTTAAACGTTTCAACGAAACGATGATCACATTTTTCTAGCACATCACGCGAGAACCGTGTAAAAAGTACTAGTTTTTGCACCATGTTTCAAAACAACTGTGAAAAAGATCACCTTTTACATTGTTATACGTAACAACGTTGCATAAAGGTGAAATCTTTAAACGTTTCAAGAAAACAATGATCACATTTCTCCTGCATGTTACGCGAGAACCGTGTAAAAACTACTAGTTTTTGCACGATGTTTCAAAACAACTGTGGAAAAGATCACATTTTTACACTGTTATACGTGACGACGACGCAAAAAAGGTGAAATTTTTAAACGTTTCAACGAAACAATGATCACATTTTTCTACCACGTTACGCGAGAACCGTGTAAAAAGCACTAGTTTTTGCACCATGTTTCAAAATAGCTGTGGAAAAGATCACAATTTTACACTGTTATACGTCACAACGATGCAAAAAGGTCAAGTCTTTAAACATTTCAACGAAACAATGATCACATTTTTCTAGCACGTTACGCGAGAACCGTGTAAAAAGTACAAGTTTTTGCACCATGTTTCAAAACAACGTGGAAAAGATGACATTTTTACACTGTTATACGTAACAACGATGCATAAATGTGAAGTCTTTAAACGTTTCAACGAAACAATGATCACATTTTTCTAGCACGTTACTCGAGAACCGTGTAAAAAGTACAAGTTTTTGCACCATGTTTCAAAACAACTGTGAAAAGATCACTTTTTACACTGTTATACGTAACAACGATGCATAAAGGTGAAATCTTTAAATGTTTCAAGAAACAATGATCACATTATTCCTGCACGTTACGCGAGAACCGTGTAAAAAGTATTAGTTTTTGCACCATGTTTCAAAACAACTGTGGAAAAGATGACATTTTTACACTGATATACGTGACGATGACGCAAAAAAGGTGAAATGTTTAAACGTTTCAACGAAACAATGATCACATTTTTCTACCACGTTACGCTAGAACCGTGTTAAAACTACTAGTTTTTGCACCATGTTTCAAAACAACTGTGGAAAAGATCACATTTTTACACTGTTATACGTGACGACGACGTAAAAAAGGTGAAATTTTTAAACGTTTCAACGAAACAATGATCACATTTTTCTACCACGTTACGCGAGAACCGTGTAAAAAGCACTAGTTTTTGCAGCATGTTTCAAAACAACTGTGGAAAAGATCACAATTTTACACTGTTATACGTCACAACGATGCAAAAAGGTTAAGTCTTTAAACGTTTCAACGAAACAATGATCACATTTTTCTAGCACGTTACGCGAGAACCGTGTAAAAAGTACAAGTTTTTGCACCATGTTTCAAAACAACGTGGAAAAGATGACATTTTTACACTGTTATACGTAACAACGATGCATAAATGTGAAGTCTTTAAACGTTTCAACGAAACAATGATCACATTTTTCTAGCACGTTACTCGAGAACCGTGTAAAAAGTACAAGTTTTTGCACCATGTTTCAAAACAACTGTGAAAAGATCACTTTTTACACTGTTATACGTAACAACGATGCATAAAGGTGAAATCTTTAAATGTTTCAAGAAAACAATGATCACATTATTCCTGCACGTTACGCGAGAACCGTGTAAAAAGTACTAGTTTTTGCACCATGTTTCAAAACAACTATGGAAAAGATGACATTTTTACACTGATATACGTGACGATGACGCAAAAAAGGTGAAATGTTTAAACGTTTCAACGAAAAAATGATCACATTTTTCTAACACGTTACGCTAGAACCGTGTTAAAAGTACTAGTTTTTGCACCATGTTTCAAAACAACGTTGAAAATATCATATTTTTACACTATTATTCGCAACAACGATGTATAAAGGTGAAATGTTTAAACGTTTCAACGAAACAATGATCACATTTTTCTACTACGTTACGTTAGAATCGTATTAAAAGTACTAGTTTTTGCACCATGTTTCAAAACAACGTTGAAAATATCACATTTTTACACTGTTATTCGCAACAACGATGTATAAAGGTGAAATATTTAAACGTTTCAACGAAACGATGATCACATTTTTCTAGCACATCACGCGAGAACCGTGTAAAAAGTACTAGTTTTTGCACCATGTTTCAAAACAACTGTGAAAAAGATCACCTTTTACATTGTTATACGTAACAACGTTGCATAAAGGTGAAATCTTTAAACGTTTCAAGAAAACAATGATCACATTTCTCCTGCATGTTACGCGAGAACCGTGTAAAAACTACTAGTTTTTGCACGATGTTTCAAAACAACTGTGGAAAAGATCACATTTTTACACTGTTATACGTGACGACGACGCAAAAAAGGTGAAATTTTTAAACGTTTCAACGAAACAATGATCACATTTTTCTACCACGTTACGCGAGAACCGTGTAAAAAGCACTAGTTTTTGCACCATGTTTCAAAACAGCTGTGGAAAAGATCACAATTTTACACTGTTATACGTCACAACGATGCAAAAAGGTCAAGTCTTTTAACGTTTCAACGAAACAATGATCACATTTTTCTAGAACGTTACGCGAGAACCGTGTAAAAAGTACAAGTTTTTGCACCATGTTTCAAAACAACGTGGAAAAGATGACATTTTTACACTGTTATACGTAACAACGATGCATAAATGTGAAGTCTTTAAACGTTTCAACGAAACAATGATCACATTTTTCTAGCACGTTACTCGAGAACCGTGTAAAAAGTACAAGTTTTTGCACCATGTTTCAAAACAACTGTGAAAAGATCACTTTTTACACTGTTATACGTAACAACGATGCATAAAGGTGAAATCTTTAAATGTTTCAAGAAACAATGATCACATTATTCATGCACGTTACGCGAGAACCGTGTAAAAAGTATTAGTTTTTGCACCATGTTTCAAAACAACTGTGGAAAAGATGACATTTTTACACTGATATACGTGACGATGACGCAAAAAAGGTGAAATGTTTAAACGTTTCAACGAAACAATGATCACATTTTTCTACCACGTTACGCTAGAACCGTGTTAAAACTACTAGTTTTTGCACCATGTTTCAAAACAACTGTGGAAAAGATCACATTTTTACACTGTTATACGTGACGACGTCGTAAAAAAGGTGAAATTTTTAAACGTTTCAACGAAACAATGATCACATTTTTCTACCACGTTACGCGAGAACCGTGTAAAAAGCACTAGTTTTTGCAGCATGTTTCAAAACAACTGTGGAAAAGATCACAATTTTACACTGTTATACGTCACAACGATGCAAAAAGGTTAAGTCTTTAAACGTTTCAACGAAACAATGATCACATTTTTCTAGCACGTTACGCGAGAACCGTGTAAAAAGTACAAGTTTTTGCACCATGTTTCAAAACAACGTGGAAAAGATGACATTTTTACACTGTTATACGTAACAACGATGCATAAATGTGAAGTCTTTAAACGTTTCAACGAAACAATGATCACATTTTTCTAGGACGTTACTCGAGAACCGTGTAAAAAGTACAAGTTTTTGCACCATGTTTCAAAACAACTGTGAAAAGATCACTTTTTACACTGTTATACGTAACAACGATGCATAAAGGTGAAATCTTTAAATGTTTCAAGAAAACAATGATCACATTATTCCTGCACGTTACGCGAGAACCGTGTAAAAAGTACTAGTTTTTGCACCATGTTTAAAAACAACTATGGAAAAGATGACATTTTTACACTGATATACGTGACGATGACGCAAAAAAGGTGAAATGTTTAAACGTTTCAACGAAAAAATGATCACATTTTTCTACCACGTTACGCTAGAACCGTGTTAAAAGTACTAGTTTTTGCACCATGTTTCAAAACAACGTTGAAAATATCATATTTTTACACTATTATTCGCAACAACGATGTATAAAGGTGAAATCTTTAAACGTTTCAACGAAACAATGATCACATTTATCTAGCACATCACGCGAGAACCGTGTAAAAAGTACTAGTTTTTGCACCATGTTTCAAAACAACTGTGAAAAATATCACCTTTTACATTGTTATACGTAACAACGTTGCATAAAGGTGAAATCTTTAAACGTTTCAAAAAAAAACAATGATCACATTTCTCCTGCACGTTACGCAAGAACCGTGTAAAAACTACTAGTTTTTGCACCATGTTTCAAAACAACTGTGGAAAAGATCACATTTTTACACTGATATACGTGACCACGACGCAAAAAAGGTGAAATGTTTAAACGTTTCAACGAAACAATGATCACGTTTTTCTACTACGTTACGTTAGAATCGTATTAAAAGTACTAGTTTTGGCACCATGTTTCAAAACAACGTTGAAAATATCACATTTTTACACTGTTATTCGCAACAACGATGTATAAAGGTGAAATCTTTAAACGTTTCAACGAAACAATGATCACATTTTTCTAGCACATCACGCGAGAACCGTGTAAAAAGTACTAGTTTTTGCACCATGTTTCAAAACAACTGTGAAAAATATCACCTTTTACATTGTTATACGTAACAACGTTGCATAAAGGTGAAATCTTTAAACGTTTCAAGAAATCAATGATCACATTTCTCCTGCATGTTACGCGAGAACCGTGTAAAAACTACTAGTTTTTGCACGATGTTTCAAAACAACTGTGGAAAAGATCACATTTTTACACTGTTATACGTGACGACGACGCAAAAAAGGTGAAATTTTTAAACGTTTCAACGAAACAATGATCACATTTTTCTACCACGTTACGCGAGAACCGTGTAAAAAGCACTAGTTTTTGCACCATGTTTCAAAACAGCTGTGGAAAAGATCACAATTTTACACTGTTATACGTCACAACGATGCAAAAAGGTCAAGTCTTTAAACGTTTCAACGAAACAATGATCACATTTTTCTAGCACGTTACGCGAGAACCGTGTAAAAAGTACAAGTTTTTGCACCATGTTTCAAAACAACGTGGAAAAGATGACATTTTTACACTGTTATACGTAACAACGATGCATAAATGTGAAGTCTTTAAACGTTTCAACGAAACAATGATCACATTTTTCTAGCACGTTACTCGAGAACCGTGTAAAAAGTACAAGTTTTTGCACCATGTTTCAAAACAACTGTGAAAATATCACTTTTTACACTGTTATACGTAACAACGATGCATAAAGGTGAAATCTTTAAATGTTTCAAGAAACAATGATCACATTATTCCTGCACGTTACGCGAGAACCGTGTAAAAAGTACTAGTTTTTGCACCATGTTTCAAAACAACTGTGGAAAAGATGACATTTTTACACTGATATACGTGACGATGACGCAAAAAAGGTGAAATGTTTAAACGTTTCAACGAAACAATGATCACATTTTTCTACCACGTTACGCTAGAACCGTGTTAAAACTACTAGTTTTTGCACCATGTTTCAAAACAACTGTGGAAAAGATCACATTTTTACATTGTTATACGTGACGACGACGTAAAAAAGGTGAAATTTTTAAACGTTTCAACGAAACAATGATCACATTTTTCTACCACGTTACGCGAGAATCGTGTAAAAAGCACTAGTTTTTGCAGCATGTTTCAAAACAACTGTGGAAAAGATCACAATTTTACACTGTTATACGTCACAACGATGCAAAAAGGTTAAGTCTTTAAACGTTTCAACGAAACAATGATCACATTTTTCTAGCACGTTACGCGAGAACTGTGTAAAAAGTACAAGTTTTTGCACCATGTTTCAAAACAACGTGGAAAAGATGACATTTTTACACTGTTATACGTAACAACGATGCATAAATGTGAAGTCTTTAAACGTTTCAACGAAACAATGATCACATTTTTCTAGCACGTTACTCGAGAACCGTGTAAAAAGTACAAGTTTTTGCACCATGTTTCAAAACAACTGTGAAAAGATCACTTTTTACACTGTTATACGTAACAACGATGCATAAAGGTGAATTCTTTAAATGTTTCAAGAAAACAATGATCACATTATTCCTGCACGTTAAGCGAGAACCGTGTAAAAAGTACTAGTTTTTGCACCATGTTTCAAAACAACTATGGAAAAGATGACATTTTTACACTGATATACGTGACGATGACGCAAAAAAGGTGAAATGTTTAAACGTTTCAACGAAAAAATGATCACATTTTTCTACCACGTTACGCTAGAACCGTGTTAAAAGTACTAGTTTTTGCACCATGTTTCAAAACAACGTTGAAAATATCATATTTTTCACTATTATTCGCAACAACGATGTATAAAGGTGAAATGTTTAAACGTTTCAACGAAACAATGATCACATTTTTCTACTACGTTACGTTAGAATCGTATTAAAAGTACTAGTTTTTGCACCATGTTTCAAAACAACGTTGAAAATATCACATTTTTACACTGTTATTCGCAACAACGATGTATAAAGGTGAAATCTTTAAACGTTTCAACGAAACGATGATCACATTTTTCTAGCACATCACGCGAGAACCGTGTAAAAAGTACTAGTTTTTGCACCATGTTTCAAAACAACTGTGAAAAAGATCACCTTTTACATTGTTATACGTAACAACGTTGCATAAAGGTGAAATCTTTAAACGTTTCAAGAAAACAATGATCACATTTCTCCTGCATGTTACGCGAGAACCGTGTTAAAAACTACTAGTTTTTGCACGATGTTTCAAAACAACTGTGGAAAAGATCACATTTTTACACTGTTATACGTGACGACGACGCAAAAAAGGTGAAATTTTTAAACGTTTCAACGAAACAATGATCACATTTTTCTACCACGTTACGCGAGAACCGTGTAAAAAGCACTAGTTTTTGCACCATGTTTCAAAACAGCTGTGGAAAAGATCACAATTTTACACTGTTATACGTCACAACGATGCAAAAAGGTCAAGTCTTTAAACGTTTCAACGAAACAATGATCACATTTTTCTAGCACGTTACGCGAGAACCGTGTAAAAAGTACAAGTTTTTGCACCATGTTTCAAAACAACGTGGAAAAGATGACATTTTTACACTGTTATACGTAACAACGATGCATAAATGTGAAGTCTTTAAACGTTTCAACGAAACAATGATCATATTTTTCTAGCACGTTACTCGAGAACCGTGTAAAAAGTACAAGTTTTTGCACCATGTTTCAAAACAACTGTGAAAAGATCACTTTTTACACTGTTATACATAACAACGATGCATAAAGGTGAAATCTTTAAATGTTTCAAGAAACAATGATCACATTATTCCTGCACGTTACGCGAGAACCGTGTAAAAAGTATTAGTTTTTGCACCATGTTTCAAAACAAATGTGGAAAAGATGACATTTTTACACTGATATACGTGACGATGATGCAAAAAAGTGAAATGTTTAAACGTTTCAACGAAACAATGATCACATTTTTCTACCACGTTACGCTAGAACCGTGTTAAAACTACTAGTTTTTGCACCATGTTTCAAAACAACTGTGGAAAAGATCACATTTTTACACTATTATACGTGACGACGACGTAAAAAAGGTGAAATTTTTAAACGTTTCAACGAAACAATGATCACATTTTTCTACCACGTTACGCGAGAACCGTGTAAAAAGCACTAGTTTTTGCAGCATGTTTCAAAACAAATGTGGAAAAGATCACAATTTTACACTGTTATACGTCACAACGATGCAAAAAGGTTAAGTCTTTAAACGTTTCAACGAAACAATGATCACATTTTTCTAGCACGTTACGCGAGAACCGTGTAAAAAGTACAAGTTTTTGCACCATGTTTCAAAACAACGTGGAAAAGATGACATTTTTACACTGTTATACGTAACAACGATGCATAAATGTGAAGTCTTTAAACGTTTCAACGAAACAATGATCACATTTTTCTAGCACGTTACTCGAGAACCGTGTAAAAAGTACAAGTTTTTGCACCATGTTTCAAAACAACTGTGAAAATATCACTTTTTACACTGTTATACGTAACAACGATGCATAAAGGTGAAATCTTTAAATGTTTCAAGAAAACAATGATCACATTATTCCTGCACGTTACGCGAGAACCGTGTAAAAAGTACTAGTTTTTGCACCATGTTTCAAAATAACTATGGAAAAGATGACATTTTTACACTGATATACGTGACGATGACGCAAAAAAGGTGAAATGTTTAAACGTTTCAACAAAAAAATGATCACATTTTTCTACCACGTTACGCTAGAACCGTGTTAAAAGTACTAGTTTTTGCACCATGTTTCAAAACAACGTTGAAAATATCATATTTTTACACTATTATTCGCAACAACGATGTATAAAGGTGAAATCTTTAAACGTTTCAACGAAACAATGATCACATTTTTCTAGCACATCACGCGAGAACCGTGTAAAAAGTACTAGTTTTTGCACCATGTTTCAAAACAACTATGAAAAATATCACCTTTTACATTGTTATACGTAACAACGTTGCATAAAGGTGAAATCTTTAAACGTTTCAAAAAAAAACAATGATCACATTTCTCCTGCACGTTACGCAAGAACCGTGTAAAAACTACTAGTTTTTGCACCATGTTTCAAAACAACTGTGGAAAAGATCACATTTTTACACTGATATACGTGACCACGACGCAAAAAAGGTGAAAAGTTTAAACGTTTCAACGTAACAATGATCACGTTTTTCTACTACGTAACGTTAGAATCGTATTAAAAGCACTAGTTTTTGCACCATGTTTCAATACAGCTGTGGAAAAGATCACAATTTTACAATGTTATACGTCACAACGATGCAAAAAGGTTAAGTCTTTAAACGTTTCAACGAAACAATGATCACATTTTTCTAGCACGTTACGCGAGAACCGTGTAAAAAGTACAAGTTTTTGCACCATGTTTCAAAACAACGTGGAAAAGATGACATTTTTACACTGTTATACGTAACAACGATGCATAAATGTGAAGTCTTTAAACGTTTCAACGAAACAATGATCACATTTTTCTAGCACGTTACTCTAGAACTGTGTAAAAAGTACAAGTTTTTGCACCATGTTTCAAAACAACTGTGAAAATATCACTTTTTACACTGTTATACGTAACAACGATGCATAAAGGTGAAATCTTTAAATGTTTCAAGAAACAATGATCACATTATTCCTGCACGTTACGCGAGAACCGTATAAAAAGTACTAGTTTTTGCACCATGTTTCAAAACAACTGTGGAAAAGATGACATTTTTACACTGATATACGTGACGATGACGCAAAAAAGGTGAAATGTTTAAACGTTTCAACGAAAAAATGATCACATTTTTCTACCACGTTACGCGAGAACCGTGTAAAAAACACTAGTTTTTGCACCATGTTTCAAAACAGTTGTGGAAAAGATCACAATTTTACACTGTTATACGTCACAACGATGCAAAAAGGTTAAGTCTTTAAACGTTTCAACGAAACAATGATCACATTTCTCTTGCACGTTACGCGAGAACCGTGTAAAAACTGCTAGTTTTTGCACCATGTTTCAAAACAACTGTGGAAAAGATCACATTTTTACACTGTTATACGTGACGACGACGCAAAAAAGGTGAAATGTTTAAATGTTTCAACGAAACAATGATCACATTTTTCTACCACGTTACGCGAGAATCGTGTAAAAAACACTAGTTTTTGCACCATGTTTCAAAACAGCTGTGGAAAAGATCACAATTTTACACTGTTATACGTCACAACGATGCAAAAAGGTTAAGTCTTTAAACGTTTCAACGAAACAATGATCACATTTTTCTAGCACGTTACGCGAGAACCGTGAAAAATTACAAGTTTTTGCACCATGTTTCAAAACAACGTGGAAAAGATGACATTTTTACACTGTTATACGTAACAACGATGCATAAATGTGAAGTCTTTAAACGTTTCAACGAAACAATGATCACATTTTTCTAGCACGTTACTCTAGAACCGTGTAAAAAGTACAAGTTTTTGCACCATGTTTCAAAACAACTGTGAAAATATCACTTTTTACACTGTTATACGTAACAACGATGCATAAAGGTGAAATCTTTAAATGTTTCAAGAAAACAATGATCACATTATTCCTGCACGTTACGCGAGAACCGTATAAAAAGTACTAGTTTTTGCACCATGTTTCAAAACAACTATGGAAAAGATGACATTTTTACACTGATATACGTGACGATGACGCAAAAAAGGTGAAATGTTTAAACGTTTCAACGAAACAATGATCACATTTTTCTACCACGTTACGCTAGAACCGTGTTAAAAGTACTAGTTTTTGCACCATGTTTCAAAACAACGTTGAAAATATCACATTTTTGCACTGTTATTCGCAACAACGATGTATAAAGGTGAAATCTTTAAACGTTTCAACGAAACAATGATCACATTTTTCTAGCACATCACGCGAGAACCGTGTAAAAAGTACTAGTTTTTGCACCATGTTTCAAAACAACTGTGAAAAATATCACCTTTTACATTGTTATACGTAACAACGTTGCATAAAGGTGAAATCTTTAAACGTTTCAAGAAAACAATGATCACATTTCTCCTGCATGTTACGCGAGAATCGTGTAAAAACTACTAGTTTTTGCACCATGTTTCAAAACAACTGTGGAAAAGATCACATTTTTACACTGTTATACGTGACGACGACGCAAAAAAGGTGAACTTTTTAAACGTTTCAACGAAACAATGATCACATTTTTCTACCACGTTACGCGAGAACCGTGTAAAAACACTAGTTTTTGCAGCATGTTTCAAAACAACTGTGGAAAAGATCACATTTTTACACTGTTATACGTAACAACGATGCAAAAAGGTTAAGTCTTTAAACGTTTCAACGAAACAATGATCACATTTTTCTAGCACGTTACGCGAGAACCGTGTAAAAAGTACAAGTTTTTGCACCATGTTTCAAAACAACGTGGAAAAGATGACATTTTTACACTGTTATACGTAACAACGATGCATAAATGTGAAGTCTTTAAACGTTTTAACGAAACAATGATCACATTTTTCTTGCACGTTACTCGAGAACCGTGTAAAAAGTACAAGTTTTTGCACCATGTTTCAAAACAACTGTGAAAAGATCACTTTTTACACTGTTATACGTAACAACGATGCATAAAGGTGAAATCTTTAAATGTTTCAAGAAAACAATGATCACATTATTCCTGCACGTTACGCGAGAACCGTGTAAAAAGTACTAGTTTTTGCACCATGTTTCAAAACAACTGTGGAAAAGATAACATTTTTACACTGATATACGTGACGATGACGCAAAAAAGGTGAAATGTTTAAACGTTTCAACGAAACAATGATCACATTTTTCTACCACGTTACGCTAGAACCGTGTTAAAAGTACTAGTTTTTGCACCATGTTTCAAAACAACGTTGAAAATATCACATTTTTACACTGTTATTCGCAACAACGATGTATAAAGGTGAAATCTTTAAACGTTTCAACAAAACAATGATCACATTTCTCCTGCATGTTACGCGAGAACCGTGTAAAAACTACTAGTTTTTGCACCATGTTTCAAAACAACTGTGGAAAAGATCACATTTTACACTGTTATACGTGACGACGACGCAAAAAAGGTGAAATTTTTTAACGTTTCAACGAAACAATGATCACATTTTTCTACCACGTTACGCGAAAACCGTGTAAAAAGCACTAGTTTTTGCAGCATGTTTCAAAACATCTGTGGAAAAGATCACATTTTTACATTGTTATATGTAACAACGATGCAAAAAGGTTAAGTCTTTAAACGTTTCAACGAAACAATGATCACATTTTTCTAGCACGTTACGCGAGAACCGTGTAAAAAGTACAAGTTTTTGCACCATGTTTCAAAATAACGTGGAAAAGATGACATTTTTACACTATTATACGTAACAACGATGCATAAAGGTGAAGTCTTTAAACGTTTCAAATAAACAATGATCACATTTTTCTAGCACGTTACTCGAGAACCGTGTAAAAAGTACAAGTTTTTGCACCATGTTTCAAAAGAACTGTGAAAAAGATCACTTTTTACACTGTTATACGTAACAACAATGCATAAAGGTGAAATCTTTAAATGTTTCAAGAAAACAATGATCACATTATTCCTGCACGTTACGCGAGAACCGTGTAAAAACTACTAGTTTTTGCACCATGTTTCAAAACAACTGTGGAAAAGATCACATTTTTACACTGATATACGTGACGACGACGCAAAAAAGGTGAAATGTTTAAACGTTTCAACGAAACAATGATCACATTTTTCTACCACGTTACGCTAGAACCGTGTTAAAAATACTAGTTTTTGCACCATGTTTCAAAACAACTGTGAAAAAGATCACCTTTTACATTGTTATACGTAACAACGTTGCATAAAGTTGAAATCTTTAAACGTTTCAAGAAAACAATGATCACATTTCTCCTGAACGTTACGCAAGAACCGTGAAAAAACTACTAGTTTTTGCACCATGTTTCAAAACAACTGTGGAAAAGATCACATTTTTACACTGATATACGTGACGACGACGTAAAAAAGGTGAAATGTTTAAACGTTTCAACGAAACAATGATCACATTTTTCTACTACGTTACGCTAGAACCGTGTTAAAAGTACTAGTTTTTGCACCATGTTTCAAAACAACGTTGAAAATATCACATTTTTACACTGTTATTAGCAACAACGATGTATAAAGGTGAAATCTTTAAACGTTTCAACGAAACAATGATCACATTTTTCTAGCACATCACGCGAGAACCGTGTAAAAAGTACTAGTTTTTGCACCATGTTTCAAAACAACTATGAAAAAGATCACCTTTTACATTGTTATAAGTAACAACGTTGCATAAAGGTGAAATCTTTAAACGTTTCAAGAAAACAATGATCACATTTCTCCTGCACGTTACGCAAGAACCGTGTAAAAACTACTAGTTTTTGCACCATGTTTCAAAACAACTGTGGAAAAGATCACATTTTTACACTGATATACGTGACCACGACGCAAAAAAGGTGAAATGTTTAAACGTTTCAACGAAACAATGATCACATTTTTCTACTACGTTACGCTAGAATCGTATTAAAAGTACTAGTTTTTGCACCATGTTTCAAAACAACGTTGAAAATATCACATTTTTACACTGTTATTCGCACCAACGATGTATAAAGGTGAAATCTTTAAACGTTTCAACGAAACAATGATCACATTTTTCTAGCACATCACGCGAGAACCGTGTAAAAAGTACTAGTTTTTGCACCATGTTTCAAAACAACTGTGAAAAAGATCACCTTTTACATTGTTATACGTAACAACGTTGCATAAAGGTGAAATCTTTAAATGTTTCAAGAAAACAATGATCACATTTCTCTTGCACGTTACGCGAGAACCGTGTAAAAACTACTAGTTTTTGCACCATGTTTCAAAACAACTGTGGAAAATATCACATTTTTACACTGTTATACGTGACGACGACGCAAAAAAGGTGAAATGTTTAAACGTTTCAACGAAACAATGATCACATTTTTCAACCACGTTACGCGAGAACCGTGTAAAAAACACTAGTTTTTGCACCATGTTTCAAAACAGTTGTGGAAAAGATCACAATTTTACACTGTTATACGTCACAACGATGCAAAAACGTTAAGTCTTTAAACGTTTCAACGAAACAATGATCACATTTTTCTAGCACGTTACGCGAGAACCGTGTAAAAAGTACAAGTTTTTGCACCATGTTTCAAAACAACTGTGAAAAATATCACTTTTTACACTGTTATACGTGACGACGACGCAAAAAAGGTGAAATGTTTAAACGTTTCAACGAAACAATGATCACATTTTTCAACCACGTTACGCGAGAACCGTGTAAAAAACACTAGTTTTTGCACCATGTTTCAATACAGCTGTGGAAAAGATCACAATTTTACAATGTTATACGTCACAACGATGCAAAAAGGTTAAGTCTTTAAACGTTTCAACGAAACAATGATCACATTTTTCTAGCACGTTACGCGAGAACCGTGTAAAAAGTACAAGTTTTTGCACCATGTTTCAAAACAACGTGGAAAAGATGACATTTTTACACTGTTATACGTAACAACGATGCATAAATGTGAAGTCTTTAAACGTTTCAACGAAACAATGATCACATTTTTCTAGCACGTTACTCTAGAACTGTGTAAAAAGTACAAGTTTTTGCACCATGTTTCAAAACAACTGTGAAAATATCACTTTTTACACTGTTATACGTAACAACGATGCATAAAGGTGAAATCTTTAAATGTTTCAAGAAACAATGATCACATTATTCCTGCACGTTACGCGAGAACCGTATAAAAAGTACTAGTGTTTGCACCATGTTTCAAAACAACTGTGGAAAAGATGACATTTTTACACTGATATACGTGACGATGACGCAAAAAAGGTGAAATGTTTAAACGTTTCAACGAAAAAATGATCACATTTTTCTACCACGTTACGCGAGAACCGTGTAAAAAACACTAGTTTTTGCACCATGTTTCAAAACAGTTGTGGAAAAGATCACAATTTTACACTGTTATACGTCACAACGATGCAAAAAGGTTAAGTCTTTAAACGTTTCAACGAAACAATGATCACATTTCTCTTGCACGTTACGCGAGAACCGTGTAAAAACTGCTAGTTTTTGCACCATGTTTCAAAACAACTGTGGAAAAGATCACATTTTTACACTGTTATACGTGACGACGACGCAAAAAAGGTGAAATGTTTAAATGTTTCAACGAAACAATGATCACATTTTTCTACCACGTTACGCGAGAATCGTGTAAAAAACACTAGTTTTTGCACCATGTTTCAAAACAGCTGTGGAAAAGATCACAATTTTACACTGTTATACGTCACAACGATGCAAAAAGGTTAAGTCTTTAAACGTTTCAACGAAACAATGATCACATTTTTCTAGCACGTTACGCGAGAACCGTGAAAAATTACAAGTTTTTGCACCATGTTTCAAAACAACGTGGAAAAGATGACATTTTTACACTGTTATACGTAACAACGATGCATAAATGTGAAGTCTTTAAACGTTTCAACGAAACAATGATCACATTTTTCTAGCACGTTACTCTAGAACCGTGTAAAAAGTACAAGTTTTTGCACCATGTTTCAAAACAACTGTGAAAATATCACTTTTTACACTGTTATACGTAACAACGATGCATAAAGGTGAAATCTTTAAATGTTTCAAGAAAACAATGATCACATTATTCCTGCACGTTACGCGAGAACCGTGTAAAAAGTACTAGTTTTTGCACCATGTTTCAAAACAACTATGGAAAAGATGACATTTTTACACTGATATACGTGACGATGACGCAAAAAAGGTGAAATGTTTAAACGTTTCAACGAAACAATGATCACATTTTTCTACCACGTTACGCTAGAACCGTGTTAAAAGTACTAGTTTTTGCACCATGTTTCAAAACAACGTTGAAAATATCACATTTTTGCACTGTTATTCGCAACAACGATGTATAAAGGTGAAATCTTTAAACGTTTCAACGAAACAATGATCACATTTTTCTAGCACATCACGCGAGAACCGTGTAAAAAGTACTAGTTTTTGCACCATGTTTCAAAACAACTGTGAAAAATATCACCTTTTACATTGTTATACGTAACAACGTTGCATAAAGGTGAAATCTTTAAACGTTTCAAGAAAACAATGATCACATTTCTCCTGCATGTTACGCGAGAACCGTGTAAAAACTACTAGTTTTTGCACCATGTTTCAAAACAACTGTGGAAAAGATCACATTTTTACACTGTTATACGTGACGACGACGCAAAAAATGTGAACTTTTTAAACGTTTCAACGAAACAATGATCACATTTTTCTACCACGTTACGCGAGAACCGTGTAAAAACACTAGTTTTTGCAGCATGTTTCAAAACAACTGTGGAAAAGATCACATTTTTACACTGTTATACGTAACAACGATGCAAAAAGGTTAAGTCTTTAAACGTTTCAACGAAACAATGATCACATTTTTCTAGCACGTTACGCGAGAACCGTGTAAAAAGTACAAGTTTTTGCACCATGTTTCAAAACAACGTGGAAAAGATGACATTTTTACACTGTTATACGTAACAACGATGCATAAATGTGAAGTCTTTAAACGTTTTAACGAAACAATGATCACATTTTTCTTGCACGTTACTCGAGAACCGTGTAAAAAGTACAAGTTTTTGCACCATGTTTCAAAACAACTGTGAAAAGATCACTTTTTACACTGTTATACGTAACAACGATGCATAAAGGTGAAATCTTTAAATGTTTCAAGAAAACAATGATCACATTATTCCTGCACGTTACGCGAGAACCGTGTAAAAAGTACTAGTTTTTGCACCATGTTTCAAAACAACTGTGGAAAAGATAACATTTTTACACTGATATACGTGACGATGACGCAAAAAAGGTGAAATGTTTAAACGTTTCAACGAAACAATGATCACATTTTTCTACCACGTTACGCTAGAACCGTGTTAAAAGTACTAGTTTTTGCACCATGTTTCAAAACAACGTTGAAAATATCACATTTTTACACTGTTATTCGCAACAACGATGTATAAAGGTAAAATCTTTAAACGTTTCAACAAAACAATGATCACATTTCTCCTGCATGTTACGCGAGAACCGTGTAAAAACTACTAGTTTTTGCACCATGTTTCAAAACAACTGTGGAAAAGATCACATTTTACACTGTTATACGTGACGACGACGCAAAAAAGGTGAAATTTTTTAACGTTTCAACGAAACAATGATCACATTTTTCTACCACGTTACGCGAAAACCGTGTAAAAAGCACTAGTTTTTGCAGCATGTTTCAAAACATCTGTGGAAAAGATCACATTTTTACACTGTTATATGTAACAACGATGCAAAAAGGTTAAGTCTTTAAACGTTTCAACGAAACAATGATCACATTTTTCTAGCACGTTACGCGAGAACCGTGTAAAAAGTACAAGTTTTTGCACCATGTTTCAAAATAACGTGGAAAAGATGACATTTTTACACTATTATACGTAACAACGATGCATAAAGGTGAAGTCTTTAAACGTTTCAAATAAACAATGATCACATTTTTCTAGCACGTTACTCGAGAACCGTGTAAAAAGTACAAGTTTTTGCACCATGTTTCAAAAGAACTGTGAAAAAGATCACTTTTTACACTGTTATACGTAACAACAATGCATAAAGGTGAAATCTTTAAATGTTTCAAGAAAACAATGATCACATTATTCCTGCACGTTACGCGAGAACCGTGTAAAAACTACTAGTTTTTGCACCATGTTTCAAAACAACTGTGGAAAAGATCACATTTTTACACTGATATACGTGACGACGACGCAAAAAAGGTGAAATGTTTAAACGTTTCAACGAAACAATGATCACATTTTTCTACCACGTTACGCTAGAACCGTGTTAAAAATACTAGTTTTTGCACCATGTTTCAAAACAACTGTGAAAAAGATCACCTTTTACATTGTTATACGTAACAACGTTGCATAAAGTTGAAATCTTTAAACGTTTCAAGAAAACAATGATCACATTTCTCCTGCACGTTACGCAAGAACCGTGAAAAAACTACTAGTTTTTGCACCATGTTTCAAAACAACTGTGGAAAAGATCACATTTTTACACTGATATACGTGACGACGACGTAAAAAAGGTGAAATGTTTAAACGTTTCAACGAAACAATGATCACATTTTTCTACTACGTTACGCTAGAACCGTGTTAAAAGTACTAGTTTTTGCACCATGTTTCAAAACAACATTGAAAATATCACATTTTTACACTGTTATTAGCAACAACGATGTATAAAGGTGAAATCTTTAAACGTTTCAACGAAACAATGATCACATTTTTCTAGCACATCACGCGAGAACCGTGTAAAAAGTACTAGTTTTTGCACCATGTTTCAAAACAACTATGAAAAAGATCACCTTTTACATTGTTATAAGTAACAACGTTGCATAAAGGTGAAATCTTTAAACGTTTCAAGAAAACAATGATCACATTTCTCCTGCACGTTACGCAAGAACCGTGTAAAAACTACTAGTTTTTGCACCATGTTTCAAAACAACTGTGGAAAAGATCACATTTTTACACTGATATACGTGACCACGACGCAAAAAAGGTGAAATGTTTAAACGTTTCAACGAAACAATGATCACATTTTTCTACTACGTTACGCTAGAATCGTATTAAAAGTACTAGTTTTTGCACCATGTTTCAAAACAACGTTGAAAATATCACATTTTTACACTGTTATTCGCACCAACGATGTATAAAGGTGAAATCTTTAAACGTTTCAACGAAACAATGATCACATTTTTCTAGCACATCACGCGAGAACCGTGTAAAAAGTACTAGTTTTTGCACCATGTTTCAAAACAACTGTGAAAAAGATCACCTTTTACATTGTTATACGTAACAACGTTGCATAAAGGTGAAATCTTTAAATGTTTCAAGAAACAATGATCACATTATTCCTGCACGTTACGCGAGAACCGTATAAAAAGTACTAGTGTTTGCACCATGTTTCAAAACAACTGTGGAAAAGATGACATTTTTACACTGATATACGTGACGATGACGCAAAAAAGGTGAAATGTTTAAACGTTTCAACGAAAAAATGATCACATTTTTCTACCACGTTACGCGAGAACCGTGTAAAAAACACTAGTTTTTGCACCATGTTTCAAAACAGTTGTGGAAAAGATCACAATTTTACACTGTTATACGTCACAACGATGCAAAAAGGTTAAGTCTTTAAACGTTTCAACGAAACAATGATCACATTTCTCTTGCACGTTACGCGAGAACCGTGTAAAAACTGCTAGTTTTTGCACCATGTTTCAAAACAACTGTGGAAAAGATCACATTTTTACACTGTTATACGTGACGACGACGCAAAAAAGGTGAAATGTTTAAATGTTTCAACGAAACAATGATCACATTTTTCTACCACGTTACGCGAGAATCGTGTAAAAAACACTAGTTTTTGCACCATGTTTCAAAACAGCTGTGGAAAAGATCACAATTTTACACTGTTATACGTCACAACGATGCAAAAAGGTTAAGTCTTTAAACGTTTCAACGAAACAATGATCACATTTTTCTAGCACGTTACGCGAGAACCGTGAAAAATTACAAGTTTTTGCACCATGTTTCAAAACAACGTGGAAAAGATGACATTTTTACACTGTTATACGTAACAACGATGCATAAATGTGAAGTCTTTAAACGTTTCAACGAAACAATGATCACATTTTTCTAGCACGTTACTCTAGAACCGTGTAAAAAGTACAAGTTTTTGCACCATGTTTCAAAACAACTGTGAAAATATCACTTTTTACACTGTTATACGTAACAACGATGCATAAAGGTGAAATCTTTAAATGTTTCAAGAAAACAATGATCACATTATTCCTGCACGTTACGCGAGAACCGTGTAAAAAGTACTAGTTTTTGCACCATGTTTCAAAACAACTATGGAAAAGATGACATTTTTACACTGATATACGTGACGATGACGCAAAAAAGGTGAAATGTTTAAACGTTTCAACGAAACAATGATCACATTTTTCTACCACGTTACGCTAGAACCGTGTTAAAAGTACTAGTTTTTGCACCATGTTTCAAAACAACGTTGAAAATATCACATTTTTGCACTGTTATTCGCAACAACGATGTATAAAGGTGAAATCTTTAAACGTTTCAACGAAACAATGATCACATTTTTCTAGCACATCACGCGAGAACCGTGTAAAAAGTACTAGTTTTTGCACCATGTTTCAAAACAACTGTGAAAAATATCACCTTTTACATTGTTATACGTAACAACGTTGCATAAAGGTGAAATCTTTAAACGTTTCAAGAAAACAATGATCACATTTCTCCTGCATGTTACGCGAGAACCGTGTAAAAACTACTAGTTTTTGCACCATGTTTCAAAACAACTGTGGAAAAGATCACATTTTTACACTGTTATACGTGACGACGACGCAAAAAATGTGAACTTTTTAAACGTTTCAACGAAACAATGATCACATTTTTCTACCACGTTACGCGAGAACCGTGTAAAAACACTAGTTTTTGCAGCATGTTTCAAAACAACTGTGGAAAAGATCACATTTTTACACTGTTATACGTAACAACGATGCAAAAAGGTTAAGTCTTTAAACGTTTCAACGAAACAATGATCACATTTTTCTAGCACGTTACGCGAGAACCGTGTAAAAAGTACAAGTTTTTGCACCATGTTTCAAAACAACGTGGAAAAGATGACATTTTTACACTGTTATACGTAACAACGATGCATAAATGTGAAGTCTTTAAACGTTTTAACGAAACAATGATCACATTTTTCTTGCACGTTACTCGAGAACCGTGTAAAAAGTACAAGTTTTTGCACCATGTTTCAAAACAACTGTGAAAAGATCACTTTTTACACTGTTATACGTAACAACGATGCATAAAGGTGAAATCTTTAAATGTTTCAAGAAAACAATGATCACATTATTCCTGCACGTTACGCGAGAACCGTGTAAAAAGTACTAGTTTTTGCACCATGTTTCAAAACAACTGTGGAAAAGATAACATTTTTACACTGATATACGTGACGATGACGCAAAAAAGGTGAAATGTTTAAACGTTTCAACGAAACAATGATCACATTTTTCTACCACGTTACGCTAGAACCGTGTTAAAAGTACTAGTTTTTGCACCATGTTTCAAAACAACGTTGAAAATATCACATTTTTACACTGTTATTCGCAACAACGATGTATAAAGGTAAAATCTTTAAACGTTTCAACAAAACAATGATCACATTTCTCCTGCATGTTACGCGAGAACCGTGTAAAAACTACTAGTTTTTGCACCATGTTTCAAAACAACTGTGGAAAAGATCACATTTTACACTGTTATACGTGACGACGACGCAAAAAAGGTGAAATTTTTTAACGTTTCAACGAAACAATGATCACATTTTTCTACCACGTTACGCGAAAACCGTGTAAAAAGCACTAGTTTTTGCAGCATGTTTCAAAACATCTGTGGAAAAGATCACATTTTTACACTGTTATATGTAACAACGATGCAAAAAGGTTAAGTCTTTAAACGTTTCAACGAAACAATGATCACATTTTTCTAGCACGTTACGCGAGAACCGTGTAAAAAGTACAAGTTTTTGCACCATGTTTCAAAATAACGTGGAAAAGATGACATTTTTACACTATTATACGTAACAACGATGCATAAAGGTGAAGTCTTTAAACGTTTCAAATAAACAATGATCACATTTTTCTAGCACGTTACTCGAGAACCGTGTAAAAAGTACAAGTTTTTGCACCATGTTTCAAAAGAACTGTGAAAAAGATCACTTTTTACACTGTTATACGTAACAACAATGCATAAAGGTGAAATCTTTAAATGTTTCAAGAAAACAATGATCACATTATTCCTGCACGTTACGCGAGAACCGTGTAAAAACTACTAGTTTTTGCACCATGTTTCAAAACAACTGTGGAAAAGATCACATTTTTACACTGATATACGTGACGACGACGCAAAAAAGGTGAAATGTTTAAACGTTTCAACGAAACAATGATCACATTTTTCTACCACGTTACGCTAGAACCGTGTTAAAAATACTAGTTTTTGCACCATGTTTCAAAACAACTGTGAAAAAGATCACCTTTTACATTGTTATACGTAACAACGTTGCATAAAGTTGAAATCTTTAAACGTTTCAAGAAAACAATGATCACATTTCTCCTGCACGTTACGCAAGAACCGTGAAAAAACTACTAGTTTTTGCACCATGTTTCAAAACAACTGTGGAAAAGATCACATTTTTACACTGATATACGTGACGACGACGTAAAAAAGGTGAAATGTTTAAACGTTTCAACGAAACAATGATCACATTTTTCTACTACGTTACGCTAGAACCGTGTTAAAAGTACTAGTTTTTGCACCATGTTTCAAAACAACATTGAAAATATCACATTTTTACACTGTTATTAGCAACAACGATGTATAAAGGTGAAATCTTTAAACGTTTCAACGAAACAATGATCACATTTTTCTAGCACATCACGCGAGAACCGTGTAAAAAGTACTAGTTTTTGCACCATGTTTCAAAACAACTATGAAAAAGATCACCTTTTACATTGTTATAAGTAACAACGTTGCATAAAGGTGAAATCTTTAAACGTTTCAAGAAAACAATGATCACATTTCTCCTGCACGTTACGCAAGAACCGTGTAAAAACTACTAGTTTTTGCACCATGTTTCAAAACAACTGTGGAAAAGATCACATTTTTACACTGATATACGTGACCACGACGCAAAAAAGGTGAAATGTTTAAACGTTTCAACGAAACAATGATCACATTTTTCTACTACGTTACGCTAGAATCGTATTAAAAGTACTAGTTTTTGCACCATGTTTCAAAACAACGTTGAAAATATCACATTTTTACACTGTTATTCGCACCAACGATGTATAAAGGTGAAATCTTTAAACGTTTCAACGAAACAATGATCACATTTTTCTAGCACATCACGCGAGAACCGTGTAAAAAGTACTAGTTTTTGCACCATGTTTCAAAACAACTGTGAAAAAGATCACCTTTTACATTGTTATACGTAACAACGTTGCATAAAGGTGAAATCTTTAAATGTTTCAAGAAAACAATGATCACATTTCTCTTGCACGTTACGCGAGAACCGTGTAAAAACTACTAGTTTTTGCACCATGTTTCAAAACAACTGTGGAAAATATCACATTTTTACACTGTTATACGTGACGACGACGCAAAAAAGGTGAAATGTTTAAACGTTTCAACGAAACAATGATCACATTTTTCAACCACGTTACGCGAGAACCGTGTAAAAAACACTAGTTTTTGCACCATGTTTCAAAACAGTTGTGGAAAAGATCACAATTTTACACTGTTATACGTCACAACGATGCAAAAACGTTAAGTCTTTAAACGTTTCAACGAAACAATGATCACATTTTTCTAGCACGTTACGCGAGAACCGTGTAAAAAGTACAAGTTTTTGCACCATGTTTCAAAACAACGTGGAAAAGATGACATTTTTACACTGTTATACGTAACAACGATGCATAAATGTGAAGTCTTTAAACGTTTCAACGAAACAATGATCACATTTTTCTAGCACGTTACTCTAGAACCGTGTAAAAAGTACAAGTTTTTGCACCATGTTTCAAAACAACTGTGAAAAGATCACTTTTTACACTGTTATACGTAACAACGATGCATAAAGGTGAAATCTTTAAATGTTTCAAGAAACAATGATCACATTATTCCTGCACGTTACGCGAGAACCGTGTAAAAAGTACTAGTTTTTGCACCATGTTTCAAAACAACTGTGGAAAAGATCACATTTTTACACTGATATACGTGACGACGACGTAAAAAAGGTGAAATGTTTAAACGTTTCAACGAAACAATGATCACATTTTTCTACTACGTTACGCTAGAACCGTGTTAAAAGTACTAGTTTTTGCACCATGTTTCAAAACAACATTGAAAATATCACATTTTTACACTGTTATTAGCAACAACGATGTATAAAGGTGAAATCTTTAAACGTTTCAACGAAACAATGATCACATTTTTCTAGCACATCACGCGAGAACCGTGTAAAAAGTACTAGTTTTTGCACCATGTTTCAAAACAACTATGAAAAAGATCACCTTTTACATTGTTATAAGTAACAACGTTGCATAAAGGTGAAATCTTTAAACGTTTCAAGAAAACAATGATCACATTTCTCCTGCACGTTACGCAAGAACCGTGTAAAAACTACTAGTTTTTGCACCATGTTTCAAAACAACTGTGGAAAAGATCACATTTTTACACTGATATACGTGACCACGACGCAAAAAAGGTGAAATGTTTAAACGTTTCAACGAAACAATGATCACATTTTTCTACTACGTTACGCTAGAATCGTATTAAAAGTACTAGTTTTTGCACCATGTTTCAAAACAACGTTGAAAATATCACATTTTTACACTGTTATTCGCACCAACGATGTATAAAGGTGAAATCTTTAAACGTTTCAACGAAACAATGATCACATTTTTCTAGCACATCACGCGAGAACCGTGTAAAAAGTACTAGTTTTTGCACCATGTTTCAAAACAACTGTGAAAAAGATCACCTTTTACATTGTTATACGTAACAACGTTGCATAAAGGTGAAATCTTTAAATGTTTCAAGAAAACAATGATCACATTTCTCTTGCACGTTACGCGAGAACCGTGTAAAAACTACTAGTTTTTGCACCATGTTTCAAAACAACTGTGGAAAATATCACATTTTTACACTGTTATACGTGACGACGACGCAAAAAAGGTGAAATGTTTAAACGTTTCAACGAAACAATGATCACATTTTTCAACCACGTTACGCGAGAACCGTGTAAAAAACACTAGTTTTTGCACCATGTTTCAAAACAGTTGTGGAAAAGATCACAATTTTACACTGTTATACGTCACAACGATGCAAAAACGTTAAGTCTTTAAACGTTTCAACGAAACAATGATCACATTTTTCTAGCACGTTACGCGAGAACCGTGTAAAAAGTACAAGTTTTTGCACCATGTTTCAAAACAACGTGGAAAAGATGACATTTTTACACTGTTATACGTAACAACGATGCATAAATGTGAAGTCTTTAAACGTTTCAACGAAACAATGATCACATTTTTCTAGCACGTTACTCTAGAACCGTGTAAAAAGTACAAGTTTTTGCACCATGTTTCAAAACAACTGTGAAAAGATCACTTTTTACACTGTTATACGTAACAACGATGCATAAAGGTGAAATCTTTAAATGTTTCAAGAAACAATGATCACATTATTCCTGCACGTTACGCGAGAACCGTGTAAAAAGTACTAGTTTTTGCACCATGTTTCAAAACAACTGTGGAAAAGATGACATTTTTACACTGATATACGTGACGATGACGCAAAAAAGGTGAAATGTTTAAACGTTTCAACGAAACAATGATCACATTTTTCTACCACGTTACGCTAGAACCGTGTTAAAAGTACTAGTTTTTGCACCATGTTTCAAAACAACGTTGAAAATATCACATTTTTACACTGTTATTCGCAACAACGATGTATAAAGGTGAAATCTTTAAACGTTTCAACGAAACAATGATCACATTTTTCTAGCACATCACGCGAGAACCGTGTAAAAAGTACTAGTTTTTGCACCATGTTTCAAAACAACTGTGAAAAATATCACCTTTTACATTGTTATACGTAACAACGTTGCATAAAGGTGAAATCTTTAAACGTTTCAAGAAAACAATGATCACATTTCTCCTGCACGTTACGCAAGAACCGTGAAAAAACTACTAGTTTTTGCACCATGTTTCAAAACAACTGTGGAAAAGATCACATTTTTACACTGATATACGTGACGATGACGCAAAAAAGGTGAAATGTTTAAACGTTTCAACGAAACAATGATCACATTTTTCTAGCACATCACGCGAGAACCGTGTAAAAAGTACTAGTTTTTGCACCATGTTTCAAAACAACTGTGAAAAAGATCACCTTTTACATTGTTATAAGTAACAACGTTGCATAAAGGTGAAATCTTTAAACGTTTCAAGAAAACAATGATCACATTTCTCCTGCACGTTACGCAAGAACCGTGTAAAAACTACTAGTTTTTGCACCATGTTTCAAAACAACTGTGGAAAAGATCACATTTTTACACTGATATACGTGACCACGACGCAAAAAAGGTGAAATGTTTAAACGTTTCAACGAAACAATGATCACATTTTTCTACTACGTTACGCTAGAATCGTATTAAAAGTACTAGTTTTTGCACCATGTTTCAAAACAACGTTGAAAATATAACATTTTTACACTGTTATTCGCACCAACGATGTATAAAGGTGAAATCTTTAAACGTTTCAACTAAACAATGATCACATTTTTCTAGCACATCACGCGAGAACCGTGTAAAAAGTACTAGTTTTTGCACCATGTTTCAAAACAACTGTGAAAAAGATCACCTTTTACATTGTTATACGTAACAACGTTGCATAAAGGTGAAATCTTTAAATGTTTCAAGAAAACAATGATCACATTTCTCTTGCACGTTACGCGAGAACCGTGTAAAAACTACTAGTTTTTGCACCATGTTTCAAAACAACTGTGGAAAATATCACATTTTTACACTGTTATACGTGACGACGACGCAAAAAAGGTGAAATGTTTAAACGTTTCAACGAAACAATGATCACATTTTTCAACCACGTTACGCGAGAACCGTGTAAAAACACTAGTTTTTGCACCATGTTTCAAAACAGTGGTGGAAAAGATCACAATTTTACACTGTTATACGTCACAACGATGCAAAAACGTTAAGTCTTTAAACGTTTCAACGAAACAATGATCACATTTTTCTAGCACGTTACGCGAGAACCGTGTAAAAAGTACAAGTTTTTGCACCATGTTTCAAAACAACGTGGAAAAGATGACATTTTTACACTGTTATACGTAACAACGATGCATAAATGTGAAGTCTTTAAACGTTTAAACGAAACAATGATCACATTTTTCTAGCACGTTACTCTAGAACCGTGTAAAAAGTACAAGTTTTTGCACCATGTTTCAAAACAACTGTGAAAAGATCACTTTTTACACTGTTATACGTAACAACGATGCATAAAGGTGAAATCTTTAAATGTTTCAAGAAACAATGATCACATTATTCCTGCACGTTACGCGAGAACCGTGTAAAAAGTACTAGTTTTTGCACCATGTTTCAAAACAACTGTGGAAAAGATGACATTTTTACACTGATATACGTGACGATGACGCAAAAAAGGTGAAATGTTTAAACGTTTCAACGAAACAATGATCACATTTTTCTAGCACATCACGCGAGAACCGTGTAAAAAGTACTAGTTTTTGCACCATGTTTCAAAACAACTGTGAAAAAGATCACCTTTTACATTGTTATAAGTAACAACGTTGCATAAAGGTGAAATCTTTAAACGTTTCAAGAAAACAATGATCACATTTCTCCTGCACGTTACGCAAGAACCGTGTAAAAACTACTAGTTTTTGCACCATGTTTCAAAACAACTGTGGAAAAGATCACATTTTTACACTGATATACGTGACCACGACGCAAAAAAGGTGAAATGTTTAAACGTTTCAACGAAACAATGATCACATTTTTCTACTACGTTACGCTAGAATCGTATTAAAAGTACTAGTTTTTGCACCATGTTTCAAAACAACGTTGAAAATATAACATTTTTACACTGTTATTCGCACCAACGATGTATAAAGGTGAAATCTTTAAACGTTTCAACTAAACAATGATCACATTTTTCTAGCACATCACGCGAGAACCGTGTAAAAAGTACTAGTTTTTGCACCATGTTTCAAAACAACTGTGAAAAAGATCACCTTTTACATTGTTATACGTAACAACGTTGCATAAAGGTGAAATCTTTAAATGTTTCAAGAAAACAATGATCACATTTCTCTTGCACGTTACGCGAGAACCGTGTAAAAACTACTAGTTTTTGCACCATGTTTCAAAACAACTGTGGAAAATATCACATTTTTACACTGTTATACGTGACGACGACGCAAAAAAGGTGAAATGTTTAAACGTTTCAACGAAACAATGATCACATTTTTCAACCACGTTACGCGAGAACCGTGTAAAAAACACTAGTTTTTGCACCATGTTTCAAAACAGTTGTGGAAAAGATCACAATTTTACACTGTTATACGTCACAACGATGCAAAAACGTTAAGTCTTTAAACGTTTCAACGAAACAATGATCACATTTTTCTAGCACGTTACGCGAGAACCGTGTAAAAAGTACAAGTTTTTGCACCATGTTTCAAAACAACGTGGAAAAGATGACATTTTTACACTGTTATACGTAACAACGATGCATAAATGTGAAGTCTTTAAACGTTTAAACGAAACAATGATCACATTTTTCTAGCACGTTACTCTAGAACCGTGTAAAAAGTACAAGTTTTTGCACCATGTTTCAAAACAACTGTGAAAAGATCACTTTTTACACTGTTATACGTAACAACGATGCATAAAGGTGAAATCTTTAAATGTTTCAAGAAACAATGATCACATTATTCCTGCACGTTACGCGAGAACCGTGTAAAAAGTACTAGTTTTTGCACCATGTTTCAAAACAACTGTGGAAAAGATGACATTTTTACACTGATATACGTGACGATGACGCAAAAAAGGTGAAATGTTTAAACGTTTCAACGAAACAATGATCACATTTTTCTACTACGTTACGCTAGAATCGTATTAAAAGTACTAGTTTTTGCACCATGTTTCAAAACAACGTTGAAAATATCACATTTTTACACTGTTATTCGCACCAACGATGTATAAAGGTGAAATCTTTAAACGTTTCAACGAAACAATGATCACATTTTTCTAGCACATCACGCGAGAACCGTGTAAAAAGTACTAGTTTTTGCACCATGTTTCAAAACAACTGTGAAAAAGATCACCTTTTACATTGTTATACATAACAACGTTGCATAAAGGTGAAATCTTTAAACGTTTCAAGAAAAAACAATGATCACATTTCTCTTGCACGTTACGCGAGAACCGTGTAAAAACTACTAGTTTTTGCACCATGTTTCAAAACAACTGTGGAAAAGATCACATTTTTACACTGTTATACGTGACGACGACGCAAAAAAGGTGAAATGTTTAAACGTTTCAACGAAACAATGATCACATTTTTCTACCACGTTACGCGAGAACCGTGTAAAAAGCACTAGTTTTTGCAGCATGTTTCTAAACATCTGTGGAAAAGATCACATTTTTACACTGTTATATGTAACAACGATGCAAAAAGGTTAAGTCTTTAAACGTTTTAACGAAACAATGATCACATTTTTCTAGCACGTTACGCGAGAACCGTGTAAAAAGTACAAGTTTTTGCACCATGTTTCAAAACAACGTGGAAAAGATGACATTTTTACACTATTATACGTAACAACGATGCATAAAGGTGAAGTCTTTAAACGTTTCAAATAAACAATGATCACATTTTTCTAGCACGTTACTCGAGAACCGTGTAAAAAGTACAAGTTTTTGCACCATGTTTCAAAACAACTGTGAAAAAGATCACTTTTTACACTGTTATACGTAACAACGATGCATAAAGGTGAAATCTTTAAATGTTTCAAGAAAACAATGATCACATTATTCCTGCACGTTACGCGAGAACCGTGTAAAAACTACTAGTTTTTGCACCATGTTTCAAAACAACTGTGGAAAAGATCACATTTTTACACTGATATACGTGACGACGACGCAAAAAAGGTGAAATGTTTAAACGTTTCAACGAAACAATGATCACATTTTTCTACCACGTTACGCTAGAACCGTGTTAAAAGTACTAGTTTTTTTTTAGAGGAAAAGCTCCAGGCAAATTTATAAAAGGCAAAAAAACAAAACAAGGAAGTACAAGAATCCAAGCCAAACGGCAAAGCAAAAGAACTTGGTCACAACACCGTACCAAGCCACAAGCAACCAAAATAAAGACAAACTAACTGAGCAAAATAAACTACTAAACAAGATAAAAAACACGCTCCTCCAAAAAATACGCCAAAAAACAGCACACCACCAACACGCGCTCCTGTAATCAGTTCCCCTCATGGACGCGCACCTTCTTCCGACTCTTCCAAGCTACTCTAAGCGTGATAGTGGCCATAATCTCCTTTCTCACTTGTATGGCCGGCCGATAAGTGCTAGCAAAGATCCTCCTATTGCGTTCCTGCCACACAAAATAAACCGTCGCAGAAAGCGCCAACTTGTGGATCAAAGTCTTTGGAGCCGAGCGGGTATCCCCAAGAGCAATCATAATGTCATCCCAGGCCAAAGGAAAACCCGTCCATGCCACCTCCTTCAAAACCGAAACCCAAACCTCCCTTGAGAACGCACACTCAAAAAAGAGGTGGGAGTGTGAATCCACACATTGATTACAAAAAATGCACTTCATATCCGGTGGATCATGCTTCCAAATCATAATTTTATCTTGCGTAGGGTGGCGTCGAAGACAAGCAAGCCACATGCAAACACCATGCTTTGGGATATGGCCCTTAAACCAAACCGAGGCATGCCATGGTATCCCCACCCGTGGTCCATCAAGTGATATGTACGCCTCCCGAACTGAGAAATCCACGTCCTTGCCTCTCGAATTCCTCCAACAAAGTTTATCCGCTGCATGCGTTTGCAAAGATTGCAATGAGACGGTGGAAATCTCGGAATACCGTTCCCTCCACTCAATCGGCCACGAACCATGAATATTAGACAGAAAATCCCACACCGTTGAGGAATCCGACACTCCCACGGAGCTAGCCACACGATATGAAATAATGTACGATAAGTAGCCACAAGATAGCCAATTATCTTCCCAGGCATTTACATCCCTGCCATTACCAATGTGGAACCACAAAAAACGTCGAATATGCGGCCGTAATTCCATAATCTTCACAAGGAGCCATGACCAAGAGGTAGAGCGCCTAGCAAGCCAAAACTGTGAGGAGCATAGGCAATGATTATACACCCACTTAACCCATAAAGAGTCACGCCGACGTAGAAGATCCCAACAATGACGAGCAAGAAGAGCTCTATTCCAAACGGCCAATCTATGGAAACCCAAACCACCATTACAATAAGGTTGGCACACATCCGCCCATGCAACTTTACATCGCCCCCGAGAGCTCTCCCCTTGCGCCCACAAAAAATCACGGAAGAGAGACTCTAGCTCATGGATAATTCCCGACGGAAGCGTAAACACAGCCATCCAAAAAAGTTGTAACGATTGCAATACAGATTTAACAAGTTGTTTACGCCCACCAAAGGAGAGAAATTTCGATTTCCAGTTATGAATGCGCATACGTACCTTAGTAACCAAGCCACCAAAGTCCGCTACCTTCAACCGTTTTGGAGACAAAGGAACCCCAAGATACCGGATAGGGAAGGATCCCAACCGAAATGGGAGGCAATCCAAGATTGCTCGTTGAGTATTAGGCGGGACATTACCAAAGAATACTTCACTTTTCTGAAGGCTGGGGGAAAGGCCAGATCTCCTATGAAACAAATGCAAAGCCTTTTTAAGCACTTCAACCGAAAAAACATCACCCCTTGTGAAGACAAATAAGTTTTTGCACCATGTTTCAAAACAACGTTGAAAATATCACATTTTTACACTGTTATTCGCACCAACGATGTATAAAGGTGAAATCATTAAACATTTCAACGAAACAATGATCACATTTTTCTAGCACATCACGCGAGAACCGTGTAAAAAGTACAAGTTTTTGCACCATGTTTCAAAACAACTGTGAAAAAGATCACCTTTTACATTGTTATACCTAACAACGTTGCATAAAGGTGAAATCTTTAAACGTTTCAAGAAAACAATGATCACATTTCTCTTGCACGTTATGCGAGAACCGTGTAAAAACAACTAGTTTTTGCACCATGTTTCAAAACAACTGTGGGAAAGATCACGTATTTACACTGTTATACGTGACGACGACGCAAAAAAGGTGAAATGTTTAAACGTTTCAACGAAACAATGATCACATTTTTCTACCACGTTAGGCGAGAACAGTGTAAAAAACACTAGTTTTTGCACCATGTTTCAAAACAACTGTGGAAAAGATCACAATTTTACACTGTTATACGTCACAACGATGCAAAAAGGTTAAGTCTTTAAACGTTTCAACGAAACAATGATCACATTTTTCTAGCACGTTACGCGAGAACCGTGTAAAAAGTACAAGTTTTTGCACCATGTTTCAAAACAACGTGGAAAAGATGACATTTTTACGCTGTTATACGTAACAACGATGCATAAATGTGAAGTCTTTAAACGTTTCAACGAAACAATGATCACATTTTTCTAGCACGTTACTCGAGAACCGTGTAAAAAGTACAAGTTTTTGCACCATGTTTCAAAACAACTGTGAAAAGATCTCTTTTTACACTGTTATACGTAACAACGATGCATAAAGATGAAATCTTTAAATGTTTCAAGAAAATAATGATCACATTATTCCTGCACGTTACGCGAGAACCGTGTAAAAAGTACTAGTTTTTGCACCATGTTTCAAAACAACTGTGGAAAAGATGACATTTTTACACTGATACACGTGACGATGACGCAAAAAAGGTGAAATGTTTAAACGTTTCAACGAAACAATGATCACATTTTTCTACCACGTTACGCTAGAACCGTGTTAAAAGTACTAGTTTTTGCACCATGTTTCAAAACAACGGTGAAAATATCACATTTTTACACTGTTATTCGCAACAACGATGTATAAAGGTGAAATCTTTAAACGTTTCAACGAAACAATGATCACATTTTTCTAGCACATCACGCGAGAACCGTGTAAAAAGTACTAGTTTTTGCACCATGTTTCAAAACAACTGTGAAAAAGATCACCTTTTACATTGTTATACGTAACAACGTTGCATAAAGGTGAAATCTTTAAACGTTTCAAGAAAACAATGATCACATTTCTCTTGCACGTTACGCAAGAATCGTGTAAAAACTACTAGTTTTTGCACCATGTTTCAAAACAACTGTGGAAAAGATCACAATTTTACACTGATATACGTGACGACGACGCAAAAAAGGTGAAATGTTTAAACGTTTCAACGAAACAATGATCACATTTTTCTACCACGTTACGCTAGAACCGTGTTAAAAGTACTAGTTTTTGCACCATGTTTCAAAACAACGTTGAAAATATCACATTTTAACACTGTTATTCGCAACAACGATGTATAAAGGTAAAATCTTTAAACGTTTCAACGAAACAATGATCACATTTTTCTAGCACATCACGCGAGAACCGTATAAAAAGTACTAGTTTTTGCACCATATTTCAAAACAACTGTGAAAAAGATCACCTTTTACATTGTTATACGTAACAACGTTGCATAAAGGTGAAATCTTTTAACGTTTCAAGAAAACAATGATCACATTTCTCCAGCACGTTACGCGAGAACCGTGAAAAAACTACTAGTTTTTGCACCATGTTTCAAAACAACTGTGGAAAAGATCACATTTTTACACTGTTATACATGATGACGACGCAAAAAAAGGTGAAATTTTTAAACGTTTCAACGAAACAATGATCACATTTTTCTACCACGTTACGCGAGAACCGTGTAAAAAGCACTAGTTTTTGCACCATGTTTCAAAACAACTGTGGAAAAGATCACATTTTTACACTGTTATACGTAACAACGATGCAAAAAGGTTAAGTCTTTAAACGTTTCAAAGAAACAATGGTCACATTTTTCTAGCACGTTACGCGAGAACCGTGTAAAAAGTACAAGTTTTTGCACCATGTTTCAAAACAACGTGGAAAAGATGACATTTTTACACTGTTATACGTAACAACGATGCAAAAAGGTGAAATCTTTAAACGTTTCAACGAAACAATGATCACATTTTTCTAGCACGTTACTCGAGAACCGTGTAAAAAGTACAAGTTTTTGCACCATGTTTCAAAACAACTGTGAAAAATATCACTTTTTACACTGTTATACGTAACAACGATGCATAAAGGTGAAATCTTTAAACGTTTCAAGAAAACAATGATCACATTATTCCTGCACGTTACGCGAGAACCGTGTAAAAAGTACTAGTTTTTGCACCTTGTTTCAAAACAACTGTGGAAAAGTTCACATTTTTACACTGATATACGTGACGATGACGCAAAAAAGGTGAAATGTTTAAACGTTTCAACGAAACAATGATCACATTTTTCTACCACGTTACGCTAGAACCGTGTTAAAAGTACTAGTTTTTGCACCATGTTTCAAAACAACGTTGAAAATATCACTTTTTTACACTGTTATTCGCAACAACGATGTATAAAGGTGAAATCTTTAAACGTTTCAACGAAACAATGATCACATTTTTCAAGCACATCACGCGAGAACCGTGTAAAAAGTACTAGTTTTTGCATCATGTTTCAAAACAACTGTGAAAAAGATCACCTTTTACATTGTTATACGTAACAACGTTGCATAAAGTTGAAATCTTTAAACGTTTCAAGAAAACAATGATCACATTTCTCCTGCACGTTACGCAAGAACCGTGAAAAAACTACTAGTTTTTGCACCATGTTTCAAAACAACTGTGGAAAAGATCACATTTTTACACTGATATACTTGACGACGACGTAAAAAAGGTGAAATGTTTAAAAGTTTCAACGAAACAATGATCACATTTTTCTACTACGTTACGCTAGAACCGTGTAAAAAGTACTAGTTTTTGCACCATGTTTCAAAACAACTGTGAAAAAGATCACCTTTTACATTGTTATACGTAACAACGTTGCATAAAGGTGAAATCTTTAAACGTTTCAAGAAAACAATGCTCACATTTCTCTTGCACGTTACGCGAGAACCGTGTAAAAACTACTAGTTTTTGCACCATGTTTCAAAACAACTGTGGAAAAGATCACATTTTTACACTGTTATACGTGACGACGACGCAAAAAAGGTGAAATGTTTAAACGTTTCAACGAAACAATGATCACAATTTTCTACCACGTTACGCGAGAACCGTGTAAAAAGCACTAGTTTTTGCAGTATGTTTCTAAACATCTGTGGAAAAGATCACATTTTTACACTGTTATATGTAACAACGATGCAAAAAGGTTAAGTCTTTAAACGTTTCAACGAAACAATGATCACATTTTTCTAGCACGTTACGCGAGAACCGTGTAAAAAGTACAAGTTTTTGAACCATGTTTCAAAACAACGTGGAAAAGATGACATTTTTACACTATTATACGTAACAACGATGCATAAAGGTGAAGTCTTTAAACGTTTCAAATAAACAATGATCACATTTTTCTAGCACGTTACTCGAGAACCGTGTAAAAAGTACAAGTTTTTGCACCATGTTTCAAAACAACTGTGAAAAAGATCACTTTTTACACTGTTATACGTAACAACGATGCATAAAGGTGAAATCTTTAAATGTTTCAAGAAAACAATGATCACATTATTCCTGCACGTTACGCGAGAACCGTGTAAAAACTACTAGTTTTTGCACCATGTTTCAAAACAACTGTGGAAAAGATCACATTTTTACACTGATATACGTGACGACGACGCAAAAAAGGTGAAATGTTTAAACGTTTCAACGAAACAATGATCACATTTTTCTACCACGTTACGCTAGAACCGTGTTAAAAGTACTAGTTTTTGCACCATGTTTCAAAACAACGTTGAAAATATCACATTTTTACACTGTTATTCGCACCAACGATGTATAAAGGTGAAATCTTTAAACGTTTCAACGAAACAATGATCACATTTTTCTAGCACATCACGCGAGAACCGTGTAAAAAGTACAAGTTTTTGCACCATGTTTCAAAACAACTGTGAAAAAGATCACCTTTTACATTGTTATACCTAACAACGTTGCATAAAGGTGAAATCTTTAAACGTTTCAAGAAAACAATGATCACATTTCTCTTGCACGTTATGCGAGAACCGTGTAAAAACAACTAGTTTTTGCACCATGTTTCAAAACAACTGTGGGAAAGATCACGTATTTACACTGTTATACGTGACGACGACGCAAAAAAGGTGAAATGTTTAAACGTTTCAACGAAACAATGATCACATTTTTCTACCACGTTAGGCGAGAACCGTGTAAAAAACACTAGTTTTTGCACCATGTTTCAAAACAACTGTGGAAAAGATCACAATTTTACACTGTTATACGTCACAACGATGCAAAAAGGTTAAGTCTTTAAACGTTTCAACGAAACAATGATCACATTTTTCTAGCACGTTACGCGAGAACCGTGTAAAAAGTACAAGTTTTTGCACCATGTTTCAAAACAACGTGGAAAAGATGACATTTTTACACTGTTATACGTAACAACGATGCATAAATGTGAAGTCTTTAAACGTTTCAACGAAACAATGATCACATTTTTCTAGCACGTTACTCGAGAACCGTGTAAAAAGTACAAGTTTTTGCACCATGTTTCAAAACAACTGTGAAAAGATCACTTTTTACACTGTTATACGTAACAACGATGCATAAAGATGAAATCTTTAAATGTTTCAAGAAAATAATGATCACATTATTCCTGCACGTTACGCGAGAACCGTGTAAAAAGTACTAGTTTTTGCACCATGTTTCAAAACAACTGTGGAAAAGATGACATTTTTACACTGATACACGTGACGATGACGCAAAAAAGGTGAAATGTTTAAACGTTTCAACGAAACAATGATCACATTTTTCTACCACGTTACGCTAGAACCGTGTTAAAAGTACTAGTTTTTGCAACATGTTTCAAAACAACGTTGAAAATATCACATTTTTACACTGTTATTCGCAACAACGATGTATAAAGGTGAAATCTTTAAAACTTTCAACGAAACAATGATCACATTTTTCTAGCACATCACGCGAGAACCGTGTAAAAAGTACTAGTTTTTGCACCATGTTTCAAAACAACTGTGAAAAAGATCACCTTTTACATTGTTATACGTAACAACGTTGCATAAAGGTGAAATCTTTAAACGTTTCAAGAAAACAATGATCACATTTCTCCCGCACGTTACGCAAGAATCGTGTAAAAACTACTAGTTTTTGCACCATGTTTCAAAACAACTGTGGAAAAGATCACAATTTTACACTGATATACGTGACGACGACGCAAAAAAGGTGAAATGTTTAAACGTTTCAACGAAACAATGATCACATTTTTCTACCACGTTACGCTAGAACCGTGTTAAAAGTACTAGTTTTTGCACCATGTTTCAAAACAACTTTGAAAATGTCACATTTTAACACTGTTATTCGCAACAACGATGTATAAAGGTAAAATCTTTAAACGTTTCAACGAAACAATGATCACATTTTTCTAGCACATCACGCGAGAACCGTATAAAAAGTACTAGTTTTTGCACCATATTTCAAAACAACTGTGAAAAAGATCACCTTTTACATTGTTATACGTAACAACGTTGCATAAAGGTGAAATCTTTAAACGTTTCAAGAAAATAATGATCACATTTCTCCAGCACGTTACGTGAGAACCGTGAAAAAACTACTAGTTTTTGCACCATGTTTCAAAACAACTGTGGAAAAGATCACATTTTTACACTGTTATACATGACGACGACGCAAAAAAAGGTGAAATTTTTAAACGTTTCAACGAAACAATGATCACATTTTTCTACCACGTTACGCGAGAACCGTGTAAAAAGCACTAGTTTTTGCACCATGTTTCAAAACAACTGTGGAAAAGATCACATTTTTACACTGTTATACGTAACAACGATGCAAAAAGGTTAAGTCTTTAAACGTTTCAAAGAAACAATGGTCACATTTTTCTAGCACGTTACGCGAGAACCGTGTAAAAAGTACAAGTTTTTGCACCATGTTTCAAAACAACGTGGAAAAGATGACATTTTTACACTGTTATACGTAACAACGATGCAAAAAGGTGAAATCTTTAAACGTTTCAACGAAACAATGATCACATTTTTCTAGCACGTTACTCGAGAACCGTGTAAAAAGTACAAGTTTTTGCACCATGTTTCAAAACAACTGTGAAAAAGATCACTTTTTACACTGTTATACGTAACAACGATGCATAAAGGTGAAATCTTTAAATGTTTCAAGAAAACAATGATCACATTATTCCTGCACGTTACGCGAGAACCGTGTAAAAACTACTAGTTTTTGCACCATGTTTCAAAACAACTGTGGAAAAGATCACATTTTTACACTGATATACGTGACGACGACGCAAAAAAGGTGAAATGTTTAAACGTTTCAACGAAACAATGATCACATTTTTCTACCACGTTACGCTAGAACCGTGTTAAAAGTACTAGTTTTTGCACCATGTTTCAAAACAACGTTGAAAATATCACATTTTTACACTGTTATTCGCACCAACGATGTATAAAGGTGAAATCTTTAAACGTTTCAACGAAACAATGATCACATTTTTCTAGCACATCACGCGAGAACCGTGTAAAAAGTACAAGTTTTTGCACCATGTTTCAAAACAACTGTGAAAAAGATCACCTTTTACATTGTTATACCTAACAACGTTGCATAAAGGTGAAATCTTTAAACGTTTCAAGAAAACAATGATCACATTTCTCTTGCACGTTATGCGAGAACCGTGTAAAAACAACTAGTTTTTGCACCATGTTTCAAAACAACTGTGGGAAAGATCACGTATTTACACTGTTATACGTGACGACGACGCAAAAAAGGTGAAATGTTTAAACGTTTCAACGAAACAATGATCACATTTTTCTACCACGTTAGGCGAGAACCGTGTAAAAAACACTAGTTTTTGCACCATGTTTCAAAACAACTGTGGAAAAGATCACAATTTTACACTGTTATACGTCACAACGATGCAAAAAGGTTAAGTCTTTAAACGTTTCAACGAAACAATGATCACATTTTTCTAGCACGTTACGCGAGAACCGTGTAAAAAGTACAAGTTTTTGCACCATGTTTCAAAACAACGTGGAAAAGATGACATTTTTACACTGTTATACGTAACAACGATGCATAAATGTGAAGTCTTTAAACGTTTCAACGAAACAATGATCACATTTTTCTAGCACGTTACTCGAGAACCGTGTAAAAAGTACAAGTTTTTGCACCATGTTTCAAAACAACTGTGAAAAGATCACTTTTTACACTGTTATACGTAACAACGATGCATAAAGATGAAATCTTTAAATGTTTCAAGAAAATAATGATCACATTATTCCTGGACGTTACGCGAGAACCGTGTAAAAAGTACTAGTTTTTGCACCATGTTTCAAAACAACTGTGGAAAAGATGACATTTTTACACTGATACACGTGACGATGACGCAAAAAAGGTGAAATGTTTAAACGTTTCAACGAAACAATGATCACATTTTTCTACCACGTTACGCTAGAACCGTGTTAAAAGTACTAGTTTTTGCAACATGTTTCAAAACAACGTTGAAAATATCACATTTTTACACTGTTATTCGCAACAACGATGTATAAAGGTGAAATCTTTAAAACTTTCAACGAAACAATGATCACATTTTTCTAGCACATCACGCGAGAACCGTGTAAAAAGTACTAGTTTTTGCACCATGTTTCAAAACAACTGTGAAAAAGATCACCTTTTACATTGTTATACGTAACAACGTTGCATAAAGGTGAAATCTTTAAACGTTTCAAGAAAACAATGATCACATTTCTCCCGCACGTTACGCAAGAATCGTGTAAAAACTACTAGTTTTTGCACCATGTTTCAAAACAACTGTGGAAAAGATCACAATTTTACACTGATATACGTGACGACGACGCAAAAAAGGTGAAATGTTTAAACGTTTCAACGAAACAATGATCACATTTTTCTACCACGTTACGCTAGAACCGTGTTAAAAGTACTAGTTTTTGCACCATGTTTCAAAACAACTTTGAAAATGTCACATTTTAACACTGTTATTCGCAACAACGATGTATAAAGGTAAAATCTTTAAACGTTTCAACGAAACAATGATCACATTTTTCTAGCACATCACGCGAGAACCGTATAAAAAGTACTAGTTTTTGCACCATATTTCAAAACAACTGTGAAAAAGATCACCTTTTACATTGTTATACGTAACAACGTTGCATAAAGGTGAAATCTTTAAACGTTTCAAGAAAATAATGATCACATTTCTCCAGCACGTTACGTGAGAACCGTGAAAAAACTACTAGTTTTTGCACCATGTTTCAAAACAACTGTGGAAAAGATCACATTTTTACACTGTTATACATGACGACGACGCAAAAAAAGGTGAAATTTTTAAACGTTTCAACGAAACAATGATCACATTTTTCTACCACGTTACGCGAGAACCGTGTAAAAAGCACTAGTTTTTGCACCATGTTTCAAAACAACTGTGGAAAAGATCACATTTTTACACTGTTATACGTAACAACGATGCAAAAAGGTTAAGTCTTTAAACGTTTCAAAGAAACAATGGTCACATTTTTCTAGCACGTTACGCGAGAACCGTGTAAAAAGTACAAGTTTTTGCACCATGTTTCAAAACAACGTGGAAAAGATGACATTTTTACACTGTTATACGTAACAACGATGCAAAAAGGTGAAATCTTTAAACGTTTCAACGAAACAATGATCACATTTTTCTAGCACGTTACTCGAGAACCGTGTAAAAAGTACAAGTTTTTGCACCATGTTTCAAAACAACTATGAAAAATATCACTTTTTACACTGTTATACGTAACAACGATGCATAAATGTGAAGTCTTTAAACGTTTCAACGAAACAATGATCACATTTTTCTAGCACGTTACTCGAGAACCATGTAAAAAGTACAAGTTTTTGCACCATGTTTCAAAACAACTGTGAAAAGATCACTTTTTACACTGTTATACGTAACAACGATGCATAAAGATGAAATCTTTAAATGTTTCAAGAAAATAATGATCACATTATTCCTGCACGTTACGCGAGAACCGTGTAAAAAGTACTAGTTTTTGCACCTTGTTTCAAAACAACTGTGGAAAAGTTCACATTTTTACACTGATATACGTGACGATGACGCAAAAAAGGTGAAATGTTTAAACGTTTCAACGAAACAATGATCACATTTTTCTACCACGTTACGCTAGAACCGTGTTAAAAGTACTAGTTTTTGCACCATGTTTCAAAACAACGTTGAAAATATCACATTTTTACACTGTTATTCGCAACAACGATGTATAAAGGTGAAATCTTTAAACGTTTCAACGAAACAATGATCACATTTTTCTAGCACATCACGCGAGAACCGTGTAAAAAGTACTAGTTTTTGCACCATGTTTCAAAACAACTGTGATAAAGATCACCTTTTACATTGTTATAAGTAACAACGTTGCATAAAGGTGAAATCTTTAAACGTTTCAAGAAAACAATGATCACATTTCTCCTGCACGTTACGCAAGAACCGTGTAAAAACTACTAGTTTTTGCACCATGTTTCAAAACAACTGTGGAAAAGATCACATTTTTACACTGATATACGTGACCACGACGCAAAAAAGGTGAAATGTTTAAACGTTTCAACGAAACAATGATCACATTTTTCTACTACGTTACGCTAGAATCGTATTAAAAGTACTAGTTTTTGCACCATGTTTCAAAACAACGTTGAAAATATCACATTTTTACACTGTTATTCGCACCAACGATGTATAAAAGTGAAATCTTTAAACGTTTCAACGAAACAATGATCACATTTTTCTAGCACATCACGCGAGAACCGTGTAAAAAGTACTAGTTTTTGCACCATGTTTCAAAACAACTGTGAAAAAGATCACCTTTTACATTGTATACGTAACAACGTTGCATAAAGGTGAAATCTTTAAACGTTTCAAGAAAACAATGATCACATTTCTCTTGCACGTTACGCGAGAACCGTGTAAAAACTACTAGTTTTTGCACCATGTTTCAAAACAACTGTGGAAAAGATCACATTTTTACACTGTTATACGTGACGACGACGCAAAAAAGGTGAAATGTTTAAACGTTTCAACGAAACAATGATCACATTTTTCTACCACGTTACGCGAGAACCGTGTAAAAAGCACTAGTTTTTGCAGCATGTTTCTAAACATCTGTGGAAAAGATCACATTTTTACACTGTTATATGTAACAACGATGCCAAAAGGTTAAGTCTTTAAACGTTTCAACGAAACAATGATCACATTTTTCTAGCACGTTACGCGAGAACCGTGTAAAAAGTACATGTTTTTGCACCATGTTTCAAAACAATGTGGAAAAGATGACATTTTTACACTATTATACGTAACAACGATGCATAAAGGTGAAGTCTTTAAACGTTTCAAATAAACAATGATCACATTTTTCTAGCACGTTACTCGAGAACCGTGTAAAAAGTACAAGTTTTTGCACCATGTTTCAAAACAACTGTGAAAAAGATCACTTTTTACACTGTTATACGTAACAACGATGCATAAAGGTGAAATCTTTAAATGTTTCAAGAAAACAATGATCACATTATTCCTGCACGTTACGCGAGAACCGTGTAAAAACTACTAGTTTTTGCACCATGTTTCAAAACAATTGTGGAAAAGATCACATTTTTACACTGATATACGTGACGACGACGCAAAAAAGGTGAAATGTTTAAACGTTTCAACGAAACAATGATCACATTTTTCTACCACGTTACGCTAGAACTGTGTTAAAAGTACTAGTTTTTGCACCATGTTTCAAAACAACGTTGAAAATATCACATTTTTACACTGTTATTCGCACCAACGATGTATAAAGGTGAAATCTTTAAACGTTTCAACGAAACAATGATCACATTTTTCTAGCACATCACGCGAGAACCGTGTAAAAAGTACAAGTTTTTGCACCATGTTTCAAAACAACTGTGAAAAAGATCACCTTTTACATTGTTATACCTAACAACGTTGCATAAAGGTGAAATCTTTAAACGTTTCAAGAAAACAATGATCACATTTCTCTTGCACGTTATGCGAGAACCGTGTAAAAACAACTAGTTTTTGCACCATGTTTCAAAACAACTGTGGGAAAGATCACGTATTTACACTGTTATACGTGACGACGACGCAAAAAAGGTGAAATGTTTAAACGTTTCAACGAAACAATGATCACATTTTTCTACCACGTTAGGCGAGAACCGTGTAAAAAACACTAGTTTTTGCACCATGTTTCAAAACACCTGTGGAAAAGATCACAATTTTACACTGTTATACGTCACAACGATGCAAAAAGGTTAAGTCTTTAAACGTTTCAACGAAACAATGATCACATTTTTCTAGCACGTTACGCGAGAACCGTGTAAAAAGTACAAGTTTTTGCACCATGTTTCAAAACAACGTGGAAAAGATGACATTTTTACACTGTTATACGTAACAACGATGCATAAATGTGAAGTCTTTAAACGTTTCAACGAAACAATGATCACATTTTTCTAGCACGTTACTCGAGAACCGTGTAAAAAGTACAAGTTTTTGCACCATGTTTCAAAACAACTGTGAAAAGATCACTTTTTACACTGTTATACGTAACAACGATGCATAAAGATGAAATCTTTAAATGTTTCAAGAAAATAATGATCACATTATTCCTGCACGTTACGCGAGAACCGTGTAAAAAGTACTAGTTTTTGCACCATGTTTCAAAACAACTGTGGAAAAGATGACATTTTTACACTGATACACGTGACGATGACGCAAAAAAGGAGAAATGTTTAAACGTTTCAACGAAACAATGATCACATTTTTCTACCACGTTACGCTAGAACCGTGTTAAAAGTACTAGTTTTTGCACCATGTTTCAAAACAACGTTGAAAATATCACATTTTTACACTGTTATTCGCAACAACGATGTATAAAGGTGAAATCTTTAAACGTTTCAACGAAACAATGATCACATTTTTCTAGCACATCACGCGAGAACCGTGTAAAAAGTACTAGTTTTTGCACCATGTTTCAAAACAACTGTGAAAAAGATCACCTTTTACATTGTTATACGTAACAACGTTGCATAAAGGTGAAATCTTTAAACGTTTCAAGAAAACAATGATCACATTTCTCCCGCACGTTACGCAAGAATCGTGTAAAAACTACTAGTTTTTGCACCATGTTTCAAAACAACTGTGGAAAAGATCACAATTTTACACTGATATACGTGACGACGACGCAAAAAAGGTGAAATGTTTAAACGTTTCAACGAAACAATGATCACATTTTTCTACCACGTTACGCTAGAACCGTGTTAAAAGTACTAGTTTTTGCACCAAGTTTCAAAACAACGTTGAAAATATCACATTTTAACACTGTTATTCGCAACAACGATGTATAAAGGTAAAATCTTTAAACGTTTCAACGAAACAATGATCACATTTTTCTAGCACATCACGCGAGAACCGTATAAAAAGTACTAGTTTTTGCACCATATTTCAAAACAACTGTGAAAAAGATCACCTTTTACATTGTTATACGTAACAACGTTGCATAAAGGTGAAATCTTTAAACGTTTCAAGAAAATAATGATCACATTTCTCCAGCACGTTACGTGAGAACCGTGAAAAAACTACTAGTTTTTGCACCATGTTTCAAAACAACTGTGGAAAAGATCACATTTTTACACTGTTATACATGACGACGACGCAAAAAAAGGTGAAATTTTTAAACGTTTCAACGAAACAATGATCACATTTTTCTACCACGTTACGCGAGAACCGTGTAAAAAGCACTAGTTTTTGCACCATGTTTCAAAACAACTGTGGAAAAGATCACATTTTTACACTGTTATACGTAACAACGATGCAAAAATTTACACTGTTATACGTAACAACGATGCAAAAAGGTTAAGTCTTTAAACGTTTCAAAGAAACAATGGTCACATTTTTCTAGCACGTTACGCGAGAACCGTGTAAAAAGTACAAGTTTTTGCACCATGTTTCAAAACAACGTGGAAAAGATGACATTTTTACACTGTTATACGTAACAACGATGCAAAAAGGTGAAATCTTTAAACGTTTCAACGAAACAATGATCACATTTTTCTAGCACGTTACTCGAGAACCGTGTAAAAAGTACAAGTTTTTGCACCATGTTTCAAAACAACTATGAAAAATATCACTTTTTACACTGTTATACGTAACAACGATGCATAAAGGTGAAATCTTTAAACGTTTCAAGAAAACAATGATCACATTATTCCTGCACGTTACGCGAGAACCGTGTAAAAAGTACTAGTTTTTGCACCTTGTTTCAAAACAACTGTGGAAAAGTTCACATTTTTACACTGATATACGTGACGATGACGCAAAAAAGGTGAAATGTTTAAACGTTTCAACGAAACAATGATCACATTTTTCTACCACGTTACGCTAGAACCGTGTTAAAAGTACTAGTTTTTGCACCATGTTTCAAAACAACGTTGAAAATATCACATTTTTACACTGTTATTCGCAACAACGATGTATAAAGGTGAAATCTTTAAACGTTTCAACGAAACAATGATCACATTTTTCTAGCACATCACGCGAGAACCGTGTAAAAAGTACTAGTTTTTGCACCATGTTTCAAAACAACTGTGAAAAAGATCACCTTTTACATTGTTATAAGTAACAACGTTGCATAAAGGTGAAATCTTTAAACGTTTCAAGAAAACAATGATCACATTTCTCCTGCACGTTACGCAAGAACCGTGTAAAAACTACTAGTTTTTGCACCATGTTTCAAAACAACTGTGGAAAAGATCACATTTTTACACTGATATACGTGACCACGACGCAAAAAAGGTGAAATGTTTAAACGTTTCAACGAAACAATGATCACATTTTTCTACTACGTTACGCTAGAATCGTATTAAAAGTACAAGTTTTTGCACCATGTTTCAAAACAACGTTGAAAATATCACATTTTTACATTGTTATTCGCACCAACGATGTATAAAGGTGAAATCTTTAAACGTTTCAACGAAACAATGATCACATTTTTCTAGCACATCATGCGAGAACCGTGTAAAAAGTACTAGTTTTTGCACCATGTTTCAAAACAACTGTGAAAAAGATCACCTTTTACATTGTTATACGTAACAACGTTGCATAAAGGTGAAATCTTTAAACGTTTCAAGAAAACAATGATCACATTTCTCTTGCACATTACGCGAGAACCGTGTAAAAACTACTAGTTTTTGCACCATGTTTCAAAACAACTGTGGAAAAGATCACATTTTTACACTGTTATACGTGACGACGACGCAAAAAAGGTGAAATGTTTAAACGTTTCAACGAAACAATGATCACATTTTTCTACCACGTTACGCGAGAACCGTGTAAAAAGCACTAGTTTTTGCAGCATGTTTCTAAACATCTGTGGAAAAGATCACATTTTTACACTGTTATATGTAACAACGATGCAAAAAGGTTAAGTCTTTAAACGTTTCAACGAAACAATGATCACATTTTTCTAGCACGTTACGCGAGAACCGTGTAAAAAGTACAAGTTTTTGCACCATGTTTCAAAACAACGTGGAAAAGATGACATTTTTACACTATTATACGTAACAACGATGCATAAAGGTGAAGTCTTTAAACGTTTCAAATAAACAATGATCACATTTTTCTAGCACGTTACTCGAGAACCGTGTAAAAAGTACAAGTTTTTGCACCATGTTTCAAAACAACTGTGAAAAAGATCACTTTTTACACTGTTATACGTAACAACGATGCATAAAGGTGAAATCTTTAAATGTTTCAAGAAAACAATGATCACATTATTCCTGCACGTTACGCGAGAACCGTGTAAAAACTACTAGTTTTTGCACCATGTTTCAAAACAACTGTGGAAAAGATCACATTTTTACACTGATATACGTGACGACGACGCAAAAAAGGTGAAATGTTTAAACGTTTCAACGAAACAATGATCACATTTTTCTACCACGTTACGCTAGAACTGTGTTAAAAGTACTAGTTTTTGCACCATGTTTCAAAACAACGTTGAAAATATCACATTTTTACACTGTTATTCGCACCAACGATGTATAAAGGTGAAATCTTTAAACGTTTCAACGAAACAATGATCACATTTTTCTAGCACATCACGCGAGAACCGTGTAAAAAGTACAAGTTTTTGCACCATGTTTCAAAACAACTGTGAAAAAGATCACCTTTTACATTGTTATACCTAACAACGTTGCATAAAGGTGAAATCTTTAAACGTTTCAAGAAAACAATGATCACATTTCTCTTGCACGTTATGCGAGAACCGTGTAAAAACAACTAGTTTTTGCACCATGTTTCAAAACAACTGTGGGAAAGATCACGTATTTACACTGTTATACGTGACGACGACGCAAAAAAGGTGAAATGTTTAAACGTTTCAACGAAACAATGATCACATTTTTCTAGCACGTTACGCGAGAACCGTGTAAAAAGTACAAGTTTTTGCACCATGTTTCAAAACAACGTGGAAAAGATGACATTTTTACACTGTTATACGTAACAACGATGCATAAATGTGAAGTCTTTAAACGTTTCAACGAAACAATGATCACATTTTTCTAGCACGTTACTCGAGAACCGTGTAAAAAGTACAAGTTTTTGCACCATGTTTCAAAACAACTGTGAAAAGATCACTTTTTACACTGTTATACGTAACAACGATGCATAAAGATGAAATCTTTAAATGTTTCAAGAAAATAATGATCACATTATTCCTGCACGTTACGCGAGAACCGTGTAAAAAGTACTAGTTTTTGCACCATGTTTCAAAACAACTGTGGAAAAGATGACATTTTTACACTGATACACGTGACGATGACGCAAAAAAGGTGAAATGTTTAAACGTTTCAACGAAACAATGATCACATTTTTCTACCACGTTACGCTAGAACCGTGTTAAAAGTACTAGTTTTTGCACCATGTTTCAAAACAACGTTGAAAATATCACATTTTTACACTGTTATTCGCAACAACGATGTATAAAGGTGAAATCTTTAAACGTTTCAACGAAACAATGATCACATTTTTCTAGCACATCACGCGAGAACCGTGTAAAAAGTACTAGTTTTTGCACCATGTTTCAAAACAACTGTGAAAAAGATCACCTTTTACATTGTTATAAGTAACAACGTTGCATAAAGGTGAAATCTTTAAACGTTTCAAGAAAACAATGATCACATTTCTCCTGCACGTTACGCAAGAACCGTGTAAAAACTACTAGTTTTTGCACCATGTTTCAAAACAACTGTGGAAAAGATCACATTTTTACACTGATATACGTGACCACGACGCAAAAAAGGTGAAATGTTTAAACGTTTCAACGAAACAATGATCACATTTTTCTAGCACATCACGCGAGAACCGTGTAAAAAGTACTAGTTTTTGCACCATGTTTCAAAACAACTGTGAAAAAGATCACCTTTTACATTGTTATACGTAACAACGTTGCATAAAGGTGAAATCTTTAAACGTTTCAAGAAAACAATGATCACATTTCTCTTGCACGTTACGCGAGAACCGTGTAAAAACTACTAGTTTTTGCACCATGTTTCAAAACAACTGTGGAAAAGATCACATTTTTACACTGTTATACGTGACGACGACGCAAAAAAGGTGAAATTTTTAAACGTTTCAACGAAACAATGATCACATTTTTCTACCACGTTACGCGAGAACCGTGTAAAAACACTAGTTTTTGCACCATGTTTCAAAACAGCTGTGGAAAAGATCACAATTTTACACTGTTATACGTCACAACGATGCAAAAAGGTTAAGTCTTTAAACGTTTCAACGAAACTATGATCACATTTTTCTAGCACGTTACGCGAGAACCGTGTAAAAAGTACAAGTTTTTGCACCATGTTTCAAAACAACGTGGAAAAGATGACATTTTTACACTGTTATACGTAACAACGATGCAAAAAGGTGAAATCTTTAAACGTTTCAACGAAACAATGATCACATTTTTCTAGCACGTTACTCGAGAACCGTGTAAAAAGTACAAGTTTTTGCACCATGTTTCAAAACAACTATGAAAAATATCACTTTTTACACTGTTATACGTAACAACGATGCATAAATGTGAAGTCTTTAAACGTTTCAACGAAACAATGATCACATTTTTCTAGCACGTTACTCGAGAACCGTGTAAAAAGTACAAGTTTTTGCACCATGTTTCAAAACAACTGTGAAAAGATCACTTTTTACACTGTTATACGTAACAACGATGCATAAAGATGAAATCTTTAAATGTTTCAAGAAAATAATGATCACATTATTCCTGCACGTTACGCGAGAACCGTGTAAAAAGTACTAGTTTTTGCACCTTGTTTCAAAACAACTGTGGAAAAGTTCACATTTTTACACTGATATACGTGACGATGACGCAAAAAAGGTGAAATGTTTAAACGTTTCAACGAAACAATGATCACATTTTTCTACCACGTTACGCTAGAACCGTGTTAAAAGTACTAGTTTTTGCACCATGTTTCAAAACAACGTTGAAAATATCACATTTTTACACTGTTATTCGCAACAACGATGTATAAAGGTGAAATCTTTAAACGTTTCAACGAAACAATGATCACATTTTTCTAGCACATCACGCGAGAACCGTGTAAAAAGTACTAGTTTTTGCACCATGTTTCAAAACAACTGTGAAAAAGATCACCTTTTACATTGTTATACGTAACAACGTTGCATAAAGGTGAAATCTTTAAACGTTTCAAGAAAACAATGATCACATTTCTCCCGCACGTTACGCAAGAATCGTGTAAAAACTACTAGGTTTTGCACCATGTTTCAAAACAACTGTGGAAAAGATCACAATTTTACACTGATATACGTGACGACGACGCAAAAAAGGTGAAATGTTTAAACGTTTCAACGAAACAATGATCACATTTTTCTACCGCGTTACGCTAGAACCGTGTTAAAAGTACTAGTTTTTGCACCATGTTTCAAAACAACGTTGAAAATATCACATTTTAACACTGTTATTCGCAACAACGATGTATAAAGGTAAAATCTTTAAACGTTTCAACGAAACAATGATCACATTTTTCTAGCACATCACGCGAGAACCGTATAAAAAGTACTAGTTTTTGCACCATATTTCAAAACAACTGTGAAAAAGATCACCTTTTACATTGTTATACGTAACAACGTTGCATAAAGGTGAAATCTTTAAACGTTTCAAGAAAATAATGATCACATTTCTCCAGCACGTTACGTGAGAACCGTGAAAAAACTACTAGTTTTTGCACCATGTTTCAAAACAACTGTGGAAAAGATCACATTTTTACACTGTTATACATGACGACGACGCAAAAAAAGGTGAAATTTTTAAACGTTTCAACGAAACAATGATCACATTTTTCTACCACGTTACGCGAGAACCGTGTAAAAAACACTAGTTTTTGCACCATGTTTCAAAACAGCTGTGGAAAAGATCACAATTTTACACTGTTATACGTCACAACGATGCAAAAAGGTTAAGTCTTTAAACGTTTCAACGAAACTATGATCACATTTTTCTAGCACGTTACGCGAGAACCGTGTAAAAAGTACAAGTTTTTGCACCATGTTTCAAAACAACGTGGAAAAGATGACATTTTTACACTGTTATACGTAACAACGATGCAAAAAGGTGAAATCTTTAAACGTTTCAACGAAACAATGATCACATTTTTCTAGCACGTTACTCGAGAACCGTGTAAAAAGTACAAGTTTTTGCACCATGTTTCAAAACAACTATGAAAAATATCACTTTTTACACTGTTATACGTAACAACGATGCATAAATGTGAAGTCTTTAAACGTTTCAACGAAACAATGATCACATTTTTCTAGCACGTTACTCGAGAACCGTGTAAAAAGTACAAGTTTTTGCACCATGTTTCAAAACAACTGTGAAAAGATCACTTTTTACACTGTTATACGTAACAACGATGCATAAAGATGAAATCTTTAAATGTTTCAAGAAAATAATGATCACATTATTCCTGCACGTTACGCGAGAACCGTGTAAAAAGTACTAGTTTTTGCACCTTGTTTCAAAACAACTGTGGAAAAGTTCACATTTTTACACTGATATACGTGACGATGACGCAAAAAAGGTGAAATGTTTAAACGTTTCAACGAAACAATGATCACATTTTTCTACCACGTTACGCTAGAACCGTGTTAAAAGTACTAGTTTTTGCACCATGTTTCAAAACAACGTTGAAAATATCACATTTTTACACTGTTATTCGCAACAACGATGTATAAAGGTGAAATCTTTAAACGTTTCAACGAAACAATGATCACATTTTTCTAGCACATCACGCGAGAACCGTGTAAAAAGTACTAGTTTTTGCACCATGTTTCAAAACAACTGTGAAAAAGATCACCTTTTACATTGTTATACGTAACAACGTTGCATAAAGGTGAAATCTTTAAACGTTTCAAGAAAACAATGATCACATTTCTCCCGCACGTTACGCAAGAATCGTGTAAAAACTACTAGGTTTTGCACCATGTTTCAAAACAACTGTGGAAAAGATCACAATTTTACACTGATATACGTGACGACGACGCAAAAAAGGTGAAATGTTTAAACGTTTCAACGAAACAATGATCACATTTTTCTACCGCGTTACGCTAGAACCGTGTTAAAAGTACTAGTTTTTGCACCATGTTTCAAAACAACGTTGAAAATATCACATTTTAACACTGTTATTCGCAACAACGATGTATAAAGGTAAAATCTTTAAACGTTTCAACGAAACAATGATCACATTTTTCTAGCACATCACGCGAGAACCGTATAAAAAGTACTAGTTTTTGCACCATATTTCAAAACAACTGTGAAAAAGATCACCTTTTACATTGTTATACGTAACAACGTTGCATAAAGGTGAAATCTTTAAACGTTTCAAGAAAATAATGATCACATTTCTCCAGCACGTTACGTGAGAACCGTGAAAAAACTACTAGTTTTTGCACCATGTTTCAAAACAACTGTGGAAAAGATCACATTTTTACACTGTTATACATGACGACGACGCAAAAAAAGGTGAAATTTTTAAACGTTTCAACGAAACAATGATCACATTTTTCTACCACGTTACGCGAGAACCGTGTAAAAAGCACTAGTTTTTGCACCATGTTTCAAAACAACTGTGGAAAAGATCACATTTTTACACTGTTATACGTAACAACGATGCAAAAAGGTTAAGTCTTTAAACGTTTCAAAGAAACAATGGTCACATTTTTCTAGCACGTTACGCGAGAACCGTGTAAAAAGTACAAGTTTTTGCACCATGTTTCAAAACAACGTGGAAAAGATTACATTTTTACACTGTTATACGTAACAACGATGCAAAAAGGTGAAATCTTTAAACGTTTCAACGAAACAATGATCACATTTTTCTAGCACGTTACTCGAGAACCGTGTAAAAAGTACAAGTTTTTGCACCATGTTTCAAAACAACTATGAAAAATATCACTTTTTACACTGTTATACGTAACAACGATGCATAAAGGTGAAATCTTTAAACGTTTCAAGAAAACAATGATCACATTATTCCTGCACGTTACGCGAGAACCGTGTAAAAAGCACTAGTTTTTGCACCTTGTTTCAAAACAACTGTGGAAAAGTTTACATTTTTACACTGATATACGTGACGATGACGCAAAAAAGGTGAAATGTTTAAACGTTTCAACGAAACAATGATCACATTTTTCTACCACGTTACGCTAGAACCGTGTTAAAAGTACTAGTTTTTGCACCATGTTTCAAAACAACGTTGAAAATATCACATTTTTACTCTGTTATTCGCAACAACGATGTATAAAGGTGAAATCTTTAAACGTTTCAACGAAACAATGATCACATTTTTCTAGCACGTTACTCGAGAACCGTGTAAAAAGTACAAGTTTTTGCACCATGTTTCAAAACAACTGTGAAAAAGATCACTTTTTACACTGTTATACGTAACAACGATGCATAAAGGTGAAATCTTTAAATGTTTCAAGAAAACAATGATCACATTATTCCTGCACGTTACGCGAGAACCGTGTAAAAACTACTAGTTTTTGCACCATGTTTCAAAACAACTGTGGAAAAGATCACATTTTTACACTGATATACGTGACGACGACGCAAAAAAGGTGAAATGTTTAAACGTTTCAACGAAACAATGATCACATTTTTCTACCACGTTACGCTAGAACCGTGTTAAAAGTACTAGTTTTTGCACCATGTTTCAAAACAACGTTGAAAATATCACATTTTTACACTGTTATTCGCAACAACGATGTATAAAGGTGAAATCTTTAAACGTTTCAACGAAACAATGATCACATTTTTCTAGCACATCACGCGAGAACCGTGTAAAAAGTACTAGTTTTTGCACCATGTTTCAAAACAACTGTGAAAAAGATCACCTTTTACATTGTTATACGTAACAACGTTGCATAAAGGTGAAATTTTTAAACGTTTCAAGAAAACAATGATCACATTTCTCCCGCACGTTACGCAAGAATCGTGTAAAAACTACTAGTTTTTGCACCATGTTTCAAAACAACTGTGGAAAAGATCACAATTTTACACTGATATACGTGACGACGACGCAAAAAAGGTGAAATGTTTAAACGTTTCAACGAAACAATGATCACATTTTTCTACCACGTTACGCTAGAACCGTGTTAAAAGTACTAGTTTTTGCACCATGTTTCAAAACAACGTTGAAAATATCACATTTTAACACTGTTATTCGCAACAACGATGTATAAAGGTAAAATCTTTAAACGTTTCAACGAAACATTGATCACATTTTTCTAGCACATCACGCGAGAACCGTATAAAAAGTACTAGTTTTTGCACCATATTTCAAAACAACTGTGAAAAAGATCACCTTTTACATTGTTATACGTAACAACGTTGCATAAAGGTGAAATCTTTAAACGTTTCAAGAAAACAATGATCACATTTCTCCAGCACGTTACGTGAGAACCGTGAAAAAACTACTAGTTTTTGCACCATGTTTTAAAACAACTGTGGAAAAGATCACATTTTTACACTGTTATACATGACGACGACGCAAAAAAAGGTGAAATTTTTAAACGTTTCAACGAAACAATGATCACATTTTTCTACCACGTTACGCGAGAACCGTGTAAAAAGCACTAGTTTTTGCACCATGTTTCAAAACAACTGTGGAAAAGATCACATTTTTACACTGTTATACTTACAACGATGCAAAAAGGTGAAATCTTTAAACGTTTCAACGAAACAATGATCACATTTTTCTAGCACGTTACTCGAGAACCGTGTAAAAAGTACAAGTTTTTGCACCATGTTTCAAAACAACTATGAAAAATATCACTTTTTACACTGTTATACGTAACAACGATGCATAAAGGTGAAATCTTTAAACGTTTCAAGAAAACAATGATCACATTATTCCTGCACGTTACGCGAGAACCGTGTAAAAAGTACTAGTTTTTGCACCTTGTTTCAAAACAACAGTGGAAAAGTTTACATTTTTACACTGATATACGTGACGATGACGCAAAAAAGGTGAAATGTTTAAACGTTTCAACGAAACAATGATCACATTTTTCTACCACGTTACGCTAGAACCGTGTTAAAAGTACTAGTTTTTGCACCATGTTTCAAAACAACGTTGAAAATATCACATTTTTACACTGTTATTCGCAACAACGATGTATAAAGGTGAAATCTTTAAACGTTTCAACGAAACAATGATCACATTTTTCTAGCACGTTACTCGAGAACCGTGTAAAAAGTACAAGTTTTTGCACCATGTTTCAAAACAACTGTGAAAAAGATCACTTTTTACACTGTTATACGTAACAACGATGCATAAAGGTGAAATCTTTAAATGTTTCAAGAAAACAATGATCACATTATTCCTGCACGTTACGCGAGAACCGTGTAAAAACTACTAGTTTTTGCACCATGTTTCAAAACAACTGTGGAAAAGATCACATTTTTACACTGATATACGTGACGACGACGCAAAAAAGGTGAAATGTTTAAACGTTTCAACGAAACAATGATCACATTTTTCTACCACGTTACGCTAGAACCGTGTTAAAAGTACTAGTTTTTGCACCATGTTTCAAAACAACGTTGAAAATATCACATTTTTACACTGTTATTCGCAACAACGATGTATAAAGGTGAAATCTTTAAACGTTTCAACGAAACAATGATCACATTTTTCTAGCACATCACGCGAGAACCGTGTAAAAAGTACTAGTTTTTGCACCATGTTTCAAAACAACTGTGAAAAAGATCACCTTTTACATTGTTATACGTAACAACGTTGCATAAAGGTGAAATTTTTAAACGTTTCAAGAAAACAATGATCACATTTCTCCCGCACGTTACGCAAGAATCGTGTAAAAACTACTAGTTTTTGCACCATGTTTCAAAACAACTGTGGAAAAGATCACAATTTTACACTGATATACGTGACGACGACGCAAAAAAGGTGAAATGTTTAAACGTTTCAACGAAACAATGATCACATTTTTCTACCACGTTACGCTAGAACCGTGTTAAAAGTACTAGTTTTTGCACCATGTTTCAAAACAACGTTGAAAATATCACATTTTAACACTGTTATTCGCAACAACGATGTATAAAGGTAAAATCTTTAAACGTTTCAACGAAACATTGATCACATTTTTCTAGCACATCACGCGAGAACCGTATAAAAAGTACTAGTTTTTGCACCATATTTCAAAACAACTGTGAAAAAGATCACCTTTTACATTGTTATACGTAACAACGTTGCATAAAGGTGAAATCTTTAAACGTTTCAAGAAAACAATGATCACATTTCTCCAGCACGTTACGTGAGAACCGTGAAAAAACTACTAGTTTTTGCACCATGTTTTAAAACAACTGTGGAAAAGATCACATTTTTACACTGTTATACATGACGACGACGCAAAAAAAGGTGAAATTTTTAAACGTTTCAACGAAACAATGATCACATTTTTCTACCACGTTACGCGAGAACCGTGTAAAAAGCACTAGTTTTTGCACCATGTTTCAAAACAACTGTGGAAAAGATCACATTTTTACACTGTTATACTTACAACGATGCAAAAAGGTGAAATCTTTAAACGTTTCAACGAAACAATGATCACATTTTTCTAGCACGTTACTCGAGAACCGTGTAAAAAGTACAAGTTTTTGCACCATGTTTCAAAACAACTATGAAAAATATCACTTTTTACACTGTTATACGTAACAACGATGCATAAAGGTGAAATCTTTAAACGTTTCAAGAAAACAATGATCACATTATTCCTGCACGTTACGCGAGAACCGTGTAAAAAGTACTAGTTTTTGCACCTTGTTTCAAAACAACAGTGGAAAAGTTCACATTTTTACACTAATATACGTGACGATGACGCAAAAAAGGTGAAATGTTTAAACGTTTCAACGAAACAATGATCACATTTTTCTACCACGTTACGCTAGAACCGTGTTAAAAGTACTAGTTTTTGCACCATGTTTCAAAACAACGTTGAAAATATCACATTTTTACACTGTTATTCGCAACAACGATGTATAAAGGTGAAATCTTTAAACGTTTCAACGAAACAATGATCACATTTTTCTAGCACGTTACTCGAGAACCGTGTAAAAAGTACAAGTTTTTGCACCATGTTTCAAAACAACTGTGAAAAAGATCACTTTTTACACTGTTATACGTAACAACGATGCATAAAGGTGAAATCTTTAAACGTTTCAAGAAAACAATGATCACATTATTCCTGCACGTTACGCGAGAACCGTGTAAAAAGTACTAGTTTTTGCACCTTGTTTCAAAACAACAGTGGAAAAGTTTACATTTTTACACTGATATACGTGACGATGACGCAAAAAAGGTGAAATGTTTAAACGTTTCAACGAAACAATGATCACATTTTTCTACCACGTTACGCTAGAACCGTGTTAAAAGTACTAGTTTTTGCACCATGTTTCAAAACAACGTTGAAAATATCACATTTTTACACTGTTATTCGCAACAACGATGTATAAAGGTGAAATCTTTAAACGTTTCAACGAAACAATGATCACATTTTTCTAGCACGTTACTCGAGAACCGTGTAAAAAGTACAAGTTTTTGCACCATGTTTCAAAACAACTGTGAAAAAGATCACTTTTTACACTGTTATACGTAACAACGATGCATAAAGGTGAAATCTTTAAATGTTTCAAGAAAACAATGATCACATTATTCCTGCACGTTACGCGAGAACCGTGTAAAAACTACTAGTTTTTGCACCATGTTTCAAAACAACTGTGGAAAAGATCACATTTTTACACTGATATACGTGACGACGACGCAAAAAAGGTGAAATGTTTAAACGTTTCAACGAAACAATGATCACATTTTTCTACCACGTTACGCTAGAACCGTGTTAAAAGTACTAGTTTTTGCACCATGTTTCAAAACAACGTTGAAAATATCACATTTTTACACTGTTATTCGCAACAACGATGTATAAAGGTGAAATCTTTAAACGTTTCAACGAAACAATGATCACATTTTTCTAGCACATCACGCGAGAACCGTGTAAAAAGTACTAGTTTTTGCACCATGTTTCAAAACAACTGTGAAAAAGATCACCTTTTACATTGTTATACGTAACAACGTTGCATAAAGGTGAAATTTTTAAACGTTTCAAGAAAACAATGATCACATTTCTCCCGCACGTTACGCAAGAATCGTGTAAAAACTACTAGTTTTTGCACCATGTTTCAAAACAACTGTGGAAAAGATCACAATTTTACACTGATATACGTGACGACGACGCAAAAAAGGTGAAATGTTTAAACGTTTCAACGAAACAATGATCACATTTTTCTACCACGTTACGCTAGAACCGTGTTAAAAGTACTAGTTTTTGCACCATGTTTCAAAACAACGTTGAAAATATCACATTTTAACACTGTTATTCGCAACAACGATGTATAAAGGTAAAATCTTTAAACGTTTCAACGAAACATTGATCACATTTTTCTAGCACATCACGCGAGAACCGTATAAAAAGTACTAGTTTTTGCACCATATTTCAAAACAACTGTGAAAAAGATCACCTTTTACATTGTTATACGTAACAACGTTGCATAAAGGTGAAATCTTTAAACGTTTCAAGAAAACAATGATCACATTTCTCCAGCACGTTACGTGAGAACCGTGAAAAAACTACTAGTTTTTGCACCATGTTTTAAAACAACTGTGGAAAAGATCACATTTTTACACTGTTATACATGACGACGACGCAAAAAAAGGTGAAATTTTTAAACGTTTCAACGAAACAATGATCACATTTTTCTACCACGTTACGCGAGAACCGTGTAAAAAGCACTAGTTTTTGCACCATGTTTCAAAACAACTGTGGAAAAGATCACATTTTTACACTGTTATACTTACAACGATGCAAAAAGGTGAAATCTTTAAACGTTTCAACGAAACAATGATCACATTTTTCTAGCACGTTACTCGAGAACCGTGTAAAAAGTACAAGTTTTTGCACCATGTTTCAAAACAACTATGAAAAATATCACTTTTTACACTGTTATACGTAACAACGATGCATAAAGGTGAAATCTTTAAACGTTTCAAGAAAACAATGATCACATTATTCCTGCACGTTACGCGAGAACCGTGTAAAAAGTACTAGTTTTTGCACCTTGTTTCAAAACAACAGTGGAAAAGTTCACATTTTTACACTAATATACGTGACGATGACGCAAAAAAGGTGAAATGTTTAAACGTTTCAACGAAACAATGATCACATTTTTCTACCACGTTACGCTAGAACCGTGTTAAAAGTACTAGTTTTTGCACCATGTTTCAAAACAACGTTGAAAATATCACATTTTTACACTGTTATTCGCAACAACGATGTATAAAGGTGAAATCTTTAAACGTTTCAACGAAACAATGATCACATTTTTCTAGCACGTTACTCGAGAACCGTGTAAAAAGTACAAGTTTTTGCACCATGTTTCAAAACAACTGTGAAAAAGATCACTTTTTACACTGTTATACGTAACAACGATGCATAAAGGTGAAATCTTTAAATGTTTCAAGAAAACAATGATCACATTATTCCTGCACGTTACGCGAGAACCGTGTAAAAACTACTAGTTTTTGCACCATGTTTCAAAACAACTGTGGAAAAGATCACATTTTTACACTGATATACGTGACGACGACGCAAAAAAGGTGAAATGTTTAAACGTTTCAACGAAACAATGATCACATTTTTCTACCACGTTACGCTAGAACCGTGTTAAAAGTACTAGTTTTTGCACCATGTTTCAAAACAACGTTGAAAATATCACATTTTTACACTGTTATTCGCAACAACGATGTATAAAGGTGAAATCTTTAAACGTTTCAACGAAACAATGATCACATTTTTCTAGCACATCACGCGAGAACCGTGTAAAAAGTACTAGTTTTTGCACCATGTTTCAAAACAACTGTGAAAAAGATCACCTTTTACATTGTTATACGTAACAACGTTGCATAAAGGTGAAATTTTTAAACGTTTCAAGAAAACAATGATCACATTTCTCCCGCACGTTACGCGAGAACCGTGTAAAAACTACTAGTTTTTGCACCATGTTTCAAAACAACTGTGGAAAAGATCACAATTTTACACTGATATACGTGACGACGACGCAAAAAAGGTGAAATGTTTAAACGTTTCAACGAAACAATGATCACATTTTTCTACCACGTTACGCTAGAACCGTGTTAAAAGTACTAGTTTTTGCACCATGTTTCAAAACAACGTTGAAAATATCACATTTTAACACTGTTATTCGCAACAACGATGTATAAAGGTAAAATCTTTAAACGTTTCAACGAAACATTGATCACATTTTTCTAGCACATCACGCGAGAACCGTATAAAAAGTACTAGTTTTTGCACCATATTTCAAAACAACTGTGAAAAAGATCACCTTTTACATTGTTATACGTAACAACGTTGCATAAAGGTGAAATCTTTAAACGTTTCAAGAAAACAATGATCACATTTCTCCAGCACGTTACGTGAGAACCGTGAAAAAACTACTAGTTTTTGCACCATGTTTTAAAACAACTGTGGAAAAGATCACATTTTTACACTGTTATACATGACGACGACGCAAAAAAAGGTGAAATTTTTAAACGTTTCAACGAAACAATGATCACATTTTTCTACCACGTTACGCGAGAACCGTGTAAAAAGCACTAGTTTTTGCACCATGTTTCAAAACAACTGTGGAAAAGATCACATTTTTACACTGTTATACTTACAACGATGCAAAAAGGTGAAATCTTTAAACGTTTCAACGAAACAATGATCACATTTTTCTAGCACGTTACTCGAGAACCGTGTAAAAAGTACAAGTTTTTGCACCATGTTTCAAAACAACTATGAAAAATATCACTTTTTACACTGTTATACGTAACAACGATGCATAAAGGTGAAATCTTTAAACGTTTCAAGAAAACAATGATCACATTATTCCTGCACGTTACGCGAGAACCGTGTAAAAAGTACTAGTTTTTGCACCTTGTTTCAAAACAACAGTGGAAAAGTTCACATTTTTACACTAATATACGTGACGATGACGCAAAAAAGGTGAAATGTTTAAACGTTTCAACGAAACAATGATCACATTTTTCTACCACGTTACGCTAGAACCGTGTTAAAAGTACTAGTTTTTGCACCATGTTTCAAAACAACGTTGAAAATATCACATTTTTACACTGTTATTCGCAACAACGATGTATAAAGGTGAAATCTTTAAACGTTTCAACGAAACAATGATCACATTTTTCTAGCACATCACGCGAGAACCGTGTAAAAAGTACTAGTTTTTGCACCATGTTTCAAAACAACTGTGAAAAAGATCACCTTTTACATTGTTATAAGTAACAACGTTGCATAAAGGTGAAATCTTTAAACGTTTCAAGAAAACAATGATCACATTTCTCCTGCACGTTACGCAAGAACCGTGTAAAAACTACTAGTTTTTGCACCATGTTTCAAAACAACTGTGGAAAAGATCACATTTTTACACTGATATACGTGACCACGACGCAAAAAAGGTGAAATGTTTAAACGTTTCAACGAAACAATGATCACATTTTTCTACTACGTTACGCTAGAATCGTATTAAAAGTACTAGTTTTTGCACCATGTTTCAAAACAACGTTGAAAATATCACATTTTTACACTGTTATTCGCACCAACGATGTATACAGGTGAAATCTTGAAACGTTTCAACGAAACAATGATCACATTTTTCTAGCACATCACGCGAGAACCGTGTAAAAAGTACTAGTTTTTGCACCATGTTTCAAAACAACTGTGAAAAAGATCACCTTTTACATTGTTATACGTAACAACGTTGCATAAAGGTGAAATCTTTAAACGTTTCAAGAAAACAATGATCACATTTCTCTTGCACGTTACGCGAGAACCGTGTAAAAACTACTAGTTTTTGCACCATGTTTCAAAACAACTGTGGAAAAGATCACATTTTTACACTGTTATACGTGACGACGACGCAAAAAAGGTGAAATTTTTAAACGTTTCAACGAAACAATGATCACATTTTTCTACCACGTTACGCGAGAACCGTGTAAAAAACACTAGTTTTTGCACCATGTTTCAAAACAGCTGTGGAAAAGATCACAATTTTACACTGTTATACGTCACAACGATGCAAAAAGGTTAAGTCTTTAAACGTTTCAACGAAACTATGATCACATTTTTCTAGCACGTTACGCGAGAACCGTGTAAAAAGTACAAGTTTTTGCACCATGTTTCAAAACAACGTGGAAAAGATGACATTTTTACACTGTTATACGTAACAACGATGCATAAATGTGAAGTCTTTAAACGTTTCAACGAAACAATGATCACATTTTTCTAGCACGTTACTCTAGAACCGTGTAAAAAGTACAAGTTTTTGCACCATGTTTCAAAACAACTGTGAAAAGATCACTTTTTACACTGTTATACGTAACAACGATGCATAAAGGTGAAATCTTTAAATGTTTCAAGAAACAATGATCACATTATTCCTGCACGTTACGCGAGAACCGTGTAAAAAGTACTAGTTTTTGCACCATGTTTCAAAACAACTGTGGAAAAGATGACATTTTTACACTGATATACGTGACGACGACGCAAAAAAGGTGAAATGTTTAAACGTTTCAACGAAACAATGATCACATTTTTCTACCACGTTACGCTAGAACCGTGTTAAAAGTACTAGTTTTTGCTCCATGTTTCAAAACAACGTTGAAAATATCACATTTTTACACTGTTATTCGCAACAACGATGTATAAAGGTGAAATCTTTAAACCTTTCAACGAAACAATGATCACATTTTTCTAGCACATCACGCGAGAACCGTGTAAAAAGTACTAGTTTTTGCACCATGTTTCAAAACAACTGTGAAAAAGATCACCTTTTACATTGTTATACGTAACAACGTTGCATAAAGGTGAAATTTTTAAACGTTTCAAGAAAACAATGATCACATTTCTCCCGCACGTTACGCAAGAATCGTGTAAAAACTACTAGTTTTTGCACCATGTTTCAAAACAACTGTGGAAAAGATCACAATTTTACACTGATATACGTGACGACGACGCAAAAAAGGTGAAATGTTTAAACGTTTCAACGAAACAATGATCACATTTTTCTACCACGTTACGCTAGAACCGTGTTAAAAGTACTAGTTTTTGCACCATGTTTCAAAACAACGTTGAAAATATCACATTTTAACACTGTTATTCGCAACAACGATGTATAAAGGTAAAATCTTTAAACGTTTCAACGAAACATTGATCACATTTTTCTAGCACATCACGCGAGAACCGTATAAAAAGTACTAGTTTTTGCACCATATTTCAAAACAACTGTGAAAAAGATCACCTTTTACATTGTTATACGTAACAACGTTGCATAAAGGTGAAATCTTTAAACGTTTCAAGAAAACAATGATCACATTTCTCCAGCACGTTACGTGAGAACCGTGAAAAAACTACTAGTTTTTGCACCATGTTTTAAAACAACTGTGGAAAAGATCACATTTTTACACTGTTATACATGACGACGACGCAAAAAAAGGTGAAATTTTTAAACGTTTCAACGAAACAATGATCACATTTTTCTACCACGTTACGCGAGAACCGTGTAAAAAGCACTAGTTTTTGCACCATGTTTCAAAACAACTGTGGAAAAGATCACATTTTTACACTGTTATACTTACAACGATGCAAAAAGGTGAAATCTTTAAACGTTTCAACGAAACAATGATCACATTTTTCTAGCACGTTACTCGAGAACCGTGTAAAAAGTACAAGTTTTTGCACCATGTTTCAAAACAACTATGAAAAATATCACTTTTTACACTGTTATACGTAACAACGATGCATAAAGGTGAAATATTTAAACGTTTCAAGAAAACAATGATCACATTATTCCTGCACGTTACGCGAGAACCGTGTAAAAAGTACTAGTTTTTGCACCTTGTTTCAAAACAACAGTGGAAAAGTTCACATTTTTACACTAATATACGTGACGATGACGCAAAAAAGGTGAAATGTTTAAACGTTTCAACGAAACAATGATCACATTTTTCTACCACGTTACGCTAGAACCGTGTTAAAAGTACTAGTTTTTGCACCATGTTTCAAAACAACGTTGAAAATATCACATTTTTACACTGTTATTCGCAACAACGATGTATAAAGGTGAAATCTTTAAACGTTTCAACGAAACAATGATCACATTTTTCTAGCACATCACGCGAGAACCGTGTAAAAAGTACTAGTTTTTGCACCATGTTTCAAAACAACTGTGAAAAAGATCACCTTTTACATTGTTATACGTAACAACGTTGCATAAAGGTGAAATTTTTAAACGTTTCAAGAAAACAATGATCACATTTCTCCCGCACGTTACGCAAGAATCGTGTAAAAACTACTAGTTTTTGCACCATGTTTCAAAACAACTGTGGAAAAGATCACAATTTTACACTGATATACGTGACGACGACGCAAAAAAGGTGAAATGTTTAAACGTTTCAACGAAACAATGATCACATTTTTCTACCACGTTACGCTAGAACCGTGTTAAAAGTACTAGTTTTTGCACCATGTTTCAAAACAACGTTGAAAATATCACATTTTAACACTGTTATTCGCAACAACGATGTATAAAGGTAAAATCTTTAAACGTTTCAACGAAACATTGATCACATTTTTCTAGCACATCACGCGAGAACCGTATAAAAAGTACTAGTTTTTGCACCATATTTCAAAACAACTGTGAAAAAGATCACCTTTTACATTGTTATACGTAACAACGTTGCATAAAGGTGAAATCTTTAAACGTTTCAAGAAAACAATGATCACATTTCTCCAGCACGTTACGTGAGAACCGTGAAAAAACTACTAGTTTTTGCACCATGTTTTAAAACAACTGTGGAAAAGATCACATTTTTACACTGTTATACATGACGACGACGCAAAAAAAGGTGAAATTTTTAAACGTTTCAACGAAACAATGATCACATTTTTCTACCACGTTACGCGAGAACCGTGTAAAAAGCACTAGTTTTTGCACCATGTTTCAAAACAACTGTGGAAAAGATCACATTTTTACACTGTTATACTTACAACGATGCAAAAAGGTGAAATCTTTAAACGTTTCAACGAAACAATGATCACATTTTTCTAGCACGTTACTCGAGAACCGTGTAAAAAGTACAAGTTTTTGCACCATGTTTCAAAACAACTATGAAAAATATCACTTTTTACACTGTTATACGTAACAACGATGCATAAAGGTGAAATCTTTAAACGTTTCAAGAAAACAATGATCACATTATTCCTGCACGTTACGCGAGAACCGTGTAAAAAGTACTAGTTTTTGCACCTTGTTTCAAAACAACAGTGGAAAAGTTTACATTTTTACACTGATATACGTGACGATGACGCAAAAAAGGTGAAATGTTTAAACGTTTCAACGAAACAATGATCACATTTTTCTACCACGTTACGCTAGAACCGTGTTAAAAGTACTAGTTTTTGCACCATGTTTCAAAACAACGTTGAAAATATCACATTTTTACACTGTTATTCGCAACAACGATGTATAAAGGTGAAATCTTTAAACGTTTCAACGAAACAATGATCACATTTTTCTAGCACGTTACTCGAGAACCGTGTAAAAAGTACAAGTTTTTGCACCATGTTTCAAAACAACTGTGAAAAAGATCACTTTTTACACTGTTATACGTAACAACGATGCATAAAGGTGAAATCTTTAAATGTTTCAAGAAAACAATGATCACATTATTCCTGCACGTTACGCGAGAACCGTGTAAAAACTACTAGTTTTTGCACCATGTTTCAAAACAACTGTGGAAAAGATCACATTTTTACACTGATATACGTGACGACGACGCAAAAAAGGTGAAATGTTTAAACGTTTCAACGAAACAATGATCACATTTTTCTACCACGTTACGCTAGAACCGTGTTAAAAGTACTAGTTTTTGCACCATGTTTCAAAACAACGTTGAAAATATCACATTTTTACACTGTTATTCGCAACAACGATGTATAAAGGTGAAATCTTTAAACGTTTCAACGAAACAATGATCACATTTTTCTAGCACATCACGTGAGAACCGTGTAAAAAGTACTAGTTTTTGCACCATGTTTCAAAACAACTGTGAAAAAGATCACCTTTTACATTGTTATACGTAACAACGTTGCATAAAGGTGAAATTTTTAAACGTTTCAAGAAAACAATGATCACATTTCTCCCGCACGTTACGCAAGAATCGTGTAAAAACTACTAGTTTTTGCACCATGTTTCAAAACAACTGTGGAAAAGATCACAATTTTACACTGATATACGTGACGACGACGCAAAAAAGGTGAAATGTTTAAACGTTTCAACGAAACAATGATCACATTTTTCTACCACGTTACGCTAGAACCGTGTTAAAAGTACTAGTTTTTGCACCATGTTTCAAAACAACGTTGAAAATATCACATTTTAACACTGTTATTCGCAACAACGATGTATAAAGGTAAAATCTTTAAACGTTTCAACGAAACATTGATCACATTTTTCTAGCACATCACGCGAGAACCGTATAAAAAGTACTAGTTTTTGCACCATATTTCAAAACAACTGTGAAAAAGATCACCTTTTACATTGTTATACGTAACAACGTTGCATAAAGGTGAAATCTTTAAACGTTTCAAGAAAACAATGATCACATTTCTCCAGCACGTTACGTGAGAACCGTGAAAAAACTACTAGTTTTTGCACCATGTTTTAAAACAACTGTGGAAAAGATCACATTTTTACACTGTTATACATGACGACGACGCAAAAAAAGGTGAAATTTTTAAACGTTTCAACGAAACAATGATCACATTTTTCTACCACGTTACGCGAGAACCGTGTAAAAAGCACTAGTTTTTGCACCATGTTTCAAAACAACTGTGGAAAAGATCACATTTTTACACTGTTATACTTACAACGATGCAAAAAGGTGAAATCTTTAAACGTTTCAACGAAACAATGATCACATTTTTCTAGCACGTTACTCGAGAACCGTGTAAAAAGTACAAGTTTTTGCACCATGTTTCAAAACAACTATGAAAAATATCACTTTTTACACTGTTATACGTAACAACGATGCATAAAGGTGAAATCTTTAAACGTTTCAAGAAAACAATGATCACATTATTCCTGCACGTTACGCGAGAACCGTGTAAAAAGTACTAGTTTTTGCACCTTGTTTCAAAACAACAGTGGAAAAGTTCACATTTTTACACTAATATACGTGACGATGACGCAAAAAAGGTGAAATGTTTAAACGTTTCAACGAAACAATGATCACATTTTTCTACCACGTTACGCTAGAACCGTGTTAAAAGTACTAGTTTTTGCACCATGTTTCAAAACAACGTTGAAAATATCACATTTTTACACTGTTATTCGCAACAACGATGTATAAAGGTGAAATCTTTAAACGTTTCAACGAAACAATGATCACATTTTTCTAGCACATCACGCGAGAACCGTGTAAAAAGTACTAGTTTTTGCACCATGTTTCAAAACAACTGTGAAAAAGATCACCTTTTACATTGTTATAAGTAACAACGTTGCATAAAGGTGAAATCTTTAAACGTTTCAAGAAAACAATGATCACATTTCTCCTGCACGTTACGCAAGAACCGTGTAAAAACTACTAGTTTTTGCACCATGTTTCAAAACAACTGTGGAAAAGATCACATTTTTACACTGATATACGTGACCACGACGCAAAAAAGGTGAAATGTTTAAACGTTTCAACGAAACAATGATCACATTTTTCTACTACGTTACGCTAGAATCGTATTAAAAGTACTAGTTTTTGCACCATGTTTCAAAACAACGTTGAAAATATCACATTTTTACACTGTTATTCGCACCAACGATGTATACAGGTGAAATCTTGAAACGTTTCAACGAAACAATGATCACATTTTTCTAGCACATCACGCGAGAACCGTGTAAAAAGTACTAGTTTTTGCACCATGTTTCAAAACAACTGTGAAAAAGATCACCTTTTACATTGTTATACGTAACAACGTTGCATAAAGGTGAAATCTTTAAACGTTTCAAGAAAACAATGATCACATTTCTCTTGCACGTTACGCGAGAACCGTGTAAAAACTACTAGTTTTTGCACCATGTTTCAAAACAACTGTGGAAAAGATCACATTTTTACACTGTTATACGTGACGACGACGCAAAAAAGGTGAAATTTTTAAACGTTTCAACGAAACAATGATCACATTTTTCTACCACGTTACGCGAGAACCGTGTAAAAAACACTAGTTTTTGCACCATGTTTCAAAACAGCTGTGGAAAAGATCACAATTTTACACTGTTATACGTCACAACGATGCAAAAAGGTTAAGTCTTTAAACGTTTCAACGAAACTATGATCACATTTTTCTAGCACGTTACGCGAGAACCGTGTAAAAAGTACAAGTTTTTGCACCATGTTTCAAAACAACGTGGAAAAGATGACATTTTTACACTGTTATACGTAACAACGATGCATAAATGTGAAGTCTTTAAACGTTTCAACGAAACAATGATCACATTTTTCTAGCACGTTACTCTAGAACCGTGTAAAAAGTACAAGTTTTTGCACCATGTTTCAAAACAACTGTGAAAAGATCACTTTTTACACTGTTATACGTAACAACGATGCATAAAGGTGAAATCTTTAAATGTTTCAAGAAACAATGATCACATTATTCCTGCACGTTACGCGAGAACCGTGTAAAAAGTACTAGTTTTTGCACCATGTTTCAAAACAACTGTGGAAAAGATGACATTTTTACACTGATATACGTGACGACGACGCAAAAAAGGTGAAATGTTTAAACGTTTCAACGAAACAATGATCACATTTTTCTACCACGTTACGCTAGAACCGTGTTAAAAGTACTAGTTTTTGCTCCATGTTTCAAAACAACGTTGAAAATATCACATTTTTACACTGTTATTCGCAACAACGATGTATAAAGGTGAAATCTTTAAACCTTTCAACGAAACAATGATCACATTTTTCTAGCACATCACGCGAGAACCGTGTAAAAAGTACTAGTTTTTGCACCATGTTTCAAAACAACTGTGAAAAAGATCACCTTTTACATTGTTATACGTAACAACGTTGCATAAAGGTGAAATTTTTAAACGTTTCAAGAAAACAATGATCACATTTCTCCCGCACGTTACGCAAGAATCGTGTAAAAACTACTAGTTTTTGCACCATGTTTCAAAACAACTGTGGAAAAGATCACAATTTTACACTGATATACGTGACGACGACGCAAAAAAGGTGAAATGTTTAAACGTTTCAACGAAACAATGATCACATTTTTCTACCACGTTACGCTAGAACCGTGTTAAAAGTACTAGTTTTTGCACCATGTTTCAAAACAACGTTGAAAATATCACATTTTAACACTGTTATTCGCAACAACGATGTATAAAGGTAAAATCTTTAAACGTTTCAACGAAACATTGATCACATTTTTCTAGCACATCACGCGAGAACCGTATAAAAAGTACTAGTTTTTGCACCATATTTCAAAACAACTGTGAAAAAGATCACCTTTTACATTGTTATACGTAACAACGTTGCATAAAGGTGAAATCTTTAAACGTTTCAAGAAAACAATGATCACATTTCTCCAGCACGTTACGTGAGAACCGTGAAAAAACTACTAGTTTTTGCACCATGTTTTAAAACAACTGTGGAAAAGATCACATTTTTACACTGTTATACATGACGACGACGCAAAAAAAGGTGAAATTTTTAAACGTTTCAACGAAACAATGATCACATTTTTCTACCACGTTACGCGAGAACCGTGTAAAAAGCACTAGTTTTTGCACCATGTTTCAAAACAACTGTGGAAAAGATCACATTTTTACACTGTTATACTTACAACGATGCAAAAAGGTGAAATCTTTAAACGTTTCAACGAAACAATGATCACATTTTTCTAGCACGTTACTCGAGAACCGTGTAAAAAGTACAAGTTTTTGCACCATGTTTCAAAACAACTATGAAAAATATCACTTTTTACACTGTTATACGTAACAACGATGCATAAAGGTGAAATATTTAAACGTTTCAAGAAAACAATGATCACATTATTCCTGCACGTTACGCGAGAACCGTGTAAAAAGTACTAGTTTTTGCACCTTGTTTCAAAACAACAGTGGAAAAGTTCACATTTTTACACTAATATACGTGACGATGACGCAAAAAAGGTGAAATGTTTAAACGTTTCAACGAAACAATGATCACATTTTTCTACCACGTTACGCTAGAACCGTGTTAAAAGTACTAGTTTTTGCACCATGTTTCAAAACAACGTTGAAAATATCACATTTTTACACTGTTATTCGCAACAACGATGTATAAAGGTGAAATCTTTAAACGTTTCAACGAAACATTGATCACATTTTTCTAGCACATCACGCGAGAACCGTGTAAAAAGTACTAGTTTTTGCACCATGTTTCAAAACAACTGTGAAAAAGATCACCTTTTACATTGTTATAAGTAACAACGTTGCATAAAGGTGAAATCTTTAAACGTTTCAAGAAAACAATGATCACATTTCTCCTGCACGTTACGCAAGAACCGTGTAAAAACTACTAGTTTTTGCACCATGTTTCAAAACAACTGTGGAAAAGATCACATTTTTACACTGATATACGTGACCACGACGCAAAAAAGGTGAAATGTTTAAACGTTTCAACGAAACAATGATCACATTTTTCTACTACGTTACGCTAGAATCGTATTAAAAGTACTAGTTTTTGCACCATGTTTCAAAACAACGTTGAAAATATCACATTTTTACACTGTTATTCGCACCAACGATGTATACAGGTGAAATCTTGAAACGTTTCAACGAAACAATGATCACATTTTTCTAGCACATCACGCGAGAACCGTGTAAAAAGTACTAGTTTTTGCACCATGTTTCAAAACAACTGTGAAAAAGATCACCTTTTACATTGTTATACGTAACAACGTTGCATAAAGGTGAAATCTTTAAACGTTTCAAGAAAACAATGATCACATTTCTCTTGCACGTTACGCGAGAACCGTGTAAAAACTACTAGTTTTTGCACCATGTTTCAAAACAACTGTGGAAAAGATCACATTTTTACACTGTTATACGTGACGACGACGCAAAAAAGGTGAAATTTTTAAACGTTTCAACGAAACAATGATCACATTTTTCTACCACGTTACGCGAGAACCGTGTAAAAAACACTAGTTTTTGCACCATGTTTCAAAACAGCTGTGGAAAAGATCACAATTTTACACTGTTATACGTCACAACGATGCAAAAAGGTTAAGTCTTTAAACGTTTCAACGAAACTATGATCACATTTTTCTAGCACGTTACGCGAGAACCGTGTAAAAAGTACAAGTTTTTGCACCATGTTTCAAAACAACGTGGAAAAGATGACATTTTTACACTGTTATACGTAACAACGATGCATAAATGTGAAGTCTTTAAACGTTTCAACGAAACAATGATCACATTTTTCTAGCACGTTACTCTAGAACCGTGTAAAAAGTACAAGTTTTTGCACCATGTTTCAAAACAACTGTGAAAAGATCACTTTTTACACTGTTATACGTAACAACGATGCATAAAGGTGAAATCTTTAAATGTTTCAAGAAACAATGATCACATTATTCCTGCACGTTACGCGAGAACCGTGTAAAAAGTACTAGTTTTTGCACCATGTTTCAAAACAACTGTGGAAAAGATGACATTTTTACACTGATATACGTGACGACGACGCAAAAAAGGTGAAATGTTTAAACGTTTCAACGAAACAATGATCACATTTTTCTACCACGTTACGCTAGAACCGTGTTAAAAGTACTAGTTTTTGCTCCATGTTTCAAAACAACGTTGAAAATATCACATTTTTACACTGTTATTCGCAACAACGATGTATAAAGGTGAAATCTTTAAACCTTTCAACGAAACAATGATCACATTTTTCTAGCACATCACGCGAGAACCGTGTAAAAAGTACTAGTTTTTGCACCATGTTTCAAAACAACTGTGAAAAAGATCACCTTTTACATTGTTATACGTAACAACGTTGCATAAAGGTGAAATTTTTAAACGTTTCAAGAAAACAATGATCACATTTCTCCCGCACGTTACGCAAGAATCGTGTAAAAACTACTAGTTTTTGCACCATGTTTCAAAACAACTGTGGAAAAGATCACAATTTTACACTGATATACGTGACGACGACGCAAAAAAGGTGAAATGTTTAAACGTTTCAACGAAACAATGATCACATTTTTCTACCACGTTACGCTAGAACCGTGTTAAAAGTACTAGTTTTTGCACCATGTTTCAAAACAACGTTGAAAATATCACATTTTAACACTGTTATTCGCAACAACGATGTATAAAGGTAAAATCTTTAAACGTTTCAACGAAACATTGATCACATTTTTCTAGCACATCACGCGAGAACCGTATAAAAAGTACTAGTTTTTGCACCATATTTCAAAACAACTGTGAAAAAGATCACCTTTTACATTGTTATACGTAACAACGTTGCATAAAGGTGAAATCTTTAAACGTTTCAAGAAAACAATGATCACATTTCTCCAGCACGTTACGTGAGAACCGTGAAAAAACTACTAGTTTTTGCACCATGTTTTAAAACAACTGTGGAAAAGATCACATTTTTACACTGTTATACATGACGACGACGCAAAAAAAGGTGAAATTTTTAAACGTTTCAACGAAACAATGATCACATTTTTCTACCACGTTACGCGAGAACCGTGTAAAAAGCACTAGTTTTTGCACCATGTTTCAAAACAACTGTGGAAAAGATCACATTTTTACACTGTTATACTTACAACGATGCAAAAAGGTGAAATCTTTAAACGTTTCAACGAAACAATGATCACATTTTTCTAGCACGTTACTCGAGAACCGTGTAAAAAGTACAAGTTTTTGCACCATGTTTCAAAACAACTATGAAAAATATCACTTTTTACACTGTTATACGTAACAACGATGCATAAAGGTGAAATATTTAAACGTTTCAAGAAAACAATGATCACATTATTCCTGCACGTTACGCGAGAACCGTGTAAAAAGTACTAGTTTTTGCACCTTGTTTCAAAACAACAGTGGAAAAGTTCACATTTTTACACTAATATACGTGACGATGACGCAAAAAAGGTGAAATGTTTAAACGTTTCAACGAAACAATGATCACATTTTTCTACCACGTTACGCTAGAACCGTGTTAAAAGTACTAGTTTTTGCACCATGTTTCAAAACAACGTTGAAAATATCACATTTTTACACTGTTATTCGCAACAACGATGTATAAAGGTGAAATCTTTAAACGTTTCAACGAAACATTGATCACATTTTTCTAGCACATCACGCGAGAACCGTGTAAAAAGTACTAGTTTTTGCACCATGTTTCAAAACAACTGTGAAAAAGATCACCTTTTACATTGTTATAAGTAACAACGTTGCATAAAGGTGAAATCTTTAAACGTTTCAAGAAAACAATGATCACATTTCTCCTGCACGTTACGCAAGAACCGTGTAAAAACTACTAGTTTTTGCACCATGTTTCAAAACAACTGTGGAAAAGATCACATTTTTACACTGATATACGTGACCACGACGCAAAAAAGGTGAAATGTTTAAACGTTTCAACGAAACAATGATCACATTTTTCTACTACGTTACGCTAGAATCGTATTAAAAGTACTAGTTTTTGCACGATGTTTCAAAACAACGTTGAAAATATCACATTTTTACACTGTTATTCGCACCAACGATGTATACAGGTGAAATCTTGAAACGTTTCAACGAAACAATGATCACATTTTTCTAGCACATCACGCGAGAACCGTGTAAAAAGTACTAGTTTTTGCACCATGTTTCAAAACAACTGTGAAAAAGATCACCTTTTACATTGTTATACGTAACAACGTTGCATAAAGGTGAAATCTTTAAACGTTTCAAGAAAACAATGATCACATTTCTCTTGCACGTTACGCGAGAACCGTGTAAAAACTACTAGTTTTTGCACCATGTTTCAAAACAACTGTGGAAAAGATCACATTTTTACACTGTTATACGTGACGACGACGCAAAAAAGGTGAAATTTTTAAACGTTTCAACGAAACAATGATCACATTTTTCTACCACGTTACGCGAGAACCGTGTAAAAAACACTAGTTTTTGCACCATGTTTCAAAACAGCTGTGGAAAAGATCACAATTTTACACTGTTATACGTCACAACGATGCAAAAAGGTTAAGTCTTTAAACGTTTCAACGAAACTATGATCACATTTTTCTAGCACGTTACGCGAGAACCGTGTAAAAAGTACAAGTTTTTGCACCATGTTTCAAAACAACGTGGAAAAGATGACATTTTTACACTGTTATACGTAACAACGATGCATAAATGTGAAGTCTTTAAACGTTTCAACGAAACAATGATCACATTTTTCTAGCACGTTACTCTAGAACCGTGTAAAAAGTACAAGTTTTTGCACCATGTTTCAAAACAACTGTGAAAAGATCACTTTTTACACTGTTATACGTAACAACGATGCATAAAGGTGAAATCTTTAAATGTTTCAAGAAACAATGATCACATTATTCCTGCACGTTACGCGAGAACCGTGTAAAAACTACTAGTTTTTGCACCATGTTTCAAAACAACTGTGGAAAAGATGACATTTTTACACTGATATACGTGACGACGACGCAAAAAAGGTGAAATGTTTAAACGTTTCAACGAAACAATGATCACATTTTTCTACCACGTTACGCTAGAACCGTGTTAAAAGTACTAGTTTTTGCTCCATGTTTCAAAACAACGTTGAAAATATCACATTTTTACACTGTTATTCGCAACAACGATGTATAAAGGTGAAATCTTTAAACCTTTCAACGAAACAATGATCACATTTTTCTAGCACATCACGCGAGAACCGTGTAAAAAGTACTAGTTTTTGCACCATGTTTCAAAACAACTGTGAAAAATATCACCTTTTACATTGTTATACGTAACAACGTTGCATAAAGGTGAAATCTTTAAACGTTTCAAGAAAACAATGATCACATTTCTCCTGCATGTTACGCGAGAACCGTGTAAAAACTACTAGTTTTTGCACCATGTTTCAAAACAACTGTGGAAAAGATCACATTTTTACACTGTTATACGTGACGACGACGCAAAAAAGGTGAACTTTTTAAACGTTTCAACGAAACAATGATCACATTTTTCTACCACGTTACGCGAGAACCGTGTAAAAAGCACTAGTTTTTGCACCATGTTTCAAAACAACTGTGGAAAAGATCACATTTTTACACTGTTATACGTAACAACGATGCAAAAAGGTTAAGTCTTTAAACGTTTCAAAGAAACAATGGTCACATTTTTCTAGCACGTTACGCGAAAACCGTGTAAAAAGTACAAGTTTTTGCACCATGTTTCAAAACAACGTGGAAAAGATGACATTTTTACACTGTTATACGTAACAACGATGCAAAAAGGTGAAATCGTTAAACGTTTCAACGAAACAATGATCACATTTTTCTAGCACGTTACTCGAGAACCGTGTAAAAAGTACAAGTTTTTGCACCATGTTTCAAAACAACTATGAAAAATATCACTTTTTACACTGTTATACGTAACAACGATGCATAAAGGTGAAATCTTTAAACGTTTCAAGAAAACAATGATCACATTATTCCTGCACGTTACGCGAGAACCGTGTAAAAAGTACTAGTTTTTGCACCTTGTTTCAAAACAACTGTGGAAAAGTTCACATTTTTACACTGATATACGTGACGATGACGCAAAAAAGGTGAAATGTTTAAACGTTTCAACGAAACAATGATCACATTTTTCTACCACGTTACGCTAGAACCGTGTTAAAAGTACTAGTTTTTGCACCATGTTTCAAAACAACGTTGAAAATATCACATTTTTACACTGTTATTCGCAACAACGGTGTATAAAGGTGAAATCTTTAAACGTTTCAACGAAACAATGATCACATTTTTCTAGCACATCACGCGAGAACCGTGTAAAAAGTACTAGTTTTTGCACCATGTTTCAAAACAATTGTGAAAAAGATCACCTTTTACATTGTTATACGTAACAACGTTGCATAAAGTTGAAATCTTTAAACGTTTCAAGAAAACAATGATCACATTTCTCCTGCACGTTATGCAAGAACCGTGAAAAAACTACTAGTTTTTGCACCATGTTTCAAAAGAACTGTGGAAAAGATCACATTTTTACACTGATATACTTGACGACGACGTAAAAAAGGTGAAATGTTTAAACGTTTCAACGAAACAATGATCACATTTTTCTACCACGTTACGCTAGAACCGTGTTAAAAGTACTAGTTTTTGCACCATGTTTCAAAACAACGTTGAAAATATCACATTTTTACACTGTTATTCGCACCAACGATGTATAAAGGTGAAATCTTTAAACGTTTCAACGAAACAATGATCACATTTTTCTAGCACATCACGCGAGAACCGTGTAAAAAGTACTACTTTTTGCACCATGTTTCAAAACAACTGTGAAAAAGATCACCTTTTACATTGTTATACGTAACAACGTTGCATAAAGGTGAAATCTTTAAACGTTTCAAGAAAACAATGATCACATTTCTCCAGCACGTTACGTGAAAACCGTGAAAAAACTACTAGTTTTTGCACCATGTTTCAAAACAACTGTGGAAAAGATCACATTTTTACACTGTTATACGTGACGACGACGCAAAAAAGGTGAAATTTTTAAACGTTTCAACGAAACAATGATCACATTTTTCTACCACGTTACGCGAGAACCGTGTAAAAAGTACAAGTTTTTGCACCATGTTTCAAAACAACGTGGAAAAGATGACATTTTTACACTGTTATACGTAACAACGATGCAAAAAGGTGAAATCTTTAAACGTTTCAACGAAACAATGATCACATTTTTCTAGCACGTTACTCGAGAACCATGTAAAAAGTTCAAGTTTTTGCACCATGTTTCAAAACAACTATGAAAAATATCACTTTTTACACTGTTATACGTAACAACGATGCATAAAGGTGAAATCTTTAAACGTTTCAACGAAACAACGATCACATTTTTCTAGCACATCACGCGAGAACCGTGTAAAAAGTACTAGTTTTTGCACCATGTTTCAAAACAATTGTGAAAAAGATCACCTTTTACATTGTTATACGTAACAACGTTGCATAAAGTTGAAATCTTTAAACGTTTCAAGAAAACAATGATCACATTTCACCTGCACGTTATGCAAGAACCGTGAAAAAACTACTAGTTTTTGCACCATGTTTCAAAACAACTGTGGAAAAGATCACATTTTTACACTGTTATACGTCACAACGATGCAAAAAGTTTAAGTCTTTAAACGTTTCAACGAAACAATGATCACATTTTTCTACCACGTTACGCGAGAACCGTGTAAAAAACACTAGTTTTTGCACCATGTTTCAAAACAGCTGTGGAAAAGATCACAATTTTACATTGTTATACGTCACAACGATGCAAAAAGGTTAAGTCTTTAAACGTTTCAACGAAACAATGATCTCATTTCTCTTGCACGTTACGCGAGAACCGTGTAAAAACTGCTAGTTTTTGCACCATGTTTCAAAACAACTGTGGAAAAGATCACATTTTTACACTGTTATACGTGACGACGACGCAAAAAAGGTGAAATGTTTAAACGTTTCAACGAAACAATGATCACATTTTTCTACCACGTTACGCGAGAATCGTGTAAAAAACACTAGTTTTTGCACCATGTTTCAAAACAGCTGTGGAAAAGATCACAATTTTACACTGTTATACGTCACAACGATGCAAAAAGGTTAAGTCTTTAAACGTTTCAACGAAACAATGATCACATTTTACTAGCACATCACGCGAGAACCGTGTAAAAAGTACTAGTTTTTGCACCATGTTTCAAAACAACTGTGAAAAAGATCACCTTTTACATTGTTATAAGTAACAACGTTGCATAAAGGTGAAATCTTTAAACGTTTCAAGAAAACAATGATCACATTTCTCCTGCACGTTACGCAAGAACCGTGTAAAAACTACTAGTTTTTGCACCATGTTTCAAAACAACTGTGGAAAAGATCACATTTTTACATTGATATACGTGACCACGACGCAAAAAAGGTGAAATGTTTAAACGTTTCAACGAAACAATGATCTAGAATCGTATTAAAAGTACTAGTTTTTGCACCATGTTTCAAAACAACGTTGAAAATATCACATTTTTACACTGTTATTCGCACCAACGATGTATAAAGGTGAAATCTTTAAACGTTTCAACGAAACAATGATCACATTTTTCTAGCACATCACGCGAGAACCGTGTAAAAAGTACTAGTTTTTGCACCATGTTTCAAAACAACTGGAAAAAAGATCACCTTTTACATTGTTATACGGAACAACGTTGCATAAAGGTGAAATCTTTAAACGTTTCAAGAAAACAATGATCACATTTCTCTTGCACGTTACGCGAGAACCGTGTAAAAACTACTAGTTTTTGCACCATGTTTCAAAACAACTGTGGAAAAGATCACATTTTTACACTGTTATACGTGACGACGACGCAAAAAAGGTGAAATGTTTAAACGTTACAACGAAACAATGATCACATTTTTCTACCACGTTACACGAGAACTGTGTAAAAAACACTAGTTTTTGCACCATGTTTCAAAATAGCTGTGGAAAATATCACAATTTTACACTGTTATACGTCACAACGATGCAAAAAGGTTAAGTCTTTAAACGTTTCAACGAAACATTGATTACATTTTTCTAGCACGTTACGCGAGAACCGTGTAAAAAGTACAAGTTTTTGCACCATGTTTCAAAACAACTTGGAAAAGATGACATTTTTACACTGTTATACGTAACAACGATGCATAAATGTGAAGTCTTTAAACGTTTCAACGAAACAATGATCACATTTTTCTAGCACGTTACTCTATAACCGTGTAAAAAGTACAAGTTTTTGCACCATGTTTCAAAACAACTGTGAAAAGATCACTTTTTACACTGTTATACGTAACAACGATGCATAAAGGTGAAATCTTTAAATGTTTCAAGAAACAATGATCACATTATTCCTGCACGTTACGCGAGAACCGTGTAAAAAGTACTAGTTTTTGCACCATGTTTCAAAACAACTGTGGAAAAGATGACATTTTTACACTGATATACGTGACGATGACGCAAAAAAGGTGAAATGTTTAAACGTTTCAACGAAACAATGATCACATTTTTCTACCACGTTACGCTAGAACCGTGTTAAAAGTACTAGTTTTTATACCATGTTTCAAAACAACGTTGAAAATATCACATTTTTACACTGTTATTCGCAACAACGATGTATAAAGGTGAAATCTTTAAACGTTTCAACGAAACAATGATCACATTTTTCTAGCACATCACGCGAGAACCGTGTAAAAAGTACTAGTTTTTGCACCATGTTTCAAAACAACTGTGAAAAATATCACCTTTTACATTGTTATACGTAACAACGTTGCATAAAGGTGAAATCTTTAAACGTTTCAAGAAAACAATGATCACATTTCTCCTGCATGTTACGCGAGAACCGTGTAAAAACTACTAGTTTTTGCACCATGTTTCAAAACAACTGTGGAAAAGATCACATTTTTACCCTGTTTTACGTGACGACGACGCAAAAAAGGTGAACTTTTTAAACGTTTCAACGAAACAATGATCACATTTTTCTACCACGTTACGCGAGAACCGTGTAAAAAGCACTAGTTTTTGCACCATGTTTCAAAACAACTGTGGAAAAGATCACATTTTTACACTGTTATACGTAACAACGATGCAAAAAGGTTAAGTCTTTAAACGTTTCAAAGAAACAATGGTCACATTTTTCTAGCACGTTACGCGAGAACCGTGTAAAAAGTACAAGTTTTTGCACCATGTTTCAAAACAACGTGGAAAAGATGACATTTTTACACTGTTATACGTAACAACGATGCAAAAAGGTGAAATCTTTAAACATTTCAACGAAACAATGATCACATTTTTCTAGCACGTTACTCGAGAACCGTGTAAAAAGTACAAGTTTTTGCACCATGTTTCAAAACCACTGTGAAAAATATCACTTTTTACACTGTTATACGTAACAACGATGCATAAAGGTGAAATCTTTAAACGTTTCAAGAAAACAATGATCACATTATTCCTGCACGTTACGCGAGAACCGTGTAAAAAGTACTAGTTTTTGCACCTTGTTTCAAAACAACTGTGGAAAAGTTCACATTTTTACACTGATATACGTGACGATGACGCAAAAAAGGTGAAATGTTTAAACGTTTCAACGAAACAATGATCACATTTTTCTACCACGTTACGCTAGAACCGTGTTAAAAGTACTAGTTTTTGCACCATGTTTCAAAACAACGTTGAAAATATCACATTTTTACACTGTTATTCGCAACAACGATGTATAAAGGTGAAATCTTTAAACGTTTCAACGAAACAATGATCACATTTTTCTAGCACATCACGCGAGAACCGTGTAAAAAGTACTAGTTTTTGCACCATGTTTCAAAACAACTGTGAAAAATATCACCTTTTACATTGTTATACGTAACAACGTTGCATAAAGGTGAAATCTTTAAACGTTTCAAGAAAACAATGATCACATTTCTCCTAAACGTTACGCAAGAACCGTGTAAAAACTACTAGTTTTTGCACCATGTTTCAAAACAACTATGGAAAAGATCACATTTTTACACTGATATACGTGACCACGACGCAAAAAAGGTGAAATGTTTAAACGTTTCAACGAAACAATGATCACATTTGTCTACTACGTTACGCTAGAATCGTATTAAAAGTACTAGTTTTTGCACCATGTTTCAAACCTTTTACATTGTTATACGTAACAACGTTGCATACAGGTGAAATCTTTAAACGTTTCAACGAAACAATGATCACATTTCTCTTGCACGTTACGCGAGAACCGTGTAAAAACTGCTAGTTTTTACACCATGTTTCAAAACAACTGTGGAAAAGATCACATTTTTACACTGTTATACGTGACGACGACGCAAAAAAGGTGAAATGTTTAAACGTTTCAACGAAACAATGATCACATTTTTCTACCACGTTACGCGAGAATCGTGTAAAAAACACTAGGTTTTGCACCATGTTTCAAAACAGCTGTGGAAAAGATCACAATTTTACACTGTTATACGTCACAACGATGCAAAAAGGTTAAGTCTTTAAACGTTTCAACGAAACAATGATCACATTTTTCTAGCACGTTACGCGAGAACCGTGTAAAAAGTACAAGTTTTTGCACCATGTTTCAAAACAACGTGGAAAAGATGACATTTTTACACTGTTATACGTAACAACGATGCATAAATGTGAAGTCTTTAAACGTTTCAACGAAACAATGATCACATTTTTCTAGCACGTTACTCTAGAACCGTGTAAAAAGTACAAGTTTTTGCACCATGTTTCAAAACAACTGTGAAAAGATCACTTTTTACACTGTTATACGTAACAACGATGCATAAAGGTGAAATCTTTAAATGTTTCAAGAAACAATGATCACATTATTCCTGCACGTTACGCGAGAACCGTGTAAAAAGTACTAGTTTTTGCACCATGTTTCAAAACAACTATGGAAAAGATGACATTTTTACACTGATATACGTGACGATGACGCAAAAAAGGTGAAATGTTTAAACGTTTCAACGAAACAATGATCACATTTTTCTACCACGTTACGCTAGAACCGTGTTAAAAGTACTAGTTTTTGCTCCATGTTTCAAAACAACGTTGAAAATATCACATTTTTACACTGTTATTCGCAACAACGATGTATAAAGGTGAAATCTTTAAACCTTTCAACGAAACAATGATCACATTTTTCTAGCACATCACGCGAGAACCGTGTAAAAAGTACTAGTTTTTGCACCATGTTTCAAAACAATGTGAAAAATATCACCTTTTACATTGTTATACGTAACAACGTTGCATAAAGGTGAAATCTTTAAACGTTTCAAGAAAACAATGATCACATTTCTCCTGCACGTTACGCAAGAACCGTGAAAAAACTACTAGTTTTTGCACCATGTTTCAAAACAACTGTGGAAAAGATCACATTTTTACACTGATATACGTGACGACGACGTAAAAAAGGTGAAATGTTTAAACGTTTCAACGAAACAATGATCACATTTTTCTACTACGTTACGCGAGAACCGTGTTAAAAGTACTAGTTTTTGCACCATGTTTCAAAACAACGTTGAAAATATCACATTTTTACACTGTTATTAGCAACAACGATGTATAAAGGTGAAATCTTTAAACGTTTCAACGAAACAATGATCACATTTTTCTAGCACATCACGCGAGAACCGTGTAAAAAGTACTAGTTTTTGCACCATGTTTCAAAACAACTGTGAAAAATATCACCTTTTACATTGTTATAAGTAACAACGTTGCATAAAGGTGAAATCTTTAAACGTTTCAAGAAAACAATGATCACATTTCTCCTACACGTTACGCAAGAACCGTGTAAAAACTACTAGTTTTTGCACCATGTTTCAAAACAACTATGGAAAAGATCACATTTTTACACTGATATACGTGACCACGACGCAAAAAAGGTGAAATATTTAAACGTTTCAACGAAACAATGATCACATTTGTCTACTACGTTACGCTAGAATCGTATTAAAAGTACTAGTTTTTGCACCATGTTTCAAACCTTTTACATTGTTATACGTAACAACGTTGCATACAGGTGAAATCTTTAAACGTTTCAACGAAACAATGATCACATTTCTCTTGCACGTTACGCGAGAACCGTGTAAAAACTGCTAGTTTTTACACCATGTTTCAAAACAACTGTGGAAAAGATCACATTTTTACACTGTTATACGTGACGACGACGCAAAAAAGGTGAAATGTTTAAACGTTTCAACGAAACAATGATCACATTTTTCTACCACGTTACGCGAGAATCGTGTAAAAAACACTAGTTTTTGCACCATGTTTCAAAACAGCTGTGGAAAAGATCACATTTTTACACTGATATACGTGACGACGACGTAAAAAAGGTGAAATGTTTAAACGTTTCAACGAAACAATGATCACATTTTTCTACTACGTTACGCGAGAACCGTGTTAAAAGTACTAGTTTTTGCACCATGTTTCAAAACAACGTTGAAAATATCACATTTTTACACTGTTATTAGCAACAACGATGTATAAAGGTGAAATCTTTAAACGTTTCAACGAAACAATGATCACATTTTTCTAGCACATCACGCGAGAACCGTGTAAAAAGTACTAGTTTTTGCACCATGTTTCAAAACAACTGTGAAAAAGATCACCTTTTACATTGTTATAAGTAACAACGTTGCATAAAGGTGAAATCTTTAAACGTTTCAAGAAAACAATGATCACATTTCTCCTGCACGTTACGCAAGAACCGTGAAAAAACTACTAGTTTTTGCACCATGTTTCAAAACAACTGTGGAAAAGATCACATTTTTACACTGATATACGTGACGACGACGTAAAAAAGGTGAAATGTTTAAACGTTTCAACGAAACAATGATCACATTTTTCTACTACGTTACGCGAGAACCGTGTTAAAAGTACTAGTTTTTGCACCATGTTTCAAAACAACGTTGAAAATATCACATTTTTACACTGTTATTAGCAACAACGATGTATAAAGGTGAAATCGTTAAACGTTTCAACGAAACAATGATCACATTTTTCTAGCACATCACGCGAGAACCGTGTAAAAAGTACTAGTTTTTGCACCATGTTTCAAAACAACTGTGAAAAATATCACCTTTTACATTGTTATAAGTAACAACGTTGCATAAAGGTGAAATCTTTAAACGTTTCAAGAAAACAATGATCACATTTCTCCTACACGTTACGCAAGAACCGTGTAAAAACTACTAGTTTTTGCACCATGTTTCAAAACAACTATGGAAAAGATCACATTTTTACACTGATATACGTGACCACGACGCAAAAAAGGTGAAATGTTTAAACGTTTCAACGAAACAATGATCACATTTGTCTACTACGTTACGCTAGAATCGTATTAAAAGTACTAGTTTTTGCACCATGTTTCAAACCTTTTACATTGTTATACGTAACAACGTTGCATACAGGTGAAATCTTTAAACGTTTCAACGAAACAATGATCACATTTCTCTTGCACGTTACGCGAGAACCGTGTAAAAACTGCTAGTTTTTACACCATGTTTCAAAACAACTGTGGAAAAGATCACATTTTTACACTGTTATACGTGACGACGACGCAAAAAAGGTGAAATGTTTAAACGTTTCAACGAAACAATGATCACATTTTTCTACCACGTTACGCGAGAATCGTGTAAAAAACACTAGTTTTTGCACCATGTTTCAAAACAGCTGTGGAAAAGATCACATTTTTACACTGATATACGTGACGACGACGTAAAAAAGGTGAAATGTTTAAACGTTTCAACGAAACAATGATCATATTTTTCTACTACGTTACGCGAGAACCGTGTTAAAAGTACTAGTTTTTGCACCATGTTTCAAAACAACGTTGAAAATATCACATTTTTACACTGTTATTAGCAACAACGATGTATAAAGGTGAAATCTTTAAACGTTTCAACGAAACAATGATCACATTTTTCTAGCACATCACGCGAGAACCGTGTAAAAAGTACTAGTTTTTGCACCATGTTTCAAAACAACTGTGAAAAAGATCACCTTTTACATTGTTATAAGTAACAACGTTGCATAAAGGTGAAATCTTTAAACGTTTCAAGAAAACAATGATCACATTTCTCCTGCACGTTACGCAAGAACCGTGTAAAAACTACTAGTTTTTGCACCATGTTTCAAAACAACTATGGAAAAGATCACATTTTTACACTGATATACGTGACCACGACGCAAAAAAGGTGAAATGTTTAAACGTTTCAACGAAACAATGATCACATTTGTCTACTACGTTACGCTAGAATCGTATTAAAAGTACTAGTTTTTGCACCATGTTTCAAACCTTTTACATTGTTATACGTAACAACGTTGCATACAGGTGAAATCTTTAAACGATTCAACGAAACAATGATCACATTTCTCTTGCCCGTTACGCGAGAACCGTGTAAAAACTACTAGTTTTTGCACCATGATTCAAAACAACTGTGGAAAAGATCACATTTTTACACTGTTATACGTGACGACGACGCAAAAAAGGTGAAATGTTTAAACGTTTCAACGAAACAATGATCACATTTTTCTACCACGTTACGCGAGAATCGTGTAAAAAACACTAGTTTTTGCACCATGTTTCAAAACAGCTGTGGAAAAGATCACAATTTTACACTGTTATACGTCACAACGATGCAAAAAGGTTAAGTCTTTAAACGTTTCAACGAAACAATGATCACATTTTTCTAGCACGTTACGCGAGAACCGTGTAAAAAGTACAAGTTTTTGCACCATGTTTCAAAACAACGTGGAAAAGATGACATTTTTACACTGTTATACGTAACAACGATGCATAAATGTGAAGTCTTTAAACGTTTCAACGAAACAATGATCACATTTTTCTAGCACGTTACTCTAGAACCGTGTAAAAAGTACAAGTTTTTGCACCATGTTTCAAAACAACTGTGAAAAGATCACTTTTTACACTGTTATACGTAACAACGATGCATAAAGGTGAAATCTTTAAATGTTTCAAGAAACAATGATCACATTATTCCTGCACGTTACGCGAGAACCGTGTAAAAAGTACTAGTTTTTGCACCATGTTTCAAAACAATTGTGGAAAAGATGACATTTTTACACTGATATACGTGACGATGACGCAAAAAAGGTGAAATGTTTAAACGTTTCAACGAAACAATGATCACATTTTTCTACCACGTTACGCTAGAACCGTGTTAAAAGTACTAGTTTTTGCACCATGTTTCAAAACAACGTTGAAAATATCACATTTTTACACTGTTATTCGCAACAACGATGTATAAAGGTGAAATCTTTAAACGTTTCAACGAAACAATGATCACATTTTTCTAGCACATCACGCGAGAACCGTGTAAAAAGTACTAGTTTTTGCACCATGTTTCAAAACAACTGTGAAAAAGATCACCTTTTACATTGTTATACGTAACAACGTTGCATAAAGGTGAAATCTTTAAACGTTTCAAGAAAACAATGATCACATTTCTCCAGCACGTTACGTGAGAACCGTGAAAAAACTACTAGTTTTTGCACCATGTTTCAAAACAACTGTGGAAAAGATCACATTTTTACACTGTTATACGTGACGACGACGCAAAAAAGGTGAAATTTTTAAACGTTTCAACGAAACAATGATCACATTTTTCTACCACGTTACGCGAGAACCGTGTAAAAAGCACTAGTTTTTGCACCATGTTTCAAAACAACTGTGGAAAAGATCACATTTTTACACTGTTATACGTAACAACGATGCAAAAAGGTTAAGTCTTTAAACGTTTCAAAGAAACAATGGTCACATTTTTCTAGCACGTTACGCGAGAACCGTGTAAAAAGTACAAGTTTTTGCACCATGTTTCAAAACAACGTGGAAAAGATGACATTTTTACACTGTTATACGTAACAACGATGCAAAAAGGTGAAATCTTTAAACGTTTCAACGAAACAATGATCACATTTTTCTAGCACGTTACTCGAGAACCGTGTAAAAAGTACAAGTTTTTGCACCATGTTTCAAAACAACTATGAAAAATATCACTTTTTACACTGTTATACGTAACAACGATGCATAAAGGTGAAATCTTTAAACGTTTCAAGAAAACAATGATCACATTATTCCTGCACGTTACGCGAGAACCGTGTAAAAAGTACTAGTTTTTGCACCTTGTTTCAAAACAACTGTGGAAAAGTTCACATTTTTACACTGATATACGTGACGATGACGCAAAAAAGGTGAAATGTTTAAACGTTTCAACGAAACAATGATCACATTTTTCTACCACGTTACGCTAGAACCGTGTTAAAAGTACTAGTTTTTGCACCATGTTTCAAAACAACGTTGAAAATATCACATTTTTACACTGTTATTCGCAACAACGGTGTATAAAGGTGAAGTCTTTAAACGTTTCAACGAAACAATGATCACATTTTTCTAGCACGTTACTCTAGAACCGTGTAAAAAGTACAAGTTTTTGCACCATGTTTCAAAACAACTGTGAAAAGATCACTTTTTACACTGTTATACGTAACAACGATGCATAAAGGTGAAATCTTTAAATGTTTCAAGAAACAATGATCACATTATTCCTGCACGTTACGCGAGAACCGTGTAAAAAGTACTAGTTTTTGCACCATGTTTCAAAACAACTGTGGAAAAGATGACATTTTTACACTGATATACGTGACGATGACGCAAAAAAGGTGAAATGTTTAAACGTTTCAACGAAACAATGATCACATTTTTCTACCACGTTACGCTAGAACCGTGTTAAAAGTACTAGTTTTTGCTCCATGTTTCAAAACAACGTTGAAAATATCACATTTTTACACTGTTATTCGCAACAACGATGTATAAAGGTGAAATCTTTAAACCTTTCAACGAAACAATGATCACATTTTTCTAGCACATCACGCGAGAACCGTGTAAAAAGTACTAGTTTTTGCACCATGTTTCAAAACAACTGTGAAAAATATCCCCTTTTACATTGTTATACGTAACAACGTTGCATAAAGGTGAAATCTTTAAACGTTTCAAGAAAACAATGATCACATTTCTCCTGCATGTTACGCGAGAACCGTGTAAAAACTACTAGTTTTTGCACCATGTTTCAAAACAACTGTGGAAAAGATCACATTTTTACACTGTTATACGTGACGACGACGCAAAAAAGGTGAACTTTTTAAACGTTTCAACGAAACAATGATCACATTTTTCTACCACGTTACGCGAGAACCGTGTAAAAAGCACTAGTTTTTGCACCATGTTTCAAAACAACTGTGGAAAAGATCACATTTTTACACTGTTATACGTAACAACGATGCAAAAAGGTTAAGTCTTTAAACGTTTCAAAGAAACAATGGTCACATTTTTCTAGCACGTTACGCGAAAACCGTGTAAAAAGTACAAGTTTTTGCACCATGTTTCAAAACAACGTGGAAAAGATGACATTTTTACACTGTTATACGTAACAACGATGCAAAAAGGTGAAATCTTTAAACGTTTCAACGAAACAATGATCACATTTTTCTAGCACGTTACTCGAGAACCGTGTAAAAAGTACAAGTTTTTGCACCATGTTTCATAACAACTATGAAAAATATCACTTTTTACACTGTTATACGTAACAACGATGCATAAAGGTGAAATCTTTAAACGTTTCAAGAAAACAATGATCACATTATTCCTGCACGTTACGCGAGAACCGTGTAAAAAGTACTAGTTTTTGCACCTTGTTTCAAAACAACTGTGGAAAAGTTCACATTTTTACACTGATATACGTGACGATGACGCAAAAAAGGTGAAATGTTTAAACGTTTCAACGAAACAATGATCACATTTTTCTACCACGTTACGCTAGAACCGTGTTAAAAGTACTAGTTTTTGCACCATGTTTCAAAACAACGTTGAAAATATCACATTTTTACACTGTTATTCGCAACAACGGTGTATAAAGGTGAAATCTTTAAACGTTTCAACGAAACAATGATCACATTTTTCTAGCACATCACGCGAGAACCGTGTAAAAAGTACTACTTTTTGCACCATGTTTCAAAACAACTGTGGAAAAGATCACCTTTTACATTGTTATACGTAACAACGTTGCATAAAGGTGAAATCTTTAAACGTTTCAAGAAAACAATGATCACATTTCTCCAGCACGTTACGTGAGAACCGTGAAAAAACTACTAGTTTTTGCACCATGTTTCAAAACAACTGTGGAAAAGATCACATTTTTACACTGTTATACGTGACGACGACGCAAAAAAGGTGAAATTTTTAAACGTTTCAACGAAACAATGATCACATTTTTCTACCACGTTACGCGAGAACCGTGTAAAAAGCACTAGTTTTTGCACCATGTTTCAAAACAACTGTGGAAAAGATCACATTTTTACACTGTTATACGTAACAACGATGCAAAAAGGTTAAGTCTTTAAACGTTTCAAAGAAACAATGGTCACATTTTTCTAGCAAGTTACGCGAAAACCGTGTAAAAAGTACAAGTTTTTGCACCATGTTTCAAAACAACGTGGAAAAGATGACATTTTTACACTGTTATACGTAACAACGATGCAAAAAGGTGAAATCTTTAAACGTTTCAACGAAACAATGATCACATTTTTCTAGCACGTTACTCGAGAACCGTGTAAAAAGTACATGTTTTTGCACCATGTTTCAAAACAACTATGAAAAATATCACTTTTTACACTGTTATACGTAACAACGATGCATAAAGGTGAAATCTTTAAACGTTTCAAGAAAACAATGATCACATTATTCCTGCACGTTACGCGAGAACCGTGTAAAAAGTACTAGTTTTTGCACCTTGTTTCAAAACAACTGTGGAAAAGTTCACATTTTTACACTGATATACGTGACGATGACGCAAAAAAGGTGAAATATTTAAACGTTTCAACGAAACAATGATCACATTTTTCTACCACGTTACGCTAGAACCGTGTTAAAAGTACTAGTTTTTGCACCATGTTTCAAAACAACGTTGAAAATATCACATTTTTACACTGTTATTCGCAACAACGGTGTATAAAGGTGAAGTCTTTAAACGTTTCAACGAAACAATGATCACATTTTTCTAGCACGTTACTCTAGAACCGTGTAAAAAGTACAAGTTTTTGCACCATGTTTCAAAACAACTGTGAAAAGATCACTTTTTACACTGTTATACGTAACAACGATGCATAAAGGTGAAATCTTTAAATGTTTCAAGAAACAATGATCACATTATTCCTGCACGTTACGCGAGAACCGTGTAAAAAGTACTAGTTTTTGCACCATGTTTCAAAACAACTGTGGAAAAGATGACATTTTTACACTGATATACGTGACGATGACGCAAAAAAGGTGAAATGTTTAAACGTTTCAACGAAACAATGATCACATTTTTCTACCACGTTACGCTAGAACCGTGTTAAAAGTACTAGTTTTTGCTCCATGTTTCAAAACAACGTTGAAAATATCACATTTTTACACTGTTATTCGCAACAACGATGTATAAAGGTGAAATCTTTAAACCTTTCAACGAAACAATGATCACATTTTTCTAGCACATCACGCGAGAACCGTGTAAAAAGTACTAGTTTTTGCACCATGTTTCAAAACAACTGTGAAAAATATCACCTTTTACATTGTTATACGTAACAACGTTGCATAAAGGTGAAATCTTTAAACGTTTCAAGAAAACAATGATCACATTTCTCCTGCATGTTACGCGAGAACCGTGTAAAAACTACTAGTTTTTGCACCATGTTTCAAAACAACTGTGGAAAAGATCACATTTTTACACTGTTATACGTGACGACGACGCAAAAAAGGTGAACTTTTTAAACGTTTCAACGAAACAATGATCACATTTTTCTACCACGTTACGCGAGAACCGTGTAAAAAGCACTAGTTTTTGCACCATGTTTCAAAACAACTGTGGAAAAGATCACATTTTTACACTGTTATACGTAACAACGATGCAAAAAGGTTAAGTCTTTAAACGTTTCAAAGAAACAATGGTCACATTTTTCTAGCACGTTACGCGAAAACCGTGTAAAAAGTACAAGTTTTTGCACCATGTTTCAAAACAACGTGGAAAAGATGACATTTTTACACTGTTATACGTAACAACGATGCAAAAAGGTGAAATCTTTAAACGTTTCAACGAAACAATGATCACATTTTTCTAGCACGTTACTCGAGAACCGTGTAAAAAGTACAAGTTTTTGCACCATGTTTCATAACAACTATGAAAAATATCACTTTTTACACTGTTATACGTAACAACGATGCATAAAGGTGAAATCTTTAAACGTTTCAAGAAAACAATGATCACATTATTCCTGCACGTTACGCGAGAACCGTGTAAAAAGTACTAGTTTTTGCACCTTGTTTCAAAACAACTGTGGAAAAGTTCACATTTTTACACTGATATACGTGACGATGACGCAAAAAAGGTGAAATGTTTAAACGTTTCAACGAAACAATGATCACATTTTTCTACCACGTTACGCTAGAACCGTGTTAAAAGTACTAGTTTTTGCACCATGTTTCAAAACAACGTTGAAAATATCACATTTTTACACTGTTATTCGCAACAACGGTGTATAAAGGTGAAATCTTTAAACGTTTCAACGAAACAATGATCACATTTTTCTAGCACATCACGCGAGAACCGTGTAAAAAGTACTACTTTTTGCACCATGTTTCAAAACAACTGTGGAAAAGATCACCTTTTACATTGTTATACGTAACAACGTTGCATAAAGGTGAAATCTTTAAACGTTTCAAGAAAACAATGATCACATTTCTCCAGCACGTTACGTGAGAACCGTGAAAAAACTACTAGTTTTTGCACCATGTTTCAAAACAACTGTGGAAAAGATCACATTTTTACACTGTTATACGTGACGACGACGCAAAAAAGGTGAAATTTTTAAACGTTTCAACGAAACAATGATCACATTTTTCTACCACGTTACGCGAGAACCGTGTAAAAAGCACTAGTTTTTGCACCATGTTTCAAAACAACTGTGGAAAAGATCACATTTTTACACTGTTATACGTAACAACGATGCAAAAAGGTTAAGTCTTTAAACGTTTCAAAGAAACAATGGTCACATTTTTCTAGCAAGTTACGCGAAAACCGTGTAAAAAGTACAAGTTTTTGCACCATGTTTCAAAACAACGTGGAAAAGATGACATTTTTACACTGTTATACGTAACAACGATGCAAAAAGGTGAAATCTTTAAACGTTTCAACGAAACAATGATCACATTTTTCTAGCACGTTACTCGAGAACCGTGTAAAAAGTACATGTTTTTGCACCATGTTTCAAAACAACTATGAAAAATATCACTTTTTACACTGTTATACGTAACAACGATGCATAAAGGTGAAATCTTTAAACGTTTCAAGAAAACAATGATCACATTATTCCTGCACGTTACGCGAGAACCGTGTAAAAAGTACTAGTTTTTGCACCTTGTTTCAAAACAACTGTGGAAAAGTTCACATTTTTACACTGATATACGTGACGATGACGCAAAAAAGGTGAAATATTTAAACGTTTCAACGAAACAATGATCACATTTTTCTACCACGTTACGCTAGAACCGTGTTAAAAGTACTAGTTTTTGCACCATGTTTCAAAACAACGTTGAAAATATCACATTTTTACACTGTTATTCGCAACAACGGTGTATAAAGGTGAAGTCTTTAAACGTTTCAACGAAACAATGATCACATTTTTCTAGCACGTTACTCTAGAACCGTGTAAAAAGTACAAGTTTTTGCACCATGTTTCAAAACAACTGTGAAAAGATCACTTTTTACACTGTTATACGTAACAACGATGCATAAAGGTGAAATCTTTAAATGTTTCAAGAAACAATGATCACATTATTCCTGCACGTTACGCGAGAACCGTGTAAAAAGTACTAGTTTTTGCACCATGTTTCAAAACAACTGTGGAAAAGATGACATTTTTACACTGATATACGTGACGATGACGCAAAAAAGGTGAAATGTTTAAACGTTTCAACGAAACAATGATCACATTTTTCTACCACGTTACGCTAGAACCGTGTTAAAAGTACTAGTTTTTGCTCCATGTTTCAAAACAACGTTGAAAATATCACATTTTTACACTGTTATTCGCAACAACGATGTATAAAGGTGAAATCTTTAAACCTTTCAACGAAACAATGATCACATTTTTCTAGCACATCACGCGAGAACCGTGTAAAAAGTACTAGTTTTTGCACCATGTTTCAAAACAACTGTGAAAAATATCACCTTTTACATTGTTATACGTAACAACGTTGCATAAAGGTGAAATCTTTAAACGTTTCAAGAAAACAATGATCACATTTCTCCTGCATGTTACGCGAGAACCGTGTAAAAACTACTAGTTTTTGCACCATGTTTCAAAACAACTGTGGAAAAGATCACATTTTTACACTGTTATACGTGACGACGACGCAAAAAAGGTGAACTTTTTAAACGTTTCAACGAAACAATGATCACATTTTTCTACCACGTTACGCGAGAACCGTGTAAAAAGCACTAGTTTTTGCACCATGTTTCAAAACAACTGTGGAAAAGATCACATTTTTACACTGTTATACGTAACAACGATGCAAAAAGGTTAAGTCTTTAAACGTTTCAAAGAAACAATGGTCACATTTTTCTAGCACGTTACGCGAAAACCGTGTAAAAAGTACAAGTTTTTGCACCATGTTTCAAAACAACGTGGAAAATATGACATTTTTACACTGTTATACGTAACAACGATGCAAAAAGGTGAAATCTTTAAACGTTTCAACGAAACAATGATCACATTTTTCTAGCATGTTACTCGAGAACCGTGTAAAAAGTACAAGTTTTTGCACCATGTTTCAAAACAACTATGAAAAATATCACTTTTTACACTGTTATACGTAACAACGATGCATAAAGGTGAAATCTTTAAACGTTTCAAGAAAACAATGATCACATTATTCCTGCACGTTACGCGAGAACCGTGTAAAAAGTACTAGTTTTTGCACCTTGTTTCAAAACAACTGTGGAAAAGTTCACATTTTTACACTGATATACGTGACGATGACGCAAAAAAGGTGAAATGTTTAAACGTTTCAACGAAACAATGATCACATTTTTCTACCACGTTACGCTAGAACCGTGTTAAAAGTACTAGTTTTTGCACCATGTTTCAAAACAACGTTGAAAATATCACATTTTTACACTGTTATTCGCAACAACGGTGTATAAAGGTGAAATCTTTAAACGTTTCAACGAAACAATGATCACATTTTTCTAGCACATCACGCGAGAACCGTGTAAAAAGTACTACTTTTTGCACCATGTTTCAAAACAACTGTGAAAAAGATCACCTTTTACATTGTTATACGTAACAACGTTGCATAAAGGTGAAATCTTTAAACGTTTCAAGAAAACAATGATCACATTTCTCCAGCACGTTACGTGAGAACCGTGAAAAAACTACTAGTTTTTGCACCATGTTTCAAAACAACTGTGGAAAAGATCACATTTTTACACTGTTATACGTGACGACGACGCAAAAAAGGTGAAATTTTTAAACGTTTCAACGAAACAATGATCACATTTTTCTACCACGTTACGCGAGAACCGTGTAAAAAGCACTAGTTTTTGCACCATGTTTCAAAACAACTGTGGAAAAGATCACATTTTTACACTGTTATACGTAACAACGATGCAAAAAGGTTAAGTCTTTAAACGTTTCAAAGAAACAATGGTCACATTTTTCTAGCACGTTACGCGAGAACCGTGTAAAAAGTACAAGTTTTTGCACCATGTTTCAAAACAACGTGGAAAAGATGACATTTTTACACTGTTATACGTAACAACGATGCAAAAAGGTGAAATCTTTAAACGTTTCAACGAAACAATGATCACATTTTTCTAGCACGTTACTCGAGAACCGTGTAAAAAGTACAAGTTTTTGCACCATGTTTCAAAACAACTATGAAAAATATCACTTTTTACACTGTTATACGTAACAACGATGCATAAAGGTGAAATCTTTAAACGTTTCAAGAAAACAATGATCACATTATTCCTGCACGTTACGCGAGAACCGTGTAAAAAGTACTAGTTTTTGCACCTTGTTTCAAAACAACTGTGGAAAAGTTCACATTTTTACACTGATATACGTGACGATGACGCAAAAAAGGTGAAATGTTTAAACGTTTCAACGAAACAATGATCACATTTTTCTACCACGTTACGCTAGAACCGTGTTAAAAGTACTAGTTTTTGCACCATGTTTCAAAACAACGTTGAAAATATCACATTTTTACACTGTTATTCGCAACAACGGTGTATAAAGGTGAAGTCTTTAAACGTTTCAACGAAACAATGATCACATTTTTCTAGCACATCACGCGAGAACCGTGTAAAAAGTACTACTTTTTGCACCATGTTTCAAAACAACTGTGAAAAAGATCACCTTTTACATTGTTATACGTAACAACGTTGCATAAAGGTGAAATCTTTAAACGTTTCAAGAAAACAATGATCACATTTCTCCACCACGTTACGTGAGAACCGTGAAAAAACTACTAGTTTTTGCACCATGTTTCAAAACAACTGTGGAAAAGATCACATTTTTACACTGTTATACGTGACGACGACGCAAAAAAGGTGAAATTTTTAAACGTTTCAACGAAACAATGATCACATTTTTCTACCACGTTACGCGAGAACCGTGTAAAAAGCACTAGTTTTTGCACCATGTTTCAAAACAACTGTGGAAAAGATCACATTTTTACACTGTTATACGTAACAACGATGCAAAAAGGTTAAGTCTTTAAACGTTTCAAAGAAACAATGGTCACATTTTTCTAGCACGTTACGCGAGAACCGTGTAAAAAGTACAAGTTTTTGCACCATGTTTCAAAACAACGTGGAAAAGATGACATTTTTACACTGTTATACGTAACAACGATGCAAAAAGGTGAAATCTTTAAACGTTTCAACGAAACAATGATCACATTTTTCTAGCACGTTACTCGAGAACCGTGTAAAAAGTACAAGTTTTTGCACCATGTTTCAAAACAACTATGAAAAATATCACTTTTTACACTGTTATACGTAACAACGATGCATAAAGGTGAAATCTTTAAACGTTTCAACGAAACAACGATCACATTTTTCTAGCACATCACGCGAGAACCGTGTAAAAAGTACTAGTTTTTGCACCATGTTTCAAAACAATTGTGAAAAAGATCACCTTTTACATTGTTATACGTAACAACGTTGCATAAAGTTGAAATATTTAAACGTTTCAAGAAAACAATGATCACATTTCACCTGCACGTTATGCAAGAACCGTGAAAAAACTACTAGTTTTTGCACCATGTTTCAAAACAACTGTGGAAAAGATCACATTTTTACACTGTTATACGTCACAACGATGCAAAAAGGTTAAGTCTTTAAACGTTTCAACGAAACAATGATCACATTTTTCTACCACCACGTTATGCGAGAACCGTGTAAAAAACACTAGTTTTTGCACCATGTTTCAAAACAGCTGTGGAAAAGATCACATATTTACACTGTTATACGTCACAACGATGCAAAAAGGTTAAGTCTTTAAACGTTTCAACGAAACAATGATCTCATTTCTCTTGCACGTTACGCGAGAACCGTGTAAAAACTGCTAGTTTTTGCACCATGTTTCAAAACAACTGTGGAAAAGATCACATTTTTACACTGTTATACGTGACGACGACGCAAAAAAGGTGAAATGTTTAAACGTTTCAACGAAACAATGATCACATTTTTCTACCACGTTACGCGAGAATCGTGTAAAAAACACTAGTTTTTGCACCATGTTTCAAAACAGCTGTGGAAAAGATCACAATTTTACACTGTTATACGTCACAACGATGCAAAAAGGTTAAGTCTTTAAACGTTTCAACGAAACAATGATCACATTTTTCTAGCACATCACGCGAGAACCGTGTAAAAAGTACTAGTTTTTGCACCATGTTTCAAAACAACTGTGAAAAAGATCACCTTTTACATTGTTATAAGTAACAACGTTGCATAAAGGTGAAATCTTTAAACGTTTCAAGAAAACAATGATCACATTTCTCCTGCACGTTACGCAAGAACCGTGTAAAAACTACTAGTTTTTGCACCATATTTCAAAACAACTGTGGAAAATATCACATTTTTACACTGATATACGTGACCACGACGCAAAAAAGGTGAAATGTTTAAACGTTTCAACGAAACAATGATCTAGAATCGTATTAAGAGTGCTAGTTTTTGCACCATGTTTCAAAACAACGTTGAAAATATCACATTTTTACACTGTTATTCGCACCAACGATGTATAAAGGTGAAATCTTTAAACGTTTCAACGAAACAATGATCACATTTTTCTAGCACATCACGCGAGAACCGTGTAAAAAGTACTAGTTTTTGCACCATGTTTCAAAACAACTGTGAAAAATATCACCTTTTACATTGTTATACGTAACAACGTTGCATAAAGGTGAAATCTTTAAACGTTTCAAGAAAACAATGATCACATTTCTCCTGCATGTTACGCGAGAACCGTGTAAAAACTACTAGTTTTTGCACCATGTTTCAAAACAACTGTGGAAAAGATCACATTTTTACACTGTTATACGTGACGACGACGCAAAAAAGATGAACTTTTTAAACGTTTCAACGAAACAATGATCACATTTTTCTAGCACGTTACTCTAGAACTGTGTAAAAAGTACAAGTTTTTGCACCATGTTTCAAAACAACTGTGAAAAGATCACTTTTTACACTGTTATACGTAACAACGATGCATAAAGGTGAAATCTTTAAATGTTTCAAGAAACAATGATCACATTATTCCTGCACGTTACGCGAGAACCGTGTAAAAAGTACTAGTTTTTGCACCATGTTTCAAAACAACTGTGGAAAAGATGACATTTTTACACTGATATACGTGACGATGACGCAAAAAAGGTGAAATGTTTAAACGTTTCAACGAAACAATGATCACATTTTTCTACCACGTTACGCTAGAACCGTGTTAAAAGTACTAGTTTTTGTACCATGTTTCAAAACAACGTTGAAAATATCACATTTTTACACTGTTATTCGCAACAACGATGTATAAAGGTGAAATCTTTAAACGTTTCAACGAAACAATGATCACATTTTTCTAGCACATCACGCGAGAACCGTGTAAAAAGTACTAGTTTTTGCACCATGTTTCAAAACAACTGTGAAAAATATCACCTTTTACATTGTTATACGTAACAACGTTGCATAAAGGTGAAATCTTTAAACGTTTCAAGAAAACAATGATCACATTTCTCCTGCATGTTACGCGAGAACCGTGTAAAAACTACTAGTTTTTGCACCATGTTTCAAAACAACTGTGGAAAAGATCACATTTTTACCCTGTTTTACGTGACGACGACGCAAAAAAGGTGAACTTTTTAAACGTTTCAACGAAACAATGATCACATTTTTCTACCACGTTACGCGAGAACCGTGTAAAAAGCACTAGTTTTTGCACCATGTTTCAAAACAACTGTGGAAAAGATCACATTTTTACACTGTTATACGTAACAACGATGCAAAAAGGTTAAGTCTTTAAACGTTTCAAAGAAACAATGGTCACATTTTTCTAGCACGTTACGCGAGAACCGTGTAAAAAGTACAAGTTTTTGCACCATGTTTCAAAACAACGTGGAAAAGATGACATTTTTACACTGTTATACGTAACAACGATGCAAAAAGGTGAAATCTTTAAACGTTTCAACGAAACAATGATCACATTTTTCTAGCACGTTACTCGAGAACCGTGTAAAAAGTACAAGTTTTTGCCCCATGTTTCAAAACAACTGTGAAAAATATCACTTTTTACACTGTTATACGTAACAACGATGCATAAAGGTGAAATCTTTAAACGTTTCAAGAAAACAATGATCACATTATTCCTGCACGTTACGCGAGAACCGTGTAAAAAGTACTAGTTTTTGCACCTTGTTTCAAAACAACTGTGGAAAAGTTCACATTTTTACACTGATATACGTGACGATGACGCAAAAAATGTGAAATGTTTAAAACGTTTCAACGAAACAATGATCACATTTTTCTACCACGTTACGCTAGAACCGTGTTAAAAGTACTAGTTTTTGCACCATGTTTCAAAACAACGTTGAAAATATCACATTTTTACACTGTTATTCGCAACAACGATGTATAAAGGTGAAATCTTTAAACGTTTCAACGAAACAATGATCACATTTTTCTAGCACATCACGCGAGAACCGTGTAAAAAGTACTAGTTTTTGCACCATGTTTCAAAACAACTGTGAAAAATATCACCTTTTACATTGTTATACGTAACAACGTTGCATAAAGTTGAAATCTTTAAACGTTTCAAGAAAACAATGATCACATTTCTCCTGCACGTTACGCAAGAACCGTGAAAAAACTACTAGTTTTTGCACCATGTTTCAAAACAACTGTGGAAAAGATCACATTTTTACACTGATATACGTGACGACGACGTAAAAAAGGTGAAATGTTTAAACGTTTCAACGAAACAATGATCACATTTTTCTACTACGTTACGCGAGAACCGTGTTAAAAGTACTAGTTTTTGCACCATGTTTCAAAACAACGTTGAAAATATCACATTTTTACACTGTTATTAGCAACAACGATGTATAAAGGTGAAATCTTTAAACGTTTCAACGAAACAATGATCACATTTTTCTAGCACATCACGCGAGAACCGTGTAAAAAGTACTAGTTTTTGCACCATGTTTCAAAACAACTGTGAAAAAGATCACCTTTTACATTGTTATAAGTAACAACGTTGCATAAAGGTGAAATCTTTAAACGTTTCAAGAAAACAATGATCACATTTCTCCTGCACGTTACGCAAGAACCGTGTAAAAACTACTAGTTTTTGCACCATGTTTCAAAACAACTATGGAAAAGATCACATTTTTACACTGATATACGTGACCACGACGCAAAAAAGGTGAAATGTTTAAACGTTTCAACGAAACAATGATCACATTTGTCTACTACGTTACGCTAGAATCGTATTAAAAGTACTAGTTTTTGCACCATGTTTCAAACCTTTTACATTGTTATACGTAACAACGTTGCATACAGGTGAAATCTTTAAACGTTTCAACGAAACAATGATCACATTTCTCTTGCACGTTACGCGAGAACCGTGTAAAAACTGCTAGTTTTTGCACCATGTTTCAAAACAACTGTGGAAAAGATCACATTTTTACACTGTTATACGTGACGACGACGCAAAAAAGGTGAAATGTTTAAACGTTTCAACGAAACAATGATCACATTTTTCTACCACGTTACTCGAGAATCGTGTAAAAAACACTAGTTTTTGCACCATGTTTCAAAACAGCTGTGGAAAAGATCACAATTTTACACTGTTATACGTCACAACGATGCAAAAAGGTTAAGTCTTTAAACGTTTCAACGAAACAATGATCACATTTTTCTAGCACGTTACGCGAGAACCGTGTAAAAAGTACAAGTTTTTGCACCATGTTTCAAAACAACGTGGAAAAGATGACATTTTTACACTGTTATACGTAACAACGATGCATTAATGTGAAGTCTTTAAACGTTTCAACGAAACAATGATCACATTTTTCTAGCACGTTACTCTAGAACCGTGTAAAAAGTACAAGTTTTTGCACCATGTTTCAAAACAACTGTGAACAGATTACTTTTTACACTGTTATACGTAACAACGATGTATAAAGGTGAAATCTTTAAATGTTTCAAGAAACAATGATCACATTATTCCTGCACGTTACGCGAGAACCGTGTAAAAAGTACTAGTTTTTGCACCATGTTTCAAAACAACTGTGGAAAAGATGACATTTTTACACTGATATACGTGACAATGACGCAAAAAAGGTGAAATGTTTAAACGTTTCAACGAAACAATGATCACATTTTTCTACCACGTTACGCGAGAACCGTGTAAAAAACACTAGTTTTTGCACCATGTTTCAAAACAGCTGTGGAAAAGATCACAATTTTACACTGTTATACGTCACAACGATGCAAAAAGGTTAAGTCTTTAAACGTTTCAACGAAACAATGATCTCATTTCTCTTGCACGTTACGCGAGAACCGTGTAAAAACTGCTAGTTTTTGCACCATGTTTCAAAACAACTGTGGAAAAGATCACATTTTTACACTGTTATACGTGACGACGACGTAAAAAAGGTGAAATGTTTAAACGTTTCAACGAAACAATGATCACATTTTTCTACCACGTTACGCGAGAATCGTGTAAAAAACACTAGTTTTTGCACCATGTTTCAAAACAGCTGTGGAAAAGATCACAATTTTACACTGTTATACGTCACAACGATGCAAAAAGGTTAAGTCTTTAAACGTTTCAACGAAACAATGATCACATTTTTCTAGCACATCACGCGAGAACCGTGTAAAAAGTACTAGTTTTTGCACCATGTTTCAAAACAACTGTGAAAAAGATCACCTTTTACATTGTTATAAGTAACAACGTTGCATAAAGGTGAAATCTTTAAACGTTTCAAGAAAACAATGATCGCATTTCTCTTGCACGTTACGCAAGAACCGTGTAAAAACTACTAGTTTTTGCACCATGTTTCAAAACAACTATGGAAAAGATCACATTTTTACACTGTTATACGTGACGACGACGCAAAAAAGGTGAAATGTTTAAACGTTTCAACGAAACAATGATCACATTTTTCTACCACGTTACGCGAGAACCGTGTAAAAAACAATAGTTTTTGCACCATGTTTCAAAACAGCTGTGGAAAAGATCACAATTTTACACTGTTATACGTCACAACGATGCAAAAAGGTTAAGTCTTTAAACGTTTCAACGAAACAATGATCACATTTTTCTAGCACGTTACGCGAGAACCGTGTAAAAAGTACATTTTTTGCACCATGTTTCAAAACAACGTGGAAAAGATGACATTTTTACACTGTTATACGTAACAACGTTGCATACAGGTGAAATCTTTAAACGTTTCAAGAAAACAATGATCGCATTTCTCTTGCACGTTACGCGAGAACCGTGTAAAAACTACTAGTTTTTGCACCATGTTTCAAAACAACTGTGGAAAAGATCACATTTTTACACTGTTATACGTGACGACGACGCAAAAAAGGTGAAATGTTTAAACGTTTCAACGAAACAATGATCACATTTTTCTACCACGTTACGCGAGAACCGTGTAAAAAACACTAGCTTTTGCACCATGTTTCAAAACAGCTGTGGAAAAGATCACAATTTTACACTGTTATACGTCACAACGATGCAAAAAGGTTAAGTCTTTAAACGTTTCAACGAAACAATGATCACATTTTTCTAGCACGTTACGCGAGAACCGTGTAAAAAGTACAAGTTTTTGCACCATGTTTCAAAACAACGTGGAAAAGATGACATTTTTACACTGTTATACGTAACAACGATGCATAAATGTGAAGTCTTTAAACGTTTCAACGAAACAATGATCACATTTTTCTAGCACATCACGCGAGAACCGTGTAAAAAGTACAAGTTTTTGCACCATGTTTCAAAACAACTATGGAAAAGATCACATTTTTCTACTACGTTACGCGAGAACCGTGTTAAAAGTACTAGTTTTTGCACCATGTTTCAAAACAACGTTGAAAATATCACATTTTTACACTGTTATTAGCAACAACGATGTATAAAGGTGAAATCTTTAAACGTTTCAACGAAACAATGATCACATTTTTCTAGCACATCACGCGAGAACCGTGTAAAAAGTACTAGTTTTTGCACCATGTTTCAAAACAACTGTGAAAAAGATCACCTTTTACATTGTTATAAGTAACAACGTTGCATAAAGGTGAAATCTTTAAACGTTTCAAGAAAACAATGATCGCATTTCTCTTGCACGTTACGCAAGAACCGTGTAAAAACTACTAGTTTTTGCACCATGTTTCAAAACAACTATGGAAAAGATCACATTTTTACACTGTTATACGTGACGACGACGCAAAAAAGGTGAAATGTTTAAACGTTTCAACGAAACAATGATCACATTTTTCTACCACGTTACGCGAGAACCGTGTAAAAAACAATAGTTTTTGCACCATGTTTCAAAACAGCTGTGGAAAAGATCACAATTTTACACTGTTATACGTCACAACGATGCAAAAAGGTTAAGTCTTTAAACGTTTCAACGAAACAATGATCACATTTTTCTAGCACGTTACGCGAGAACCGTGTAAAAAGTACATTTTTTGCACCATGTTTCAAAACAACGTGGAAAAGATGACATTTTTACACTGTTATACGTAACAACGTTGCATACAGGTGAAATCTTTAAACGTTTCAAGAAAACAATGATCGCATTTCTCTTGCACGTTACGCGAGAACCGTGTAAAAACTACTAGTTTTTGCACCATGTTTCAAAACAACTGTGGAAAAGATCACATTTTTACACTGTTATACGTGACGACGACGCAAAAAAGGTGAAATGTTTAAACGTTTCAACGAAACAATGATCACATTTTTCTACCACGTTACGCGAGAACCGTGTAAAAAACACTAGTTTTTGCACCATGTTTCAAAACAGCTGTGGAAAAGATCACAATTTTACACTGTTATACGTCACAACGATGCAAAAAGGTTAAGTCTTTAAACGTTTCAACGAAACAATGATCACATTTTTCTAGCACGTTACGCGAGAACCGTGTAAAAAGTACAAGTTTTTGCACCATGTTTCAAAACAACGTGGAAAAGATGACATTTTTACACTGTTATACGTAACAACGATGCATAAATGTGAAGTCTTTAAACGTTTCAACGAAACAATGATCACATTTTTCTAGCACATCACGCGAGAACCGTGTAAAAAGTACAAGTTTTTGCACCATGTTTCAAAACAACTATGGAAAAGATCACATTTTTCTACTACGTTACGCGAGAACCGTGTTAAAAGTACTAGTTTTTGCACCATGTTTCAAAACAACGTTGAAAATATCACATTTTTACACTGTTATTAGCAACAACGATGTATAAAGGTGAAATCTTTAAACGTTTCAACGAAACAATGATCACATTTTTCTAGCACATCACGCGAGAACCGTGTAAAAAGTACTAGTTTTTGCACCATGTTTCAAAACAACTGTGAAAAAGATCACCTTTTACATTGTTATAAGTAACAACGTTGCATAAAGGTGAAATCTTTAAACGTTTCAAGAAAACAATGATCACATTTCTCCTGCACGTTACGCAAGAACCGTGTAAAAACTACTAGTTTTTGCACCATGTTTCAAAACAACTATGGAAAAGATCACATTTTTACACTGATATACGTGACCACGACGCAAAAAAGGTGAAATGTTTAAACGTTTCAACGAAACAATGATCACATTTGTCTACTACGTTACGCTAGAATCGTATTAAAAGTACTAGTTTTTGCACCATGTTTCAAAACAACGTTGAAAATATCACATTTTTACACTGTTATTCGCACCAACGATGTATAAAGGTGAAATCTTTAAACGTTTCAACGAAACAATGATCACATTTTTCTAGCACATCACGCGAGAACCGTGTAAAAAGTACTAGTTTTTGCACCATGTTTCAAAACAACTGTGAAAAAGATCACCTTTTACATTGTTATACGTAACAACGTTGCATACAGGTGAAATCTTTAAACGTTTCAAGAAAACAATGATCGCATTTCTCTTGCACGTTACGCGAGAACCGTGTAAAAACTACTAGTTTTTGCACCATGTTTCAAAACAACTGTGGAAAAGATCACATTTTTACACTGTTATACGTGACGACGACGCAAAAAAGGTGAAATGTTTAAACGTTTCAACGAAACAATGATCACATTTTTCTACCACGTTACGCGAGAACCGTGTAAAAAACACTAGTTTTTGCACCATGTTTCAAAACAGCTGTGGAAAAGATCACAATTTTACACTTTTATACGTCACAACGATGCAAAAAGGTTAAGTCTTTAAACGTTTCAACGAAACAATGATCACATTTTTCTAGCACGTTACGCGAGAACCGTGTAAAAAGTACAAGTTTTTGCACCATGTTTCAAAACAACGTGGAAAAGATGACATTTTTACACTGTTATACGTAACAACGATGCATAAATGTGAAGTCTTTAAACGTTTCAACGAAACAATGATCACATTTTTCTAGCACGTTACTCTAGAACCGTGTAAAAAGTAGAAGTTTTTGCACCATGTTTCAAAACAACTATGGAAAAGATCACTTTTTTACACTGATATACGTGACCACGACGCAAAAAAGGTGAAATGTTTAAACGTTTCAACGAAACAATGATCACATTTGTCTACTACGTTACGCTAGAATCGTATTAAAAGTACTAGTTTTTGCACCATGTTTCAAAACAACGTTGAAAATATCACATTTTTACACTGTTATTCGCACCAACGATGTATAAAGGTGAAATCTTTAAACGTTTCAACGAAACAATGATCACATTTTTCTAGCACATCACGCGAGAACCGTGTAAAAAGTACTAGTTTTTGCACCATGTTTCAAAACAACTGTGAAAAAGATCACCTTTTACATTGTTATACGTAACAACGTTGCATACAGGTGAAATCTTTAAACGTTTCAAGAAAACAATGATCGCATTTCTCTTGCACGTTACGCGAGAACCGTGTAAAAACTACTAGTTTTTGCACCATGTTTCAAAACAACTGTGGAAAAGATCACATTTTTACACTGTTATACGTGACGACGACGCAAAAAAGGTGAAATGTTTAAACGTTTCAACGAAACAATGATCACATTTTTCTACCACGTTACGCGAGAACCGTGTAAAAAACACTAGTTTTTGCACCATGTTTCAAAACAGCTGTGGAAAAGATCACAATTTTACACTGTTATACGTCACAACGATGCAAAAAGGTTAAGTCTTTAAACGTTTCAACGAAACAATGATCACATTTTTCTAGCACGTTACGCGAGAACCGTGTAAAAAGTACAAGTTTTTGCACCATGTTTCAAAACAACGTGGAAAAGATGACATTTTTACACTGTTATACGTAACAACGATGCATAAATGTGAAGTCTTTAAACGTTTCAACGAAACAATGATCACATTTTTCTAGCACGTTACTCTAGAACCGTGTAAAAAGTAGAAGTTTTTGCACCATGTTTCAAAACAACTGTGAAAAGATCACTTTTTACACTGTTATACGTAACAACGATGCATAAAGGTGAAATCTTTAAATGTTTCAAGAAACAATGATCACATTTCTCCTGCACGTTACGCAAGAACCGTGAAAAAACTACTAGTTTTGGCACCATGTTTCAAAACAACTGTGGAAAAGATCACATTTTTACACTGATATACGTGACGACGACGTAAAAAGGGTGAAATGTTTAAACGTTTCAACGAAACAATGATCACATTTTTCTACCACGTTACGCTAGAACCGTGTTAAAAGTACTAGTTTTTGCTCCATGTTTCAAAACAACTATGAAAAATATCACTTTTTACACTGTTATACGTAACAACGATGCATAAAGGTGAAATCTTTAAACGTTTCAAGAAAACAATGATCACATTTCTCCAGCACGTTACGTGAGAACCGTGAAAAAACTACTAGTTTTTGCACCATGTTTCAAAACAACTGTGGAAAAGATCACATTTTTACACTGTTATACGTGACGACGACGCAAAAAAGGTGAAATTTTTAAACGTTTCAACGAAACAATGATCACATTTTTCTACCACGTTACGCGAGAACCGTGTAAAAAGCACTAGTTTTTGCACCATGTTTCAAAACAACTGTGGAAAAGATCACATTTTTACACTGTTATACGTAACAACGATGCAAAAAGGTTAAGTCTTTAAACGTTTCAAAGAAACAATGGTCACATTTTTCTAGCACGTTACGCGAGAACCGTGTAAAAAGTACAAGTTTTTGCACCATGTTTCAAAACAACGTGGAAAAGATGACATTTTTACACTGTTATACGTAACAACGATGCAAAAAGGTGAAATCTTTAAACGTTTCAACGAAACAATGATCACATTTTTCTAGCACGTTACTCGAGAACCGTGTAAAAAGTACAAGTTTTTGCACCATGTTTCAAAACAACTATGAAAAATATCACTTTTTACACTGTTATACGTAACAACGATGCATAAAGGTGAAATCTTTAAACGTTTCAAGAAAACAATGATCACATTATTCCTGCACGTTACGCGAGAACCGTGTAAAAAGTACTAGTTTTTGCACCTTGTTTCAAAACAACTGTGGAAAAGTTCACATTTTTACACTGATATACGTGACGATGACGCAAAAAAGGTGAAATGTTTAAACGTTTCAACGAAACAATGATCACATTTTTCTACCACGTTACGCTAGAACCGTGTTAAAAGTACTAGTTTTTGCACCATGTTTCAAAACAACGTTGAAAATATCACATTTTTACACTGTTATTCGCAACAACGGTGTATAAAGGTGAAGTCTTTAAACGTTTCAACGAAACAATGATCACATTTTTCTAGCACGTTACTCTAGAACCGTGTAAAAAGTACAAGTTTTTGCACCATGTTTCAAAACAACTGTGAAAAGATCACTTTTTACACTGTTATACGTAACAACGATGCATAAAGGTGAAATCTTTAAATGTTTCAAGAAACAATGATCACATTATTCCTGCACGTTACGCGAGAACCGTGTAAAAAGTACTAGTTTTTGCACCATGTTTCAAAACAACTGTGGAAAAGATGACATTTTTACACTGATATACGTGACGATGACGCAAAAAAGGTGAAATGTTTAAACGTTTCAACGAAACAATGATCACATTTTTCTACCACGTTACGCTAGAACCGTGTTAAAAGTACTAGTTTTTGCTCCATGTTTCAAAACAACGTTGAAAATATCACATTTTTACACTGTTATTCGCAACAACGATGTATAAAGGTGAAATCTTTAAACCTTTCAACGAAACAATGATCACATTTTTCTAGCACATCACGCGAGAACCGTGTAAAAAGTACTAGTTTTTGCACCATGTTTCAAAACAACTGTGAAAAATATCACCTTTTACATTGTTATACGTAACAACGTTGCATAAAGGTGAAATCTTTAAACGTTTCAAGAAAACAATGATCACATTTCTCCTGCATGTTACGCGAGAACCGTGTAAAAACTACTAGTTTTTGCACCATGTTTCAAAACAACTGTGGAAAAGATCACATTTTTACACTGTTATACGTGACGACGACGCAAAAAAGGTGAACTTTTTAAACGTTTCAACGAAACAATGATCACATTTTTCTACCACGTTACGCGAGAACCGTGTAAAAAGCACTAGTTTTTGCACCATGTTTCAAAACAACTGTGGAAAAGATCACATTTTTACACTGTTATACGTAACAACGATGCAAAAAGGTTAAGTCTTTAAACGTTTCAAAGAAACAATGGTCACATTTTTCTAGCACGTTACGCGAAAACCGTGTAAAAAGTACAAGTTTTTGCACCATGTTTCAAAACAACGTGGAAAAGATGACATTTTTACACTGTTATACGTAACAACGATGCAAAAAGGTGAAATCTTTAAACGTTTCAACGAAACAATGATCACATTTTTCTAGCATGTTACTCGAGAACCGTGTAAAAAGTACAAGTTTTTGCACCATGTTTCAAAACAACTATCAAAAATATCACTTTTTACACTGTTATACGTAACAACGATGCATAAAGGTGAAATCTTTAAACGTTTCAAGAAAACAATGATCACATTATTCCTGCACGTTACGCGAGAACCGTGTAAAAAGTACTAGTTTTTGCACCTTGTTTCAAAACAACTGTGGAAAAGTTCACATTTTTACACTGATATACGTGACGATGACGCAAAAAAGGTGAAATGTTTAAACGTTTCAACGAAACAATGATCACATTTTTCTACCACGTTACGCTAGAACCGTGTTAAAAGTACTAGTTTTTGCACCATGTTTCAAAACAACGTTGAAAATATCACATTTTTACACTGTTATTCGCAACAACGGTGTATAAAGGTGAAATCTTTAAACGTTTCAACGAAACAATGATCACATTTTTCTAGCACATCACGCGAGAACCGTGTAAAAAGTACTACTTTTTGCACCATGTTTCAAAACAACTGTGAAAAAGATCACCTTTTACATTGTTATACGTAACAACGTTGCATAAAGGTGAAATCTTTAAACGTTTCAAGAAAACAATGATCACATTTCTCCAGCACGTTACGTGAGAACCGTGAAAAAACTACTAGTTTTTGCACCATGTTTCAAAACAACTGTGGAAAAGATCACATTTTTACACTGTTATACGTGACGACGACGCAAAAAAGGTGAAATTTTTAAACGTTTCAACGAAACAATGATCACATTTTTCTACCACGTTACGCGAGAACCGTGTAAAAAGCACTAGTTTTTGCACCATGTTTCAAAACAACTGTGGAAAAGATCACATTTTTACACTGTTATACGTAACAACGATGCAAAAAGGTTAAGTCTTTAAACGTTTCAAAGAAACAATGGTCACATTTTTCTAGCACGTTACGCGAAAACCGTGTAAAAAGTACAAGTTTTTGCACCATGTTTCAAAACAACGTGGAAAAGATGACATTTTTACACTGTTATACGTAACAACGATGCAAAAAGGTGAAATCTTTAAACGTTTCAACGAAACAATGATCACATTTTTCTAGCATGTTACTCGAGAACCGTGTAAAAAGTACAAGTTTTTGCACCATGTTTCAAAACAACTATGAAAAATATCACTTTTTACACTGTTATACGTAACAACGATGCATAAAGGTGAAATCTTTAAACGTTTCAAAAAAACAATGATCACATTATTCCTGCACGTTACGCGAGAACCGTGTAAAAAGTACTAGTTTTTGCACCTTGTTTCAAAACAACTGTGGAAAAGTTCACATTTTTACACTGATATACGTGACGATGACGCAAAAAAGGTGAAATGTTTAAACGTTTCAACGAAACAATGATCACATTTTTCTACCACGTTACGCTAGAACCGTGTTAAAAGTACTAGTTTTTGCACCATGTTTCAAAACAACGTTGAAAATATCACATTTTTACACTGTTATTCGCAACAACGGTGTATAAAGGTGAAATCTTTAAACGTTTCAACGAAACAATGATCACATTTTTCTAGCACATCACGCGAGAACCGTGTAAAAAGTACTACTTTTTGCACCATGTTTCAAAACAACTGTGAAAAAGATCACCTTTTACATTGTTATACGTAACAACGTTGCATAAAGGTGAAATCTTTAAACGTTTCAAGAAAACAATGATCACATTTCTCCAGCACGTTACGTGAGAACCGTGAAAAAACTACTAGTTTTTGCACCATGTTTCAAAACAACTGTGGAAAAGATCACATTTTTACACTGTTATACGTGACGACGACGCAAAAAAGGTGAAATTTTTAAACGTTTCAACGAAACAATGATCACATTTTTCTACCACGTTACGCGAGAACCGTGTAAAAAGCACTAGTTTTTGCACCATGTTTCAAAACAACTGTGGAAAAGATCACATTTTTTCACTGTTATACGTAACAACGATGCAAAAAGGTTAAGTCTTTAAACGTTTCAAAGAAACAATGGTCACATTTTTCTAGCACGTTACGCGAGAACCGTGTAAAAAGTACAAGTTTTTGCACCATGTTTCAAAACAACGTGGAAAAGATGACATTTTTACACTGTTATACGTAACAACGATGCAAAAAGGTGAAATCTTTAAACGTTTCAACGAAACAATGATCACATTTTTCTAGCACGTTACTCGAGAACCGTGTAAAAAGTACAAGTTTTTGCACCATGTTTCAAAACAACTATGAAAAATATCACTTTTTACACTGTTATACGTAACAACGATGCATAAAGGTGAAATCTTTAAACGTTTCAAGAAAACAATGATCACATTATTCCTGCACGTTACGCGAGAACCGTGTAAAAAGTACTAGTTTTTGCACCTTGTTTCAAAACAACTGTGGAAAAGTTCACATTTTTACACTGATATACGTGACGATGACGCAAAAAAGGTGAAATGTTTAAACGTTTCAACGAAACAATGATCACATTTTTCTACCACGTTACGCTAGAACCGTGTTAAAAGTACTAGTTTTTGCACCATGTTTCAAAACAACGTTGAAAATATCACATTTTTACACTGTTATTCGCAACAACGGTGTATAAAGGTGAAGTCTTTAAACGTTTCAACGAAACAATGATCACATTTTTCTAGCACGTTACTCTAGAACCGTGTAAAAAGTACAAGTTTTTGCACCATGTTTCAAAACAACTGTGAAAAGATCACTTTTTACACTGTTATACGTAACAACGATGCATAAAGGTGAAATCTTTAAATGTTTCAAGAAACAATGATCACATTATTCCTGCACGTTACGCGAGAACCGTGTAAAAAGTACTAGTTTTTGCACCATGTTTCAAAACAACTGTGGAAAAGATGACATTTTTACACTGATATACGTGACGATGACGCAAAAAAGGTGAAATGTTTAAACGTTTCAACGAAACAATGATCACATTTTTCTACCACGTTACGCTAGAACCGTGTTAAAAGTACTAGTTTTTGCTCCATGTTTCAAAACAACGTTGAAAATATCACATTTTTACACTGTTATTCGCAACAACGATGTATAAAGGTGAAATCTTTAAACCTTTCAACGAAACAATGATCACATTTTTCTAGCACATCACGCGAGAACCGTGTAAAAAGTACTAGTTTTTGCACCATGTTTCAAAACAACTGTGAAAAATATCACCTTTTACATTGTTATACGTAACAACGTTGCATAAAGGTGAAATCTTTAAACGTTTCAAGAAAACAATGATCACATTTCTCCTGCATGTTACGCGAGAACCGTGTAAAAACTACTAGTTTTTGCACCATGTTTCAAAACAACTGTGGAAAAGATCACATTTTTACACTGTTATACGTGACGACGACGCAAAAAAGGTGAACTTTTTAAACGTTTCAACGAAACAATGATCACATTTTTCTACCACGTTACGCGAGAACCGTGTAAAAAGCACTAGTTTTTGCACCATGTTTCAAAACAACTGTGGAAAAGATCACATTTTTACACTGTTATACGTAACAACGATGCAAAAAGGTTAAGTCTTTAAACGTTTCAAAGAAACAATGGTCACATTTTTCTAGCACGTTACGCGAAAACCGTGTAAAAAGTACAAGTTTTTGCACCATGTTTCAAAACAACGTGGAAAAGATGACATTTTTACACTGTTATACGTAACAACGATGCAAAAAGGTGAAATCTTTAAACGTTTCAACGAAACAATGATCACATTTTTCTAGCACGTTACTCGAGAACCGTGTAAAAAGTACAAGTTTTTGCACCATGTTTCAAAACAACTATGAAAAATATCACTTTTTACACTGTTATACGTAACAACGATGCATAAAGGTGAAATCCTTAAACGTTTCAAGAAAACAATGATCACATTATTCCTGCACGTTACGCGAGAACCGTGTAAAAAGTACTAGTTTTTGCACCTTGTTTCAAAACAACTGTGGAAAAGTTCACATTTTTACACTGATATACGTGACGATGACGCAAAAAAGGTGAAATGTTTAAACGTTTCAACGAAACAATGATCACATTTTTCTACCACGTTACGCTAGAACCGTGTTAAAAGTACTAGTTTTTGCACCATGTTTCAAAACAACGTTGAAAATATCACATTTTTACACTGTTATTCGCAACAACGGTGTATAAAGGTGAAATCTTTAAACGTTTCAACGAAACAATGATCACATTTTTCTAGCACATCACGCGAGAACCGTGTAAAAAGTACTACTTTTTGCACCATGTTTCAAAACAACTGTGAAAAAGATCACCTTTTACATTGTTATACGTAACAACGTTGCATAAAGGTGAAATCTTTAAACGTTTCAAGAAAACAATGATCACATTTCTCCACCACGTTACGTGAGAACCGTGAAAAAACTACTAGTTTTTGCACCATGTTTCAAAACAACTGTGGAAAAGATCACATTTTTACACTGTTATACGTGACGACGACGCAAAAAAGGTGAAATTTTTAAACGTTTCAACGAAACAATGATCACATTTTTCTACCACGTTACGCGAGAACCGTGTAAAAAGCACTAGTTTTTGCACCATGTTTCAAAACAACTGTGGAAAAGATCACATTTTTACACTGTTATACGTAACAACGATGCAAAAAGGTTAAGTCTTTAAACGTTTCAAAGAAACAATGGTCACATTTTTCTAGCACGTTACGCGAGAACCGTGTAAAAAGTACAAGTTTTTGCACCATGTTTCAAAACAACGTGGAAAAGATGACATTTTTACACTGTTATACGTAACAACGATGCAAAAAGGTGAAATCTTTAAACGTTTCAACGAAACAATGATCACATTTTTCTAGCACGTTACTCGAGAACCGTGTAAAAAGTACAAGTTTTTGCACCATGTTTCAAAACAACTATGAAAAATATCACTTTTTACACTGTTATACGTAACAACGATGCATAAAGGTGAAATCTTTAAACGTTTCAAGAAAACAATGATCACATTATTCCTGCACGTTACGCGAGAACCGTGTAAAAAGTACTAGTTTTTGCACCTTGTTTCAAAACAACTGTGGAAAAGTTCACATTTTTACACTGATATACGTGACGATGACGCAAAAAAGGTGAAATGTTTAAACGTTTCAACGAAACAATGATCACATTTTTCTACCACGTTACGCTAGAACCGTGTTAAAAGTACTAGTTTTTGCACCATGTTTCAAAACAACGTTGAAAATATCACATTTTTACACTGTTATTCGCAACAACGGTGTATAAAGGTGAAGTCTTTAAACGTTTCAACGAAACAATGATCACATTTTTCTAGCACGTTACTCTAGAACCGTGTAAAAAGTACAAGTTTTTGCACCATGTTTCAAAACAACTGTGAAAAGATCACTTTTTACACTGTTATACGTAACAACGATGCATAAAGGTGAAATCTTTAAATGTTTCAAGAAACAATGATCACATTATTCCTGCACGTTACGCGAGAACCGTGTAAAAAGTACTAGTTTTTGCACCATGTTTCAAAACAACTGTGGAAAAGATGACATTTTTACACTGATATACGTGACGATGACGCAAAAAAGGTGAAATGTTTAAACGTTTCAACGAAACAATGATCACATTTTTCTACCACGTTACGCTAGAACCGTGTTAAAAGTACTAGTTTTTGCTCCATGTTTCAAAACAACGTTGAAAATATCACATTTTTACACTGTTATTCGCAACAACGATGTATAAAGGTGAAATCTTTAAACCTTTCAACGAAACAATGATCACATTTTTCTAGCACATCACGCGAGAACCGTGTAAAAAGTACTAGTTTTTGCACCATGTTTCAAAACAACTGTGAAAAATATCACCTTTTACATTGTTATACGTAACAACGTTGCATAAAGGTGAAATCTTTAAACGTTTCAAGAAAACAATGATCACATTTCTCCTGCATGTTACGCGAGAACCGTGTAAAAACTACTAGTTTTTGCACCATGTTTCAAAACAACTGTGGAAAAGATCACATTTTTACACTGTTATACGTGACGACGACGCAAAAAAGGTGAACTTTTTAAACGTTTCAACGAAACAATGATCACATTTTCTACCACGTTACGCGAGAACCGTGTAAAAAGCACTAGTTTTTGCACCATGTTTCAAAACAACTGTGGAAAAGATCACATTTTTACACTGTTATACGTAACAACGATGCAAAAAGGTTAAGTCTTTAAACGTTTCAAAGAAACAATGGTCACATTTTTCTAGCACGTTACGCGAAAACCGTGTAAAAAGTACAAGTTTTTGCACCATGTTTCAAAACAACGTGGAAAAGATGACATTTTTACACTGTTATACGTAACAACGATGCAAAAAGGTGAAATCTTTAAACGTTTCAACGAAACAATGATCACATTTTTCTAGCACGTTACTCGAGAACCGTGTAAAAAGTACAAGTTTTTGCACCATGTTTCAAAACAACTATGAAAAATATCACTTTTTACACTGTTATACGTAACAACGATGCATAAAGGTGAAATCCTTAAACGTTTCAAGAAAACAATGATCACATTATTCCTGCACGTTACGCGAGAACCGTGTAAAAAGTACTAGTTTTTGCACCTTGTTTCAAAACAACTGTGGAAAAGTTCACATTTTTACACTGATATACGTGACGATGACGCAAAAAAGGTGAAATGTTTAAACGTTTCAACGAAACAATGATCACATTTTTCTACCACGTTACGCTAGAACCGTGTTAAAAGTACTAGTTTTTGCACCATGTTTCAAAACAACGTTGAAAATATCACATTTTTACACTGTTATTCGCAACAACGGTGTATAAAGGTGAAATCTTTAAACGTTTCAACGAAACAATGATCACATTTTTCTAGCACATCACGCGAGAACCGTGTAAAAAGTACTACTTTTTGCACCATGTTTCAAAACAACTGTGAAAAAGATCACCTTTTACATTGTTATACGTAACAACGTTGCATAAAGGTGAAATCTTTAAACGTTTCAAGAAAACAATGATCACATTTCTCCACCACGTTACGTGAGAACCGTGAAAAAACTACTAGTTTTTGCACCATGTTTCAAAACAACTGTGGAAAAGATCACATTTTTACACTGTTATACGTGACGACGACGCAAAAAAGGTGAAATTTTTAAACGTTTCAACGAAACAATGATCACATTTTTCTACCACGTTACGCGAGAACCGTGTAAAAAGCACTAGTTTTTGCACCATGTTTCAAAACAACTGTGGAAAAGATCACATTTTTACACTGTTATACGTAACAACGATGCAAAAAGGTTAAGTCTTTAAACGTTTCAAAGAAACAATGGTCACATTTTTCTAGCACGTTACGCGAGAACCGTGTAAAAAGTACAAGTTTTTGCACCATGTTTCAAAACAACGTGGAAAAGATGACATTTTTACACTGTTATACGTAACAACGATGCAAAAAGGTGAAATCTTTAAACGTTTCAACGAAACAATGATCACATTTTTCTAGCACGTTACTCGAGAACCGTGTAAAAAGTACAAGTTTTTGCACCATGTTTCAAAACAACTATGAAAAATATCACTTTTTACACTGTTATACGTAACAACGATGCATAAAGGTGAAATCTTTAAACGTTTCAACGAAACAACGATCACATTTTTCTAGCACATCACGCGAGAACCGTGTAAAAAGTACTAGTTTTTGCACCATGTTTCAAAACAATTGTGAAAAAGATCACCTTTTACATTGTTATACGTAACAACGTTGCATAAAGTTGAAATATTTAAACGTTTCAAGAAAACAATGATCACATTTCACCTGCACGTTATGCAAGAACCGTGAAAAAACTACTAGTTTTTGCACCATGTTTCAAAACAACTGTGGAAAAGATCACATTTTTACACTGTTATACGTCACAACGATGCAAAAAGGTTAAGTCTTTAAACGTTTCAACGAAACAATGATCACATTTTTCTACCACCACGTTATGCGAGAACCGTGTAAAAAACACTAGTTTTTGCACCATGTTTCAAAACAGCTGTGGAAAAGATCACATATTTACACTGTTATACGTCACAACGATGCAAAAAGGTTAAGTCTTTAAACGTTTCAACGAAACAATGATCTCATTTCTCTTGCACGTTACGCGAGAACCGTGTAAAAACTGCTAGTTTTTGCACCATGTTTCAAAACAACTGTGGAAAAGATCACATTTTTACACTGTTATACGTGACGACGACGAATAAAAAAGTTAAATGTTTAAACGTTTCAACGAAACAATGATCACATTTTTCTACCACGTTACGCGAGAATCGTGTAAAAAACACTAGTTTTTGCACCATGTTTCAAAACAGCTGTGGAAAAGATCACAATTTTACACTGTTATACGTCACAACGATGCAAAAAGGTTAAGTCTTTAAACGTTTCAACGAAACAATGATCACATTTTTCTAGCACATCACGCGAGAACCGTGTAAAAAGTACTAGTTTTTGCACCATGTTTCAAAACAACTGTGAAAAAGATCACCTTTTACATTGTTATAAGTAACAACGTTGCATAAAGGTGAAATCTTTAAACGTTTCAAGAAAACAATGATCACATTTCTCCTGCACGTTACGCAAGAACCGTGTAAAAACTACTAGTTTTTGCACCATATTTCAAAACAACTGTGGAAAATATCACATTTTTACACTGATATACGTGACCACGACGCAAAAAAGGTGAAATGTTTAAACGTTTCAACGAAACAATGATCTAGAATCGTATTAAGAGTGCTAGTTTTTGCACCATGTTTCAAAACAACGTTGAAAATATCACATTTTTACACTGTTATTCGCACCAACGATGTATAAAGGTGAAATCTTTAAACGTTTCAACGAAACAATGATCACATTTTTCTAGCACATCACGCGAGAACCGTGTAAAAAGTACTAGTTTTTGCACCATGTTTCAAAACAACTGTGAAAAATATCACCTTTTACATTGTTATACGTAACAACGTTGCATAAAGGTGAAATCTTTAAACGTTTCAAGAAAACAATGATCACATTTCTCCTGCATGTTACGCGAGAACCGTGTAAAAACTACTAGTTTTTGCACCATGTTTCAAAACAACTGTGGAAAAGATCACATTTTTACACTGTTATACGTGACGACGACGCAAAAAAGGTGAACTTTTTAAACGTTTCAACGAAACAATGATCACATTTTTCTAGCACGTTACTCTAGAACTGTGTAAAAAGTACAAGTTTTTGCACCATGTTTCAAAACAACTGTGAAAAGATCACTTTTTACACTGTTATACGTAACAACGATGCATAAAGGTGAAATCTTTAAATGTTTCAAGAAACAATGATCACATTATTCCTGCACGTTACGCGAGAACCGTGTAAAAAGTACTAGTTTTTGCACCATGTTTCAAAACAACTGTGGAAAAGATGACATTTTTACACTGATATACGTGACGATGACGCAAAAAAGGTGAAATGTTTAAACGTTTCAACGAAACAATGATCACATTTTTCTACCACGTTACGCTAGAACCGTGTTAAAAGTACTAGTTTTTGTACCATGTTTCAAAACAACGTTGAAAATATCAAATTTTTACACTGTTATTCGCAACAACGATGTATAAAGGTGAAATCTTTAAACGTTTCAACGAAACAATGATCACATTTTTCTAGCACATCACGCGAGAACCGTGTAAAAAGTACTAGTTTTTGCACCATGTTTCAAAACAACTGTGAAAAATATCACCTTTTACATTGTTATACGTAACAACGTTGCATAAAGGTGAAATCTTTAAACGTTTCAAGAAAACAATGATCACATTTCTCCTGCATGTTACGCGAGAACCGTGTAAAAACTACTAGTTTTTGCACCATGTTTCAAAACAACTGTGGAAAAGATCACATTTTTACCCTGTTTTACGTGACGACGACGCAAAAAAGGTGAACTTTTTAAACGTTTCAACGAAACAATGATCACATTTTTCTACCACGTTACGCGAGAACCGTGTAAAAAGCACTAGTTTTTGCACCATGTTTCAAAACAACTGTGGAAAAGATCACATTTTTACACTGTTATACGTAACAACGATGCAAAAAGGTTAAGTCTTTAAACGTTTCAAAGAAACAATGGTCACATTTTTCTAGCACGTTACGCGAGAACCGTGTAAAAAGTTCAAGTTTTTGCACCATGTTTCAAAACAACGTGGAAAAGATGACATTTTTACACTGTTATACGTAACAACGATGCAAAAAGGTGAAATCTTTAAACGTTTCAACGAAACAATGATCACATTTTTCTAGCACGTTACTCGAGAACCGTGTAAAAAGTACAAGTTTTTGCCCCATGTTTCAAAACAACTGTGAAAAATATCACTTTTTACACTGTTATACGTAACAACGATGCATAAAGGTGAAATCTTTAAACGTTTCAAGAAAACAATGATCACATTATTCCTGCACGTTACGCGAGAACCGTGTAAAAAGTACTAGTTTTTGCACCTTGTTTCAAAACAACTGTGGAAAAGTTCACATTTTTACACTGATATACGCGACGATGACGCAAAAAATGTGAAATGTTTAAAACGTTTCAACGAAACAATGATCACATTTTTCTACCACGTTACGCTAGAACCGTGTTAAAAGTACTAGTTTTTGCACCATGTTTCAAAACAACGTTGAAAATATCACATTTTTACACTGTTATTCGCAACAACGATGTATAAAGGTGAAATCTTTAAACGTTTCAACGAAACAATGATCACATTTTTCTAGCACATCACGCGAGAACCGTGTAAAAAGTACTAGTTTTTGCACCATGTTTCAAAACAACTGTGAAAAATATCACCTTTTACATTGTTATACGTAACAACGTTGCATAAAGTTGAAATCTTTAAACGTTTCAAGAAAACAATGATCACATTTCTCCTGCACGTTACGCAAGAACCGTGAAAAAACTACTAGTTTTTGCACCATGTTTCAAAACAACTGTGGAAAAGATCACATTTTTACACTGATATACGTGACGACGACGTAAAAAAGGTGAAATGTTTAAACGTTTCAACGAAACAATGATCACATTTTTCTACTACGTTACGCGAGAACCGTGTTAAAAGTACTAGTTTTTGCACCATGTTTCAAAACAACGTTGAAAATATCACATTTTTACACTGTTATTAGCAACAACGATGTATAAAGGTGAAATCTTTAAACGTTTCAACGAAACAATGATCACATTTTTCTAGCACATCACGCGAGAACCGTGTAAAAAGTACTAGTTTTTGCACCATGTTTCAAAACAACTGTGAAAAATATCACCTTTTACATTGTTATAAGTAACAACGTTGCATAAAGGTGAAATCTTTAAACGTTTCAAGAAAACAATGATCACATTTCTCCTGCACGTTACGCAAGAACCGTGTAAAAACTACTAGTTTTTGCACCATGTTTCAAAACAACTATGGAAAAGATCACATTTTTACACTGATATACGTGACCACGACGCAAAAAAGGTGAAATGTTTAAACGTTTCAACGAAACAATGATCACATTTGTCTACTACGTTACGCTAGAATCGTATTAAAAGTACTAGTTTTTGCACCATGTTTCAAACCTTTTACATTGTTATACGTAACAACGTTGCATACAGGTGAAATCTTTAAACGTTTCAACGAAACAATGATCACATTTCTCTTGCACGTTACGCGAGAACCGTGTAAAAACTGCTAGTTTTTGCACCATGTTTCAAAACAACTGTGGAAAAGATCACATTTTTACACTGTTATACGTGACGACGACGCAAAAAAGGTGAAATGTTTAAACGTTTCAACGAAACAATGATCACATTTTTCTACCACGTTACTCGAGAATCGTGTAAAAAACACTAGTTTTTGCACCATGTTTCAAAACAGCTGTGGAAAAGATCACAATTTTACACTGTTATACGTCACAACGATGCAAAAAGGTTAAGTCTTTAAACGTTTCAACGAAACAATGATCACATTTTTCTAGCACGTTACGCGAGAACCGTGTAAAAAGTACAAGTTTTTGCACCATGTTTCAAAACAACGGGGAAAAGATGACATTTTTACACTGTTATACGTAACAACGATGCATAAATGTGAAGTCTTTAAACGTTTCAACGAAACAATGATCACATTTTTCTAGCACGTTACTCTAGAACCGTGTAAAAAGTACAAGTTTTTGCACCATGTTTCAAAACAACTGTGAACAGATTACTTTTTACACTGTTATACGTAACAACGATGTATAAAGGTGAAATCTTTAAATGTTTCAAGAAACAATGATCACATTATTCCTGCACGTTACGCGAGAACCGTGTAAAAAGTACTAGTTTTTGCACCATGTTTCAAAACAACTGTGGAAAAGATGACATTTTTACACTGATATACGTGACGATGACGCAAAAAAGGTGAAATGTTTAAACGTTTCAACGAAACAATGATCACATTTTTCTACCACGTTACGCGAGAACCGTGTAAAAAACACTAGTTTTTGCACCATGTTTCAAAACAGCTGTGGAAAAGATCACAATTTTACACTGTTATACGTCACAACGATGCAAAAAGGTTAAGTCTTTAAACGTTTCAACGAAACAATGATCTCATTTCTCTTGCACGTTACGCGAGAACCGTGTAAAAACTGCTAGTTTTTGCACCATGTTTCAAAACAACTGTGGAAAAGATCACATTTTTACACTGTTATACGTGACGACGACGCAAAAAAGGTGAAATGTTTAAACGTTTCAACGAAACAATGATCACATTTTTCTACCACGTTACGCGAGAATCGTGTAAAAAACACTAGTTTTTGCACCATGTTTCAAAACAGCTGTGGAAAAGATCACAATTTTACACTGTTATACGTCACAACGATGCAAAAAGGTTAAGTCTTTAAACGTTTCAACGAAACAATGATCACATTTTTCTAGCACATCACGCGAGAACCGTGTAAAAAGTACTAGTTTTTGCACCATGTTTCAAAACAACTGTGAAAAAGATCACCTTTTACATTGTTATAAGTAACAACGTTGCATAAAGGTGAAATCTTTAAACGTTTCAAGAAAACAATGATCGCATTTCTCTTGCACGTTACGCAAGAACCGTGTAAAAACTACTAGTTTTTGCACCATGTTTCAAAACAACTATGGAAAAGATCACATTTTTACACTGTTATACGTGACGACGACGCAAAAAAGGTGAAATGTTTAAACGTTTCAACGAAACAATGATCACATTTTTCTACCACGTTACGCGAGAACCGTGTAAAAAACACTAGTTTTTGCACCATGTTTCAAAACAGCTGTGGAAAAGATCACAATTTTACACTGTTATACGTCACAACGATGCAAAAAGGTTAAGTCTTTAAACGTTTCAACGAAACAATGATCACATTTTTCTAGCACGTTACGCGAGAACCGTGTAAAAAGTACATTTTTTGCACCATGTTTCAAAACAACGTGGAAAAGATGACATTTTTACACTGTTATACGTAACAACGTTGCATACAGGTGAAATCTTTAAACGTTTCAAGAAAACAATGATCGCATTTCTCTTGCACGTTACGCGAGAACCGTGTAAAAACTACTAGTTTTTGCACCATGTTTCAAAACAACTGTGGAAAAGATCACATTTTTACACTGTTATACGTGACGACGACGCAAAAAAGGTGAAATGTTTAAACGTTTCAACGAAACAATGATCACATTTTTCTACCACGTTACGCGAGAACCGTGTAAAAAACACTAGTTTTTGCACCATGTTTCAAAACAGCTGTGGAAAAGATCACAATTTTACACTGTTATACGTCACAACGATGCAAAAAGGTTAAGTCTTTAAACGTTTCAACGAAACAATGATCACATTTTTCTAGCACGTTACGCGAGAACCGTGTAAAAAGTACAAGTTTTTGCACCATGTTTCAAAACAACGTGGAAAAGATGACATTTTTACACTGTTATACGTAACAACGATGCATAAATGTGAAGTCTTTAAACGTTTCAACGAAACAATGATCACATTTTTCTAGCACATCACGCGAGAACCGTGTAAAAAGTACTAGTTTTTGCACCATGTTTCAAAACAACTGTGAAAAAGATCACCTTTTACATTGTTATAAGTAACAACGTTGCATAAAGGTGAAATCTTTAAACGTTTCAAGAAAACAATGATCACATTTCTCCTGCACGTTACGCAAGAACCGTGTAAAAACTACTAGTTTTTGCACCATGTTTCAAAACAACTATGGAAAAGATCACATTTTTACACTGATATACGTGACCACGACGCAAAAAAGGTGAAATGTTTAAACGTTTCAACGAAACAATGATCACATTTGTCTACTACGTTACGCTAGAATCGTATTAAAAGTACTAGTTTTTGCACCATGTTTCAAAACAACGTTGAAAATATCACATTTTTTACACTGTTATTAGCAACAACGATGTATAAAGGTGAAATCTTTAAACGTTTCAACGAAACAATGATCACATTTTTCTAGCACATCACGCGAGAACCGTGTAAAAAGTACTAGTTTTTGCACCATGTTTCAAAACAACTGTGAAAAAGATCACCTTTTACATTGTTATAAGTAACAACGTTGCATAAAGGTGAAATCTTTAAACGTTTCAAGAAAACAATGATCGCATTTCTCTTGCACGTTACGCAAGAACCGTGTAAAAACTACTAGTTTTTGCACCATGTTTCAAAACAACTATGGAAAAGATCACATTTTTACACTGTTATACGTGACGACGACGCAAAAAAGGTGAAATGTTTAAACGTTTCAACGAAACAATGATCACATTTTTCTACCACGTTACGCGAGAACCGTGTAAAAAACACTAGTTTTTGCACCATGTTTCAAAACAGCTGTGGAAAAGATCACAATTTTACACTGTTATACGTCACAACGATGCAAAAAGGTTAAGTCTTTAAACGTTTCAACGAAACAATGATCACATTTTTCTAGCACGTTACGCGAGAACCGTGTAAAAAGTACATTTTTTGCACCATGTTTCAAAACAACGTGGAAAAGATGACATTTTTACACTGTTATACGTAACAACGTTGCATACAGGTGAAATCTTTAAACGTTTCAAGAAAACAATGATCGCATTTCTCTTGCACGTTACGCGAGAACCGTGTAAAAACTACTAGTTTTTGCACCATGTTTCAAAACAACTGTGGAAAAGATCACATTTTTACACTGTTATACGTGACGACGACGCAAAAAAGGTGAAATGTTTAAACGTTTCAACGAAACAATGATCACATTTTTCTACCACGTTACGCGAGAACCGTGTAAAAAACACTAGTTTTTGCACCATGTTTCAAAACAGCTGTGGAAAAGATCACAATTTTACACTGTTATACGTCACAACGATGCAAAAAGGTTAAGTCTTTAAACGTTTCAACGAAACAATGATCACATTTTTCTAGCACGTTACGCGAGAACCGTGTAAAAAGTACAAGTTTTTGCACCATGTTTCAAAACAACGTGGAAAAGATGACATTTTTACACTGTTATACGTAACAACGATGCATAAATGTGAAGTCTTTAAACGTTTCAACGAAACAATGATCACATTTTTCTAGCACATCACGCGAGAACCGTGTAAAAAGTACTAGTTTTTGCACCATGTTTCAAAACAACTGTGAAAAAGATCACCTTTTACATTGTTATAAGTAACAACGTTGCATAAAGGTGAAATCTTTAAACGTTTCAAGAAAACAATGATCACATTTCTCCTGCACGTTACGCAAGAACCGTGTAAAAACTACTAGTTTTTGCACCATGTTTCAAAACAACTATGGAAAAGATCACATTTTTACACTGATATACGTGACCACGACGCAAAAAAAGGTGAAATGTTTAAACGTTTCAACGAAACAATGATCACATTTGTCTACTACGTTACGCTAGAATCGTATTAAAAGTACTAGTTTTTGCACCATGTTTCAAAACAACGTTGAAAATATCACATTTTTTACACTGTTATTAGCAACAACGATGTATAAAGGTGAAATCTTTAAACGTTTCAACGAAACAATGATCACATTTTTCTAGCACATCACGCGAGAACCGTGTAAAAAGTACTAGTTTTTGCACCATGTTTCAAAACAACTGTGAAAAAGATCACCTTTTACATTGTTATAAGTAACAACGTTGCATAAAGGTGAAATCTTTAAACGTTTCAAGAAAACAATGATCGCATTTCTCTTGCACGTTACGCAAGAACCGTGTAAAAACTACTAGTTTTTGCACCATGTTTCAAAACAACTATGGAAAAGATCACATTTTTACACTGTTATACGTGACGACGACGCAAAAAAGGTGAAATGTTTAAACGTTTCAACGAAACAATGATCACATTTTTCTACCACGTTACGCGAGAACCGTGTAAAAAACACTAGTTTTTGCACCATGTTTCAAAACAGCTGTGGAAAAGATCACAATTTTACACTGTTATACGTCACAACGATGCAAAAAGGTTAAGTCTTTAAACGTTTCAACGAAACAATGATCACATTTTTCTAGCACGTTACGCGAGAACCGTGTAAAAAGTACATTTTTTGCACCATGTTTCAAAACAACGTGGAAAAGATGACATTTTTACACTGTTATACGTAACAACGTTGCATACAGGTGAAATCTTTAAACGTTTCAAGAAAACAATGATCGCATTTCTCTTGCACGTTACGCGAGAACCGTGTAAAAACTACTAGTTTTTGCACCATGTTTCAAAACAACTGTGGAAAAGATCACATTTTTACACTGTTATACGTGACGACGACGCAAAAAAGGTGAAATGTTTAAACGTTTCAACGAAACAATGATCACATTTTTCTACCACGTTACGCGAGAACCGTGTAAAAAACACTAGTTTTTGCACCATGTTTCAAAACAGCTGTGGAAAAGATCACAATTTTACACTGTTATACGTCACAACGATGCAAAAAGGTTAAGTCTTTAAACGTTTCAACGAAACAATGATCACATTTTTCTAGCACGTTACGCGAGAACCGTGTAAAAAGTACAAGTTTTTGCACCATGTTTCAAAACAACGTGGAAAAGATGACATTTTTACACTGTTATACGTAACAACGATGCATAAATGTGAAGTCTTTAAACGTTTCAACGAAACAATGATCACATTTTTCTAGCACATCACGCGAGAACCGTGTAAAAAGTACTAGTTTTTGCACCATGTTTCAAAACAACTGTGAAAAAGATCACCTTTTACATTGTTATAAGTAACAACGTTGCATAAAGGTGAAATCTTTAAACGTTTCAAGAAAACAATGATCACATTTCTCCTGCACGTTACGCAAGAACCGTGTAAAAACTACTAGTTTTTGCACCATGTTTCAAAACAACTATGGAAAAGATCACATTTTTACACTGATATACGTGACCACGACGCAAAAAAGGTGAAATGTTTAAACGTTTCAACGAAACAATGATCACATTTGTCTACTACGTTACGCTAGAATCGTATTAAAAGTACTAGTTTTTGCACCATGTTTCAAAACAACGTTGAAAATATCACATTTTTTACACTGTTATTAGCAACAACGATGTATAAAGGTGAAATCTTTAAACGTTTCAACGAAACAATGATCACATTTTTCTAGCACATCACGCGAGAACCGTGTAAAAAGTACTAGTTTTTGCACCATGTTTCAAAACAACTGTGAAAAAGATCACCTTTTACATTGTTATAAGTAACAACGTTGCATAAAGGTGAAATCTTTAAACGTTTCAAGAAAACAATGATCACATTTCTCCTGCACGTTACGCAAGAACCGTGTAAAAACTACTAGTTTTTGCACCATGTTTCAAAACAACTGTGGAAAAGATCACATTTTTACACTGATATACGTGACCACGACGCAAAAAAGGTGAAATGTTTAAACGTTTCAACGAAACAATGATCACATTTGTCTACTACGTTACGCTAGAATCGTATTAAAAGTACTAGTTTTTGCACCATGTTTCAAAACAACGTTGAAAATATCACATTTTTACACTGTTATTCGCACCAACGATGTATAAAGGTGAAATCTTTAAACGTTTCAACGAAACAATGATCACATTTTTCTAGCACATCACGCGAGAACCGTGTAAAAAGTACTAGTTTTTGCACCATGTTTCAAAACAACTGTGAAAAAGATCACCTTTTACATTGTTATACGTAACAACGTTGCATACAGGTGAAATCTTTAAACGTTTCAAGAAAACAATGATCGCATTTCTCTTGCACGTTACGCGAGAACCGTGTAAAAACTACTAGTTTTTGCACCATGTTTCAAAACAACTGTGGAAAAGATCACATTTTTACACTGTTATACGTGACGACGACGCAAAAAAGGTGAAATGTTTAAACGTTTCAACGAAACAATGATCACATTTTTCTACCACGTTACGCGAGAACCGTGTAAAAAACACTAGTTTTTGCACCATGTTTCAAGACAGCTGTGGAAAAGATCACAATTTTACACTTTTATACGTCACAACGATGCAAAAAGGTTAAGTCTTTAAACGTTTCAACGAAACAATGATCACATTTTTCTAGCACGTTACGCGAGAACCGTGTAAAAAGTACAAGTTTTTGCACCATGTTTCAAAACAACGTGGAAAAGATGACATTTTTACACTGTTATACGTAACAACGATGCATAAATGAGAAGTCTTTAAACGTTTCAACGAAACAATGATCACATTTTTCTAGCACGTTACTCTAGAACCGTGTAAAAAGTAGAAGTTTTTGCACCATGTTTCAAAACAACTATGGAAAAGATCACTTTTTTACACTGATATACGTGACCACGACGCAAAAAAGGTGAAATGTTTAAACGTTTCAACGAAACAATGATCACATTTGTCTACTACGTTACGCTAGAATCGTATTAAAAGTACTAGTTTTTGCACCATGTTTCAAAACAACGTTGAAAATATCACATTTTTACACTGTTATTCGCACCAACGATGTATAAAGGTGAAATCTTTAAACGTTTCAACGAAACAATGATCACATTTTTCTAGCACATCACGCGAGAACCGTGTAAAAAGTACTAGTTTTTGCACCATGTTTCAAAACAACTGTGAAAAAGATCACCTTTTACATTGTTATACGTAACAACGTTGCATACAGGTGAAATCTTTAAACGTTTCAAGAAAACAATGATCGCATTTCTCTTGCACGTTACGCGAGAACCGTGTAAAAACTACTAGTTTTTGCACCATGTTTCAAAACAACTGTGGAAAAGATCACATTTTTACACTGTTATACGTGACGACGACGCAAAAAAGGTGAAATGTTTAAACGTTTCAACGAAACAATGATCACATTTTTCTACCACGTTACGCGAGAACCGTGTAAAAAACACTAGTTTTTGCACCATGTTTCAAAACAGCTGTGGAAAAGATCACAATTTTACACTGTTATACGTCACAACGATGCAAAAAGGTTAAGTCTTTAAACGTTTCAACGAAACAATGATCACATTTTTCTAGCACGTTACGCGAGAACCGTGTAAAAAGTACAAGTTTTTGCACCATGTTTCAAAACAACGTGGAAAAGATGACATTTTTACACTGTTATACGTAACAACGATGCATAAATGTGAAGTCTTTAAACGTTTCAACGAAACAATGATCACATTTTTCTAGCACGTTACTCTAGAACCGTGTAAAAAGTAGAAGTTTTTGCACCATGTTTCAAAACAACTGTGAAAAGATCACTTTTTACACTGTTATACGTAACAACGATGCATAAAGGTGAAATCTTTAAATGTTTCAAGAAACAATGATCACATTTCTCCTGCACGTTACGCAAGAACCGTGAAAAAACTACTAGTTTTGGCACCATGTTTCAAAACAACTGTGGAAAAGATCACATTTTTACACTGATATACGTGACGACGACGTAAAAAAGGGGAAATGTTTAAACGTTTCAACGAAACAATGATCACATTTTTCTACCACGTTACGCTAGAACCGTGTTAAAAGTACTAGTTTTTGCACCATGTTTCAAAACAACGTTGAAAATATCACATTTTTACACTGTTATTAGCAACAACGATGTATAAAGGTGAAATCTTTAAACGTTTCAACGAAACAATGATCACATTTTTCTAGCACATCACGCGAGAACCGTGTAAAAAGTACTAGTTTTTGCACCATGTTTCAAAACAACTGTGAAAAAGATCACCTTTTACATTGTTATAAGTAACAACGTTGCATAAAGGTGAAATCTTTAAACGTTTCAAGAAAACAATGATCACATTTCTCCTGCACGTTACGCAAGAACCGTGTAAAAACTACTAGTTTTTGCACCATGTTTCAAAACAACTGTGGAAAAGATCACATTTTTACACTGATATACGTGACCACGACGCAAAAAAGGTGAAATGTTTAAACGTTTCAACGAAACAATGATCACATTGTTCTACTACGTTACGCTAGAATCGTATTAAAAGTACTAGTTTTTGCACCATGTTTCAAAACAACGTTGAAAATATCACATTTTTACACTGTTATTCGCACCAACGATGTATAAAGGTGAAATCTTTAAACGTTTCAACGAAACAATGATCACATTTTTCTAGCACATCACGCGAGAACCGTGTAAAAAGTACTAGTTTTTGCACCATGTTTCAAAACAACTGTGAAAAAGATCACCTTTTACATTGTTATAAGTAACAACGTTGCATAAAGGTGAAATCTTTAAACGTTTCAAGAAAACAATGATCACATTTCTCCTGCACGTTACGCAAGAACCGTGTAAAAACTACTAGTTTTTGCACCATGTTTCAAAACAACTATGGAAAAGATCACATTTTTACACTGATATACGTGACCACGACGCAAAAAAGGTGAAATGTTTAAACGTTTCAACGAAACAATGATCACATTTGTCTACTACGTTACGCTAGAATCGTATTAAAAGTACTAGTTTTTGCACCATGTTTCAAAACAACGTTGAAAATATCACATTTTTACACTGTTATTCGCACCAACGATGTATAAAGGTGAAATCTTTAAACGTTTCAACGAAACAATGATCACATTTTTCTAGCACATCACGCGAGAACCGTGTAAAAAGTACTAGTTTTTGCACCATGTTTCAAAACAACTGTGAAAAAGATCACCTTTTACATTGTTATACGTAACAACGTTGCATACAGGTGAAATCTTTAAACGTTTCAAGAAAACAATGATCACATTTCTCTTGCACGTTACGCGAGAACCGTGTAAAAACTACTAGTTTTTGCACCATGTTTCAAAACAACTGTGGAAAAGATCACATTTTTACACTGTTATACGTGACGACGACGCAAAAAAGGTGAAATGTTTAAACGTTTCAACGAAACAATGATCACATTTTTCTACCACGTTACGCGAGAACCGTGTAAAAAACACTAGTTTTTGCACCATGTTTCAAAACAGCTGTGGAAAAGATCACAATTTTACACTGTTATACGTCACAACGATGCAAAAAGGTTAAGTCTTTAAACGTTTCAACGAAACAATGATCACATTTTTCTAGCACGTTACGCGAGAACCGTGTAAAAAGTACAAATGTTTTTGCACCATGTTTCAAAACAACGTGGAAAAGATGACATTTTTACACTGTTATACGTAACAACGATGCATAAATGTGAAGTCTTTAAACGTTTCAACGAAACAATGATCACATTTTTCTAGCACGTTACTCTAGAACCGTGTAAAAACTAGAAGTTTTTGCACCATGTTTCAAAACAACTGTGAAAAGATCACTTTTTACACTGTTATACGTAACAACGATGCATAAAGGTGAAATCTTTAAATGTTTCAAGAAACAATGATCACATTATTCCTGCACGTTACGCGAGAACCGTGTAAAAAGTACTAGTTTTTGCACCATGTTTCAAAACAACTGTGGAAAAGATGACATTTTTACACTGATATACGTGACGACGACGCAAAAAAGGTGAAATGTTTAAACGTTTCAACGAAACAATGATCACATTTTTCTACCACGTTACGCTAGAACCGTGTTAAAAGTACTAGTTTTTGCACCATGTTTCAAAACAACGTTGAAAATATCACATTTTTACACTGTTATTCGCAACAACGATGTATAAAGGTGAAATCTTTAAACGTTTCAACGAAACAATGATCACATTTTTCTAGCACATCACGCGAGAACCGTGTAAAAAGTACTAGTTTTTGCACCATGTTTCAAAACAACTGTGAAAAAGATCACCTTTTACATTGTTATACGTAACAACGTTGCATAAAGTTGAAATCTTTAAACGTTTCAAGAAAACAATGATCACATTTCTCCTGCACGTTACGCAAGAACCGTGAAAAAACTACTAGTTTTTGCACCATGTTTCAAAACAACTGTGGAAAAGATCACATTTTTACACTGATATACGTGACGACGACGTAAAAAAGGTGAAATGTTTAAACGTTTCAACGAAACAATGATCACATTTTTCTACTACGTTACGCTAGAACCGTGTTAAAAGTACTAGTTTTTGCACCATGTTTCAAAACAACGTTGAAAATATCACATTTTTTACACTGTTATTAGCAACAACGATGTATAAAGGTGAAATCTTTAAACGTTTCAACGAAACAATGATCACATTTTTCTAGCACATCACGCGAGAACCGTGTAAAAAGTACTAGTTTTTGCACCATGTTTCAAAACAACTGTGAAAAAGATCACCTTTTACATTGTTATAAGTAACAACGTTGCATAAAGGTGAAATCTTTAAACGTTTCAAGAAAACAATGATCACATTTCTCCTGCACGTTACGCAAGAACCGTGTAAAAACTACTAGTTTTTGCACCATGTTTCAAAACAACTGTGGAAAAGATCACATTTTTACACTGATATACGTGACCACGACGCAAAAAAGGTGAAATGTTTAAACGTTTCAACGAAACAATGATCACATTTTTCTACTACGTTACGCTAGAATCGTATTAAAAGTACTAGTTTTTGCACCATGTTTCAAAACAACGTTGAAAATATCACATTTTTACATTGTTATTCGCACCAACGATGTATAAAGGTGAAATCTTTAAACGTTTCAACGAAACAATGATCACATTTTTCTAGCACATCACGCGAGAACCGTGTAAAAAGTACTAGTTTTTGCACCATGTTTCAAAACAACTGTGAAAAAGATCACCTTTTACATTGTTATACGTAACAACGTTGCATACAGGTGAAATCTTTAAACGTTTCAAGAAAACAATGATCACATTTCTCTTGCACGTTACGCGAGAACCGTGTAAAAAGTACTAGTTTTTGCACCATGTTTCAAAACAGCTGTGGAAAAGATCACAATTTTACACTGTTATACGTCACAACGATGAAAAAAGGTTAAGTCTTTAAACGTTTCAACGAAACAATGATCACATTTCTCTTGCACGTTACGCGAGAACCGTGTAAAAACTGCTAGTTTTTGCACCATGTTTCAAAACAACTGTGGAAAAGATCACATTTTTACACTGTTATACGTGACGACGACGCAAAAAAGGTGAAATGTTTAAACGTTTCAACGAAACAATGATCACATTTTTCTACCACGTTACGCGAGAATCGTGTAAAAAACACTAGTTTTTGCACCATGTTTCAAAACAGCTGTGGAAAAGATCACAATTTTACACTGTTATACGTCACAACGATGCAAAAAGGTTAAGTCTTTAAACGTTTCAACGAAACAATGATCACATTTTTCTAGCACGTTACGCGAGAATCGTGTAAAAAACACTAGTTTTTGCACCATGTTCCAAAACAGCTGTGGAAAAGATCACAATTTTACACTGTTATACGTCACAACGATGCAAAAAGGTTAAGTCTTTAAACGTTTCAACGAAACAATGATCACATTTCTCTTGCCCGTTACGCGAGAACCGTGTAAAAACTGCTAGTTTTTGCACCATGTTTCAAAACAACTGTGGAAAAGATCACATTTTTACACTGTTATACGTGACGACGACGCAAAAAAGGTGAAATGTTTAAACGTTTCAACGAAACAATGATCACATTTTTCTACCACGTTACGCAAGAATCGTGTAAAAAACACTAGTTTTTGCACCATGTTCCAAAACAGCTGTGGAAAAGATCACAATTTTACACTGTTATACGTTACAACGATGCAAAAAGGTTAAGTCTTTAAACGTTTCAACGAAACAATGATCACATTTTTCTAGCACGTTACGCGAGAACCGTGTAAAAAGTACAAGTTTTTGCACCATGTTTCAAAACAACGTGGAAAAGATGACATTTTTACACTGTTATACGTAACAACGATGCATAAATGTGAAGTCTTTAAACGTTTCAACGAAACAATGATCACATTTTTCTAGCACGTTACTCTAGAACCGTGTAAAAAGTACAAGTTTTTGCACCATGTTTCAAAACAACTGTGAAAAGATCACTTTTTACACTGTTATACGTAACAACGATGCATAAAGGTGAAATCTTTAAATGTTTCAAGAAACAATGATCACATTATTCCTGCACGTTACGCGAGAACCGTGTAAAAAGTACTAGTTTTTGCACCATGTTTCAAAACAACTGTGGAAAAGATGACATTTTTACACTGATATACGTGACGATGACGCAAAAAAGGTGAAATGTTTAAACGTTTCAACGAAACAATGATCACATTTTTCTACCACGTTACGCGAGAACCGTGTAAAAAACACTAGTTTTTGCACCATGTTTCAAAACAGCTGTGGAAAAGATCACAATTTTACACTGTTATACGTCACAACGATGCAAAAAGGTTAAGTCTTTAAACGTTTCAACGAAACAATGATCACATTTCTCTTGCACGTTACGCGAGAACCGTGTAAAAACTGCTAGTTTTTGCACCATGTTTCAAAACAACTGTGGAAAAGATCACATTTTTACACTGTTATACGTGACGACGACGCAAAAAAGGTGAAATGTTTAAACGTTTCAACGAAACAATGATCACATTTTTCTACCACGTTACGCGAGAATCGTGTAAAAAACACTAGTTTTTGCACCATGTTCCAAAACAGCTGTGGAAAAGATCACAATTTTACACTGTTATACGTCACAACGATGCAAAAAGGTTAAGTCTTTAAACGTTTCAACGAAACAATGATCAAATTTTTCTAGCACGTTACGCGAGAACCGTGTAAAAAGTACAAGTTTTTGCACCATGTTTCAAAACAACGTGGAAAAGATGACATTTTTACACTGTTATACGTAACAACGATGCATAAATGTGAAGTCTTTAAACGTTTCAACGAAACAATGATCACATTTTTCTAGCACGTTACTCTAGAACCGTGTAAAAAGTACAAGTTTTTGCACCATGTTTCAAAACAACTGTGAAAAGATCACTTTTTACACTGTTATACGTAACAACGATGCATAAAGGTGAAATCTTTAAATGTTTCAAGAAACAATGATCACATTATTCCTGCACGTTACGCGAGAACCGTGTAAAAAGTACTAGTTTTTGCACCATGTTTCAAAACAACTGTGGAAAAGATGACATTTTTACACTGATATACGTGACGATGACGCAAAAAAGGTGAAATGTTTAAACGTTTCAACGAAACAATGATCACATTTTTCTACCACGTTACGCGAGAACCGTGTAAAAAACACTAGTTTTTGCACCATGTTTCAAAACAGCTGTGGAAAAGATCACAATTTTACACTGTTATACGTCACAACGATGCAAAAAGGTTAAGTCTTTAAACGTTTCAACGAAACAATGATCACATTTCTCTTGCACGTTACGCGAGAACCGTGTAAAAACTGCTAGTTTTTGCACCATGTTTCAAAACAACTGTGGAAAAGATCACATTTTTACACTGTTATACGTGACGACGACGCAAAAAAGGTGAAATGTTTAAACGTTTCAACGAAACAATGATCACATTTTTCTACCACGTTACGCGAGAATCGTGTAAAAAACACTAGTTTTTGCACCATGTTCCAAAACAGCTGTGGAAAAGATCACAATTTTACACTGTTATACGTCACAACGATGCAAAAAGGTTAAGTCTTTAAACGTTTCAACGAAACAATGATCAAATTTTTCTAGCACGTTACGCGAGAACCGTGTAAAAAGTACAAGTTTTTGCACCATGTTTCAAAACAACGTGGAAAAGATGACATTTTTACACTGTTATACGTAACAACGATGCATAAATGTGAAGTCTTTAAACGTTTCAACGAAACAATGATCACATTTTTCTAGCACGTTACTATAGAACCGTGTAAAAAGTACAAGTTTTTGCACCATGTTTCAAAACAACTGTGAAAAGATCACTTTTTACACTGTTATACGTAACAACGATGCATAAAGGTGAAATCTTTAAATGTTTCAAGAAACAATGATCACATTATTCCTGCACGTTACGCGAGAACCGTGTAAAAAGTACTAGTTTTTGCACCATGTTTCAAAACAACTGTGGAAAAGATGACATTTTTACACTGATATACGTGACGATGACGCAAAAAAGGTGAAATGTTTAAACGTTTCAACGAAACAATGATCACATTTTTCTACCACGTTACGCGAGAACCGTGTAAAAAACACTAGTTTTTGCACCATGTTTCAAAACAGCTGTGGAAAAGATCACAATTTTACACTGTTATACGTCACAACGATGCAAAAAGGTTAAGTCTTTAAACGTTTCAACGAAACAATGATCACATTTCTCTTGCACGTTACGCGAGAACCGTGTAAAAACTACTAGTTTTTGCACCATGTTTCAAAACAACTGTGGAAAAGATCACATTTTTACACTGTTATACGTGACGACGACGCAAAAAAGGTGAAATGTTTAAACGTTTCAATGAAACAATGATCACATTTTTCTACCACGTTACGCGAGAATCGTGTAAAAAACACTAGTTTTTGCACCATGTTTCAAAACAGCTGTGAAAAAGATCACAATTTTACACTGTTATACGTCACAACGATGCAAAAAGGTTAAGTCTTTAAACGTTTCAACGAAACAATGATCACATTTTTCTAGCACGTTACGCGAGAACCGTGTAAAAAGTACAAGTTTTTGCACCATGTTTCAAAACAACGTGGAAAAGATGACATTTTTACACTGTTATACGTAACAACGATGCATAAATGTGAAGTCTTTAAACGTTTCAACGAAACAATGATCACATTTTTCTTGCACGTTACTCGAGAACCGTGTAAAAAGTACAAGTTTTTGCACCATGTTTCAAAACAACTGTGAAAAGATCACTTTTTACACTGTTATACGTAACAACGATGCATAAAGGTGAAATCTTTAAATGTTTCAAGAAAACAATGATCACATTATTCCTGCACGTTACGCGAGAACCGTGTAAAAAGTACTAGTTTTTGCACCATGTTTCAAAACAACTGTGGAAAAGATAACATTTTTACACTGATATACGTGACGATGACGCAAAAAAGGTGAAATGTTTAAACGTTTCAACGAAACAATGATCACATTTTTCTACCACGTTACGCTAGAACCGTGTTAAAAGTACTAGTTTTTGCACCATGTTTCAAAACAACGTTGAAAATATCACATTTTTACACTGTTATTCGCAACAACGATGTATAAAGGTGAAATCTTTAAACGTTTCAACAAAACAATGATCACATTTCTCCTGCATGTTACGCGAGAACCGTGTAAAAACTACTAGTATTTGCACCATGTTTCAAAACAACTGTGGAAAAGATCACATTTTTACACTGTTATACGTGACGACGACGCAAAAAAGGTGAAATTTTTTAACGTTTCAACGAAACAATGATCACATTTTTCTACCACGTTACGCGAGAACCGTGTAAAAAGCACTAGTTTTTGCAGCATGTTTCAAAACATCTGTGGAAAAGATCACATTTTTACACTGTTATATGTAACAACGATGCAAAAAGGTTAATTCTTTAAACGTTTCAACGAAACAATGATCACATTTTTCTAGCACGTTACGCGAGAACCGTGTAAAAAGTACAAGTTTTTGCACCATGTTTCAAAACAACGTGGAAAAGATGACATTTTTCACTATTATACGTAACAACGATGCATAAAGGTGAAGTCTTTAAACGTTTCAAATAAACAATGATCACATTTTTCTAGCACGTTACTCGAGAACCGTGTAAAAAGTACAAGTTTTTGCACCATGTTTCAAAACAACTGTGAAAAAGATCACTTTTTACACTGTTATACGTAACAACGATGCATAAAGGTGAAATCTTTAAATGTTTCAAGAAAACAATGATCACATTATTCCTGCACGTTACGCGAGAACCGTGTAAAAACTACTAGTTTTTGCACCATGTTTCAAAACAACTGTGGAAAAGATCACATTTTTACACTGATATACGTGACGACGACGCAAAAAAGGTGAAATGTTTAAACGTTTCAACGAAACAATGATCACATTTTTCTACCACGTTACGCTAGAACCGTGTTAAAAGTACTAGTTTTTGCACCATGTTTCAAAACAACTGTGAAAAAGATCACCTTTTACATTGTTATACGTAACAACGTTGTATAAAGTTGAAATCTTTAAACGTTTCAAGAAAACAATGATCACATTTCTCCTGCACGTTACGCAAGAACCGTGAAAAAACTACTAGTTTTTGCACCATGTTTCAAAACAACTGTGGAAAAGATCACATTTTTACACTGATATACGTGACGACGACGTAAAAAAAGGTGAAATGTTTAAACGTTTCAACGAAACAATGATCACATTTTTCTACTACGTTACGCTAGAACCGTGTTAAAAGTACTAGTTTTTGCACCATGTTTCAAAACAACGTTGAAAATATCACATTTTTACACTGTTATTAGCAACAACGATGTATAAAGGTGAAATCTTTAAACGTTTCAACGAAACAATGATCACATTTTTCTAGCACATCACGCGAGAACCGTGTAAAAAGTACTAGTTTTTGCACCATGTTTCAAAACAACTGTGAAAAAGATCACCTTTTACATTGTTATAAGTAACAACGTTGCATAAAGGTGAAATCTTTAAACGTTTCAAGAAAACAATGATCACATTTCTCCTGCACGTTACGCAAGAACCGTGTAAAAACTACTAGTTTTTGCACCATGTTTCAAAACAACTGTGGAAAAGATCACATTTTTACACTGATATACGTGACCACGACGCAAAAAAGGTGAAATGTTTAAACGTTTCAACGAAACAATGATCACATTGTTCTACTACGTTACGCTAGAATCGTATTAAAAGTACTAGTTTTTGCACCATGTTTCAAAACAACGTTGAAAATATCACATTTTTACACTGTTATTCGCACCAACGATGTATAAAGGTGAAATCTTTAAACGTTTCAACGAAACAATGATCACATTTTTCTAGCACATCACGCGAGAGCCGTGTAAAAAGTACTAGTTTTTGCACCATGTTTCAAAACAACTGTGAAAAAGATCACCTTTTACATTGTTATACGTAACAACGTTGTATAAAGGTGAAATCTTTAAACGTTTCAAGAAAACAATGATCACATTTCTCTTGCACGTTACGCGAGAACCGTGTAAAAACTACTAGTTTTTGCACCATGTTTCAAAACAACTGTGGAAAAGATCACATTTTTACACTGTTATACGTGACGACGACGCAAAAAAGGTGAAATGTTTAAACGTTTCAACGAAACAATGATCACATTTTTCAACCACGTTACGCGAGAACCGTGTAAAAAACACTAGTTTTTGCACCATGTTTCAAAACAGTTGTGGAAAAGATCACAATTTTACACTGTTATACGTCACAACAATGCAAAAACGTTAAGTCTTTAAACGTTTCAACGAAACAATGATCACATTTTTCTAGCACGTTACGCGAGAACCGTGTAAAAAGTACAAGTTTTTGCACCATGTTTCAAAACAACGTGGAAAAGATGACATTTTTACACTGTTATACGTAACAACGATGCATAAATGTGAAGTCTTTAAACGTTTCAACGAAACAATGATCACATTTTTCTAGCACGTTACTCTAGAACCGTGTAAAAAGTACAAGTTTTTGCACCATGTTTCAAAACAACTGTGAAAAGATCACTTTTTACACTGTTATACGTAACAACGATGCATATAGGTGAAATCTTTAAATGTTTCAAGAAACAATGATCACATTATTCCTGCACGTTACGCGAGAACCGTGTAAAAAGTACTAGTTTTTGCACCATGTTTCAAAACAACTGTGGAAAAGATGACATTTTTACACTGATATACGTGAGGATGACGCAAAAAAGGTGAAGTGTTTAAACGTTTCAACGAAACAATGATCACATTTTTCTACCACGTTACGCTAGAACCGTGTTAAAAGTACTAGTTTTTGCACCATGTTTCAAAACAACGTTGAAAATATCACATTTTTACACTGTTATTCGCAACAACGATGTATAAAGGTGAAATCTTTAAACGTTTCAACGAAACAATGATCACATTTTTCTAGTACATCACGCGAGAACCGTGTAAAAAGTACTAGTTTTTGCACCATGTTTCAAAACAACTGTGAAAAGATCACTTTTTACACTGTTATACGTAACAACGATGCATAAAGGTGAAATCTTTAAATGTTTCAAGAAACAATGATCACATTATTCCTGCACGTTACGCGAGAACCGTGTAAAAAGTACTAGTTTTTGCACCATGTTTCAAAACAACTGTGGAAAAGATGACATTTTTACACTGATATACGTGACGATGACGCAAAAAAGGTGAAATGTTTAAACGTTTCAACGAAACAATGATCACATTTTTCTACTACGTTACGCTAGAATCGTATCAAAAGTACTAGTTTTTGCACCATGTTTCAAAACAACGTTGAAAATATCACATTTTTACACTGTTATTCGCACCAACGATGTATAAAGGTGAAATCTTTAAACGTTTCAACGAAACAATGATCACATTTTTCTAGCACATCACGCGAGAACCGTGTAAAAAGTACTAGTTTTTGCACCATGTTTCAAAACAACTGTGAAAAAGATCACCTTTTACATTGTTATACGTAACAACGTTGCATAAAGGTGAAATCTTTAAACGTTTCAAGAAAAAACAATGATCACATTTCTCTTGCACGTTACGCGAGAACCGTGTAAAAACTACTAGTTTTTGCACCATGTTTCAAAACAACTGTGGAAAAGATCACATTTTTACACTGATATACGTGACGACGACGCAAAAAAGGTGAAATGTTTAAACGTTTCAACGAAACAATGATCACACTTTTCTACCACGTTACGCTAGAACCGTGTTAAAAGTACTAGTTTTTCCACCATGTTTCAAAACAACTGTGAAAAAGATCACCTTTTACATTGTTATACGTAACAACGTTGCATAAAGTTGAAATCTTTAAACGTTTCAAGAAAACAATGATCACATTTCTCCTGCACGTTACGCATGAACCGTGAAAAAACTACTAGTTTTTGCACCATGTTTCAAAACAACTGTGGAAAAGATCACATTTTTACACTGATATACGTGACGACGACGTAAAAAAGGTGAAATGTTTAAACGTTTCAACGAAACAATGATCACATTTTTCTACTACGTTACGCTAGAACCGTGTTAAAAGTACTAGTTTTTGCACCATGTTTCAAAACAACGTTGAAAATATCACATTTTTACACTGTTATTAGCAACATCGATGTATAAAGGTGAAATCTTTAAACGTTTCAACGAAACAATGATCACATTTTTCTAGCACATCACGCGAGAACCGTGTAAAAAGTAATAGTTTTTGCACCATGTTTCAAAACAACTGTGAAAAAGATCACCTTTTACATTGTTATAAGTAACAACGTTGCATAAAGGTGAAATCTTTAAACGTTTCAAGAAAACAATGATCACATTTCTCCTGCACGTTACGCAAGAACCGTGTAAAAACTACTAGTTTTTGCACCATGTTTCAAAACAACTGTGGAAAAGATCACATTTTTACACTGATATACGTGACCACGCCGCAAAAAAGGTGAAATGTTTAAACGTTTCAACGAAACAATGATCACATTGTTCTACTACGTTACGCTAGAATCGTATTAAAAGTACTAGTTTTTGCACCATGTTTCAAAACAACGTTGAAAATATCACATTTTTACACTGTTATTCGCACCAACGATGTATAAAGGTGAAATCTTTAAACGTTTCAACGAAACAATGATCACATTTTTCTAGCACATCACGCGAGAACCGTGTAAAAAGTACTAGTTTTTGCACCATGTTTCAAAACAACTGTGAAAAAGATCACCTTTTACATTGTTATACGTAACAACGTTGCATAAAGGTGAAATCTTTAAACGTTTCAAGAAAACAATGATCACATTTCTCTTGCACGTTACGCGAGAACCGTGTAAAAACTACTAGTTTTTGCACCATGTTTCAAAACAACTGTGGAAAAGATCACATTTTTACACTGTTATACGTGACGACGACGCAAAAAAGGTGAAATGTTTAAACGTTTCAACGAAACAATGATCACATTTTTCTACCACGTTACGCGAGAACCGTGTAAAAAGCACTAGTTTTTGCAGCATGTTTCAAAACATCTGTGGAAAAGATCACATTTTTACACTGTTATATGTAACAACGATGCAAAAAGGTTAAGTCTTTAAACGTTTCAACGAAACAATGATCACATTTTTCTAGCACGTTACGCGAGAACCGTGTAAAAAGTACAAGTTTTTGCACCATGTTTCAAAACAACGTGGAAAAGATGACATTTTTACACTATTATACGTAACAACGATGCATAAAGGTGAAGTCTTTAAACGTTTCAAATAAACAATGATCACATTTTTCTAGCACGTTACTCGAGAACCATGTAAAAAGTACAAGTTTTTGCACCATGTTTCAAAACAACTGTGAAAAAGATCACTTTTTACACTGTTATACGTAACAACGATGCATAAAGGTGAAATCTTTAAATGTTTCAAGAAAACAATGATCACATTATTCCTGCACGTTACGCGAGAACCGTGTAAAAACTACTAGTTTTTGCACCATGTTTCAAAACAACTGTGGAAAAGATCACATTTTTACACTGATATACGTGACGACGACGCAAAAAAGGTGAAATGTTTAAACGTTTCAACGAAACAATGATCACATTTTTCTACCACGTTACGCTAGAACCGTGTTAAAAGTACTAGTTTTTGCACCATGTTTCAAAACAACGTTGAAAATATCACATTTTTACACTGTTATTCGCACCAACGATGTATAAAGGTGAAATCTTTAAACATTTCAACGAAACAATGATCACATTTTCCTAGCACATCACGCGAGAACCGTGTAAAATGTACTTGTTTTTGCACCATGTTTCAAAACAACTGTGAAAAAGATCACCTTTTACATTGTTATATGTAACAACGTTGCATAAAGTTGAAATCTTTAAACGTTTCAAGAAAACAATGATCACATTTCTCCTGCACGTTACGCAAGAACCGTGTAAAAACTACTACTTTTTGCACCATGTTTCAAAACAACTGTGGAAAAGATCACATTTTTACACTGATATACGTGACGACGACGCAAAAAAGGTGAAATGTTTAAACGTTTCAACGAAACAATGATCACATTTTTCTACCACGTTAGGCGAGAACCGTGTAAAAAACACTAGTTTTTGCACCATGTTTCAAAACAACTGTGGAAAAGATCACAATTTTACACTGTTATACGTCACAACGATGCAAAAAGGTTAAGTCTTTAAACGTTTCAACGAAACAATGATCACATTTTTCTAGCACGTTACGCGAGAACCGTGTAAAAAGTACAAGTTTTTGCACCATGTTTCAAAACAACGTGGAAAAGATGACATTTTTACACTGTTATACGTAACAACGATGCATAAATGTGAAGTCTTTAAACGTTTCAACGAAACAATGATCACATTTTTCTAGCACGTTACTCGAGAACCGTGTAAAAAGTACAAGTTTTTGCACCATGTTTCAAAACAACTGTGAAAAGATCACTTTTTACACTGTTATACGTAACAACGATGCATAAAGGTGAAATCTTTAAATGTTTCAAGAAAACAATGATCACATTATTCCTGCACGTTACGCGAGAACCGTGTAAAAAGTACTAGTTTTTTCACCATGTTTCAAAACAACTGTGGAAAAGATGACATTTTTACACTGATACACGTGACGATGACGCAAAAAAGGTGAAATGTTTAAACGTTTCAAAGAAACAATGATCATATTTTTCTACCACGTTACGCTAGAACCGTGTTAAAAGTACTAGTTTTTGCACCATGTTTCAAAACAACGTTGAAAATATCACATTTTTACACTGTTATTCGCAACAACGATGTATAAAGGTGAAATCTTTAAACGTTTCAACGAAACAATGATCACATTTTTCTAGCACATCACGCGAGAACCGTGTAAAAAGTACTAGTTTTTGCACCATGTTTCAAAACAACTGTGAAAAAGATCACCTTTTACATTGTTATACGCCACAACGTTGCATAAAGGTGAAATCTTTAAACGTTTCAAGAAAACAATGATCACATTTCTCCAGCACGTTACGCGAGAACCGTGAAAAAACTACTAGTTTTTGCACCATGTTTCAAAACAACTGTGGAAAAGATCACATTTTTACACTGTTATACGTGACGACGATGCAAAAAAGGTGAAATTTTTAAACGTTTCAACGAAACAATGATCACATTTTTCTACCACGTTACGCGAGAACCATGTAAAAAGCACTAGTTTTTGCACCATGTTTCAAAACAACTGTGGAAAAGATCACATTTTTACACTGTTATACGTAACAACGATGCAAAAAGGTTAAATCTTTAAACGTTTCAACGAATCAATGGTCACATTTTTCTAGCACGTTACGCGAGAACCGTGTAAAAAGTACAAGTTTTTGCACCATGTTTCAAAACAACGTGGAAAAGATGACATTTTTACACTGTTATACGTACCAACGATGCAAAAAGGTGAAATCTTTAAACGTTTCAACGAAACAATGATCACATTTTTCTAGCACATTACTCGAGAACCGTGTAAAAAGTACAAGTTTTTGAACCATGTTTCAAAACAACTGTGAAAAATATCACTTTTTACACTGTTATACGTAACAACGATGCATAAAGGTGAAATCTTTAAACGTTTCAAGAAAACAATGATCACATTATTCCTGCACGTTACGCGAGAACCGTGTAAAAAGTACTAGTTTTTGCACCATGTTTCAAAACAACTGTGGAAAAGTTCACATTTTTACACTGATATACGTGACGATGACGCAAAAAAGGTGAAATGTTTAAACGTTTCAACGAAACAATGATCACATTTTTCTACCACGTTACGCTAGAACCGTGTTAAAAGTACTAGTTTTTGCACCATGTTTCAAAACAACGTTGAAAATATCACATTTTTACACTGTTATTCGCAACAACGATGTATAAAGGTGAAATCTTTAAACGTTTCAACGAAACAATGATCACATTTTTCTAGCACATCACGCGAGAACAGGGTAAAAAGTACTAGTTTTTGCACCATGTTTCAAAACAACTGTGAAAAAGATCACCTTTTACATTGTTATACGTAACAAAGTTGCATAAAGTTGAAATCTTTAAACGTTTCAAGAAAACAATGATCACATTTCTCCTGCACGTTACGCAAGAACCGTGTAAAAACTACTAGTTTTTGCACCATGTTTCAAAACAACTGTGGAAAAGATAACATTTTTACACTGATATACGTGACGACGACGCAAAAAAGGTGAAATGTTTAAACGTTTCAACGAAACAATGATCACATTTTTCTACTACGTTACGCTAGAACCGTGTTAAAAGTACTAGTTTTTGCACCATGTTTCAAAACAACGTTGAAAATATCACATTTTTACACTGTTATTAGCAACAAAGATGTATAAAGGTGAAATCTTAAAACGTTTCAACGAAACAATGATCACATTTTTCTAGCAAATCACGCGAGAACCGTGTAAAAAGTACTAGTTTTTGCACCATGTTTCAAAACAACTGTGAAAAAGATCACCTTTTACATTGTTATAAGTAACAACGTTGCATAAAGGTGAAATCTTTAAACGTTTCAAGAAAACAATGATCACATTTCTCCTGCACGTTACGCAAGAACCGTGTAAAAACTACTAGTTTTTGCACCATGTTTCAAAACAACTGTGGAAAAGATCACATTTTTACACTGATATACGTGACCACGACGCAAAAAAGGTGAAATGTTTAAACGTTTCAACGAAACAATGATCACATTTTTCTACTACGTTACGCTAGAATCGTATTAAAAGTACTAGTTTTTGCACCATGTTTCAAAACAACGTTGAAAATATCACATTTTTACACTGTTATTCGCAACAACGATGTATAAAGGTGAAATCTTTAAACGTTTCAACGAAACAATGATCACATTTTTCTAGCACATCACGCGAGAACCGTGTAAAAAGTACTAGTTTTTGCACCATGTTTCAAAACAACTGTGAAAAATATCACCTTTTACATTTTTATACGTAACAACGTTGCATAAAGTTGAAATCTTTAAACGTTTCAAGAAAACAATGATCACATTTCTCCTGCATGTTACGCGAGAACCGTGTAAAAACTACTAGTTTTTGCACGATGTTTCAAAACAACTGTGGAAAAGATCACATTTTTACACTGTTATACGTGACGACGACGCAAAAAAGGTGAAATTTTTAAACGTTTCAACGAAACAATGATCACATTTTTCTACCACGTTACGCGAGAACCGTGTAAAAAGAACTAGTTTTTGCACCATGTTTCAAAACAGCTGTGGAAAAGATCACAATTTTACACTGTTATACGTCACAACGATGCAAAAAGGTTAAGTCTTTAAACGTTTCAACGAAACAATGATCACATTTTTCTAGCACGTTACGCGAGAACCGTGTAAAAAGTACAAGTTTTTGCACCATGTTTCAAAACAACGTGGAAAAGATGACATTTTTACACTGTTATACGTAACAACGATGCATAAATGTGAAGTCTTTAAACGTTTCAACGAAACAATGATCACATTTTTCTAGCACATTACTCGAGAACCGTGTAAAAAGTACAAGTTTTTGCACCATGTTTCAAAACAACTGTGAAAAGATCACTTTTTACACTGTTATACGTAACAACGATGCATAAAGGTGAAATCTTTAAATGTTTCAAGAAACAATGATCACATTATTCCTGCACGTTACGCGAGAACTGTGTAAAAAGTACTAGTTTTTGCACCATGTTTCAAAACAACTGTGGAAAAGATGACATTTTTACACTGATATACGTGACGATGACGCAAAAAAGGTGAAATGTTTAAACGTTTCAACGAAACAATGATCACATTTTTCTACCACGTTACGCTAGAACCGTGTTAAAAGTACTAGTTTTTGCACCATGTTTCAAAACAACTGTGAAAAAGATCACCTTTTACATTGTTATACGTAACAACGTTGCATAAAGTTGAAATCTTTAAACGTTTCAAGAAAACAATGATCACATTTCTCCTGCACGTTACGCATGAACCGTGAAAAAACTACTAGTTTTTGCACCATGTTTCAAAACAACTGTGGAAAAGATCACATTTTTACACTGATATGCGTGACGATGACGCAAAAAAGGTGAAATGTTTAAACGTTTCAACGAAACAATGATCACATTTTTCTACCACGTTACGCTAGAACCGTGTTAAAAGTACTAGTTTTTGCACCATGTTTCAAAACAACGTTGAAAATATCACATTTTTACACTGTTATTCGCACCAACGATGTATAAAGGTGAAATCTTTAAACGTTTCAACGAAACAATGATCACATTTTCCTAGCACATCACGCGAGAACCGTGTAAAAAGTACTTGTTTTTGCACCATGTTTCAAAACAACTGTGAAAAAGATCACCTTTTACATTGTTATACGTAACAACGTTGCATAAAGTTGAAATCTTTAAACGTTTCAAGAAAACAATGATCACATTTCTCCTGCACGTTACGCAAGAACCGTGTAAAAACTACTACTTTTTGCACCATGTTTCAAAACAACTGTGGAAAAGATCACATTTTTACACTGATATACGTGACGACGACGCAAAAAAGGTGAAATGTTTAAACGTTTCAACGAAACAATGATCACATTTTTCTACCACGTTAGGCGAGAACCGTGTAAAAAACACTAGTTTTTGCACCATGTTTCAAAACAACTGTGGAAAAGATCACAATTTTACACTGTTATACGTCACAACGATGCAAAAAGGTCAAGTCTTTAAACGTTTCAACGAAACAATGATCACATTTTTCTAGCACGTACGCGAGAACCGTGTAAAAAGTACAAGTTTTTGCACCATGTTTCAAAACAACGTGGAAAAGATGACATTTTTACACTGTTATACGTAACAACGATGCATAAATGTGAAGTCTTTAAACGTTTCAACGAAACAATGATCACATTTTTCTAGCACGTTACTCGAGAACCGTGTAAAAAGTACAAGTTTTTGCACCATGTTTCAAAACAACTGTGAAAAGATCACTTTTTACACTGTTATACGTAACAACGATGCATAAAGGTGAAATCTTTAAATGTTTCAAGAAAACAATGATCACATTATTCCTGCACGTTACGCGAGAACCGTGTAAAAAGTACTAGTTTTTGCACCATGTTTCAAAACAACTGTGGAAAAGATGACATTTTTACACTGATACACGTGACGATGACGCAAAAAAGGCGAAATGTTTAAACGTTTCAAAGAAACAATGATCATATTTTTCTACCACGTTACGCTAGAACCGTGTTAAAAGTACTAGTTTTTGCACCATGTTTCAAAACAACGTTGAAAATATCACATTTTTACACTGTTATTCGCAACAACGATGTATAAAGGTGAAATCTTTAAACGTTTCAACGAAACAATGATCACATTTTTCTAGCACATCACGCGAGAACCGTGTAAAAAGTACTAGTTTTTGCACCATGTTTCAAAACAACTGTGAAAAAGATAACCTTTTATATTGTTATACGTAACAACGTTGCATAAAGGTGAAATCTTTAAACGTTTCAAGAAAACAATGATCACATTTCTCCAGCACGTTACGCGAGAACCGTGAAAAAACTACTAGTTTTTGCACCATGTTTCAAAACAACTGTGGAAAAGATCACATTTTTACACTGTTATACGTGACGACGATGCAAAAAAGGTGAAATTTTTAAACGTTTCAACGAAACAATGATCACATTTTTCTACCACGTTACGCGAGAACCATGTAAAAAGCACTAGTTTTTGCACCATGTTTCAAAACAACTGTGGAAAAGATCACATTTTTACACTGTTATACGTAACAACGATGCAAAAAGGTTAAATCTTTAAACGTTTCAACGAAACAATGGTCACATTTTTCTAGCACGTTACGCGAGAACCGTGTAAAAAGTACAAGTTTTTGCACCATGTTTCAAAACAACGTGGAAAAGATGACATTTTTACACTGTTATACGTACCAACGATGCAAAAAGGTGAAATCTTTAAACGTTTCAACGAAACAATGATCACATTTTTCTAGCACATTACTCGAGAACCGTGTAAAAAGTACAAGTTTTTGAACCATGTTTCAAAACAACTGTGAAAAATATCACTTTTTACACTGTTATACGTAACAACGATGCATAAAGGTGAAATCTTTAAACGTTTCAAGAAAACAATGATCACATTATTCCTGCACGTTACGCGAGAACCGTGTAAAAAGTACTAGTTTTTGCACCATGTTTCAAAACAACTGTGGAAAAGTTCACATTTTTACACTGATATACGTGACGATGACGCAAAAAAGGTGAAATGTTTAAACGTTTCAACGAAACAATGATCACATTTTTCTACCACGTTACGCTAGAACCGTGTTAAAAGTACTAGTTTTTGCACCATGTTTCAAAACAACGTTGAAAATATCACATTTTTACACTGTTATTCGCAACAACGATGTATAAAGGTGAAATCTTTAAACGTTTCAACGAAACAATGATCACATTTTTCTAGCACATCACGCGAGAACAGGGTAAAAAGTACTAGTTTTTGCACCATGTTTCAAAACAACTGTGAAAAAGATCACCTTTTACATTGTTATACGTAACAACGTTGCATAAAGTTGAAATCTTTAAACGTTTCAAGAAAACAATGATCACATTTCTCCTGCACGTTACGCAAGAACCGTGTAAAAACTACTAGTTTTTGCACCATGTTTCAAAACAACTGTGGAAAAGATAACATTTTTACACTGATATACGTGACGACGACGCAAAAAAGGTGAAATGTTTAAACGTTTCAACGAAACAATGATCACATTTTTCTACTACGTTACGCTAGAACCGTGTTAAAAGTACTAGTTTTTGCACCATGTTTCAAAACAACGTTGAAAATATCACATTTTTACACTGTTATTAGCAACAAAGATGTATAAAGGTGAAATCTTAAAACGTTTCAACGAAACAATGATCACATTTTTCTAGCAAATCACGCGAGAACCGTGTAAAAAGTACTAGTTTTTGCACCATGTTTCAAAACAACTGTGAAAAAGATCACCTTTTACATTGTTATAAGTAACAACGTTGCATAAAGGTGAAATCTTTAAACGTTTCAATAAAACAATGATCACATTTCTCCTGCACGTTACGCAAGAACCGTGTAAAAACTACTAGTTTTTGCACCATGTTTCAAAACAACTGTGGAAAAGATCACATTTTTACACTGATATACGTGACCACGACGCAAAAAAGGTGAAATGTTTAAACGTTTCAACGAAACAATGATCACATTTTTCTACTACGTTACGCTAGAATCGTATTAAAAGTACTAGTTTTTGCACCATGTTTCAAAACGACGTTGAAAATATCACATTTTTACATTGTTATTCGCAACAACGATGTATAAAGGTGAAATCTTTAAACGTTTCAACGAAACAATGATCACATTTTTCTAGCACATCACGCGAGAACCGTGTAAAAAGTACTAGTTTTTGCACCATGTTTCAAAACAACTGTGAAAAATATCACCTTTTACATTTTTATACGTAACAACGTTGCATAAAGTTGAAATCTTTAAACGTTTCAAGAAAACAATGATCACATTTCTCCTGCACGTTACGCAAGAACCGTGTAAAAACTACTAGTTTTTGCACCATGTTTCAAAACAACTGTGGAAAAGATCACATTTTTACACTGATATACGTGACCACGACGCAAAAAAGGTGAAATGTTTAAACGTTTCAACGAAACAATGATCACATTTTTCTACTACGTTACGCTAGAATCGTATTAAAAGTACTAGTTTTTGCACCATGTTTCAAAACAACGTTGAAAATATCACATTTTTACACTGTTATTCGCAACAACGATGTATAAAGGTGAAATCTTTAAACGTTTCAACGAAACAATGATCACATTTTTCTAGCACATCACGCGAGAACCGTGTAAAAAGTACTAGTTTTTGCACCATGTTTCAAAACAACTGTGAAAAATATCACCTTTTACATTTTTATACGTAACAACGTTGCATAAAGTTGAAATCTTTAAACGTTTCAAGAAAACAATGATCACATTTCTCCTGCACGTTACGCAAGAACCGTGTAAAAACTACTAGTTTTTGCACCATGTTTCAAAACAACTGTGGAAAAGATCACATTTTTACACTGATATACGTGACCACGACGCAAAAAAGGTGAAATGTTTAAACGTTTCAACGAAACAATGATCACATTTTTCTACTACGTTACGCTAGAATCGTATTAAAAGTACTAGTTTTTGCACCATGTTTCAAAACAACGTTGAAAATATCACATTTTTACACTGTTATTCGCAACAACGATGTATAAAGGTGAAATCTTTAAACGTTTCAACGAAACAATGATCACATTTTTCTAGCACATCACGCGAGAACCGTGTAAAAAGTACTAGTTTTTGCACCATGTTTCAAAACAACTGTGAAAAATATCACCTTTTACATTTTTATACGTAACAACGTTGCATAAAGTTGAAATCTTTAAACGTTTCAAGAAAACAATGATCACATTTCTCCTGCATGTTACGCGAGAACCGTGTAAAAACTACTAGTTTTTGCACGATGTTTCAAAACAACTGTGGAAAAGATCACATTTTTACACTGTTATACGTGACGACGACGCAAAAAAGGTGAAATTTTTAAACGTTTCAACGAAACAATGATCACATTTTTCTACCACGTTACGCGAGAACCGTGTAAAAAGAACTAGTTTTTGCACCATGTTTCAAAACAGCTGTGGAAAAGATCACAATTTTACACTGTTATACGTCACAACGATGCAAAAAGGTTAAGTCTTTAAACGTTTCAACGAAACAATGATCACATTTTTCTAGCACGTTACGCGAGAACCGTGTAAAAAGTACAAGTTTTTGCACCATGTTTCAAAACAACGTGGAAAAGATGACATTTTTACACTGTTATACGTAACAACGATGCATAAATGTGAAGTCTTTAAACGTTTCAACGAAACAATGATCACATTTTTCTAGCACATTACTCGAGAACCGTGTAAAAAGTACAAGTTTTTGCACCATGTTTCAAAACAACTGTGAAAAGATCACTTTTTACACTGTTATACGTAACAACGATGCATAAAGGTGAAATCTTTAAATGTTTCAAGAAACAATGATCACATTATTCCTGCACGTTACGCGAGAACTGTGTAAAAAGTACTAGTTTTTGCACCATGTTTCAAAACAACTGTGGAAAAGATGACATTTTTACACTGATATACGTGACGATGACGCAAAAAAGGTGAAATGTTTAAACGTTTCAACGAAACAATGATCACATTTTTCTACCACGTTACGCTAGAACCGTGTTAAAAGTACTAGTTTTTGCACCATGTTTCAAAACAACTGTGAAAAAGATCACCTTTTACATTGTTATACGTAACAACGTTGCATAAAGTTGAAATCTTTAAACGTTTCAAGAAAACAATGATCACATTTCTCCTGCACGTTACGCATGAACCGTGAAAAAACTACTAGTTTTTGCACCATGTTTCAAAACAACTGTGGAAAAGATCACATTTTTACACTGATATACGTGACGATGACGCAAAAAAGGTGAAATGTTTAAACGTTTCAACGAAACAATGATCACATTTTTCTACCACGTTACGCTAGAACCGTGTTAAAAGTACTAGTTTTTGCACCATGTTTCAAAACAACGTTGAAAATATCACATTTTTACACTGTTATTCGCACCAACGATGTATAAAGGTGAAATCTTTAAACGTTTCAACGAAACAATGATCACATTTTCCTAGCACATCACGCGAGAACCGTGTAAAAAGTACTTGTTTTTGCACCATGTTTCAAAACAACTGTGAAAAAGATCACCTTTTACATTGTTATACGTAACAACGTTGCATAAAGTTGAAATCTTTAAACGTTTCAAGAAAACAATGATCACATTTCTCCTGCACGTTACGCAAGAACCGTGTAAAAACTACTACTTTTTGCACCATGTTTCAAAACAACTGTGGAAAAGATCACATTTTTACACTGATATACGTGACGACGACGCAAAAAAGGTGAAATGTTTAAACGTTTCAACGAAACAATGATCACATTTTTCTACCACGTTAGGCGAGAACCGTGTAAAAAACACTAGTTTTTGCACCATGTTTCAAAACAACTGTGGAAAAGATCACAATTTTACACTGTTATACGTCACAACGATGCAAAAAGGTTAAGTCTTTAAACGTTTCAACGAAACAATGATCACATTTTTCTAGCACGTTACGCGAGAACCGTGTAAAAAGTACAAGTTTTTGCACCATGTTTCAAAACAACGTGGAAAAGATGACATTTTTACACTGTTATACGTAACAACGATGCATAAATGTGAAGTCTTTAAACGTTTCAACGAAACAATGATCACATTTTTCTAGCACGTTACTCGAGAACCGTGTAAAAAGTACAAGTTTTTGCACCATGTTTCAAAACAACTGTGAAAAGATCACTTTTTACACTGTTATACGTAACAACGATGCATAAAGGTGAAATCTTTAAATGTTTCAAGAAAACAATGATCACATTATTCCTGCACGTTACGCGAGAACCGTGTAAAAAGTACTAGTTTTTGCACCATGTTTCAAAACAACTGTGGAAAAGATGACATTTTTACACTGATACACGTGACGATGACGCAAAAAAGGTGAAATGTTTAAACGTTTCAAAGAAACAATGATCATATTTTTCTACCACGTTACGCTAGAACCGTGTTAAAAGTACTAGTTTTTGCACCATGTTTCAAAACAACGTTGAAAATATCACATTTTTACACTGTTATTCGCAACAACGATGTATAAAGGTGAAATCTTTAAACGTTTCAACGAAACAATAATCACATTTTTCTAGCACATCACGCGAGAACCGTGTAAAAAGTACTAGTTTTTGCACCATGTTTCAAAACAACTGTGAAAAAGATCACCTTTTACATTGTTATACGCCACAACGTTGCATAAAGGTGAAATCTTTAAACGTTTCAAGAAAACAATGATCACATTTCTCCAGCACGTTACGCGAGAACCGTGAAAAAACTACTAGTTTTTGCACCATGTTTCAAAACAACTGTGGAAAAGATCACATTTTTACACTGTTATACGTGACGACGATGCAAAAAAGGTGAAATTTTTAAACGTTTCAACGAAACAATGATCACATTTTTCTACCACGTTACGCGAGAACCATGTAAAAAGCACTAGTTTTTGCACCATGTTTCAAAACAACTGTGGAAAAGATCACATTTTTACACTGTTATACGTAACAACGATGCAAAAAGGTTAAACCTTTAAACGTTTCAACGAAACAATGGTCACATTTTTCTAGCACGTTACGCGAGAACCGTGTAAAAAGTACAAGTTTTTGCACCATGTTTCAAAACAACGTGGAAAAGATGACATTTTTACACTGTTATACGTACCAACGATGCAAAAAGGTGAAATCTTTAAACGTTTCAACGAAACAATGATCACATTTTTCTAGCACATTACTCGAGAACCGTGTAAAAAGTACAAGTTTTTGAACCATGTTTCAAAACAACTGTGAAAAATATCACTTTTTACACTGTTATACGTAACAACGATGCATAAAGGTGAAATCTTTAAACGTTTCAAGAAAACAATGATCACATTATTCCTGCACGTTACGCGAGAACCGTGTAAAAAGTACTAGTTTTTGCACCATGTTTCAAAACAACTGTGGAAAAGTTCACATTTTTACACTGATATACGTGACGATGACGCAAAAAAGGTGAAATGTTTAAACGTTTCAACGAAACAATGATCACATTTTTCTACCACGTTACGCTAGAACCGTGTTAAAAGTACTAGTTTTTGCACCATGTTTCAAAACAACGTTGAAAATATCACATTTTTACACTGTTATTCGCAACAACGAGGTATAAAGGTGAAATCTTTAAACGTTTCAACGAAACAATGATCACATTTTTCTAGCACATCACGCGAGAACAGGGTAAAAAGTACTAGTTTTTGCACCATGTTTCAAAACAACTGTGAAAAAGATCACCTTTTACATTGTTATACGTAACGACGTTGCATAAAGTTGAAATCTTTAAACGTTTCAAGAAAACAATGATCACATTTCTCCTGCACGTTACGCAAGAACCGTGTAAAAACTACTAGTTTTTGCACCATGTTTCAAAACAACTGTGGAAAAGATAACATTTTTACACTGATATACGTGACGACGACGCAAAAAAGGTGAAATGTTTAAACGTTTCAACGAAACAATGATCACATTTTTCTACTACGTTACGCTAGAACCGTGTTAAAAGTACTAGTTTTTGCACCATGTTTCAAAACAACGTTGAAAATATCACATTTTTACACTGTTATTAGCAACAAAGATGTATAAAGGTGAAATCTTAAAACGTTTCAACGAAACAATGATCACATTTTTCTAGCAAATCACGCGAGAACCGTGTAAAAAGTACTAGTTTTTGCACCATGTTTCAAAACAACTGTGAAAAAGATCACCTTTTACATTGTTATAAGTAACAACGTTGCATAAAGGTGAAATCTTTAAACGTTTCAAGAAAACAATGATCACATTTCTCCTGCACGTTACGCAAGAACCGTGTAAAAACTACTAGTTTTTGCACCATGTTTCAAAACAACTGTGGAAAAGATCACATTTTTACACTGATATACGTGACCACGACGCAAAAAAGGTGAAATGTTTAAACGTTTCAACGAAACAATGATCACATTTTTCTACTACGTTACGCTAGAATCGTATTAAAAGTACTAGTTTTTGCACCATGTTTCAAAACAACGTTGAAAATATCACATTTTTACACTGTTATTCGCAACAACGATGTATAAAGGTGAAATCTTTAAACGTTTCAACGAAACAATGATCACATTTTTCTAGCACATCACGCGAGAACCGTGTAAAAAGTACTAGTTTTTGCACCATGTTTCAAAACAACTGTGAAAAATATCACCTTTTACATTTTTATACGTAACAACGTTGCATAAAGTTGAAATCTTTAAACGTTTCAAGAAAACAATGATCACATTTCTCCTGCACGTTACGCAAGAACCGTGTAAAAACTACTAGTTTTTGCACCATGTTTCAAAACAACTGTGGAAAAGATCACATTTTTACACTGATATACGTGACCACGACGCAAAAAAGGTGAAATGTTTAAACGTTTCAACGAAACAATGATCACATTTTTCTACTACGTTACGCTAGAATCGTATTAAAAGTACTAGTTTTTGCACCATGTTTCAAAACAACGTTGAAAATATCACATTTTTACACTGTTATTCGCAACAACGATGTATAAAGGTGAAATCTTTAAACGTTTCAACGAAACAATGATCACATTTTTCTAGCACATCACGCGAGAACCGTGTAAAAAGTACTAGTTTTTGCACTATGTTTCAAAACAACTGTGAAAAATATCACCTTTTACATTTTTATACGTAACAACGTTGCATAAAGTTGAAATCTTTAAACGTTTCAAGAAAACAATGATCACATTTCTCCTGCATGTTACGCGAGAACCGTGTAAAAACTACTAGTTTTTGCACGATGTTTCAAAACAACTGTGGAAAAGATCACATTTTTACACTGTTATACGTGACGACGACGCAAAAAAGGTGAAATTTTTAAACGTTTCAACGAAACAATGATCACATTTTTCTACCACGTTACGCGAGAACCGTGTAAAAAGAACTAGTTTTTGCACCATGTTTCAAAACAGCTGTGGAAAAGATCACAATTTTACACTGTTATACGTCACAACGATGCAAAAAGGTTAAGTCTTTAAACGTTTCAACGAAACAATGATCACATTTTTCTAGCACGTTACGCGAGAACCGTGTAAAAAGTACAAGTTTTTGCACCATGTTTCAAAACAACGTGGAAAAGATGACATTTTTACACTGTTATACGTAACAACGATGCATAAATGTGAAGTCTTTAAACGTTTCAACGAAACAATGATCACATTTTTCTAGCACATTACTCGAGAACCGTGTAAAAAGTACAAGTTTTTGCACCATGTTTCAAAACAACTGTGAAAAGATCACTTTTTACACTGTTATACGTAACAACGATGCATAAAGGTGAAATCTTTAAATGTTTCAAGAAACAATGATCACATTATTCCTGCACGTTACGCGAGAACTGTGTAAAAAGTACTAGTTTTTGCACCATGTTTCAAAACAACTGTGGAAAAGATGACATTTTTACACTGATATACGTGATGATGACGCAAAAAAGGTGAAATGTTTAAACGTTTCAACGAAACAATGATCACATTTTTCTACCACGTTACGCTAGAACCGTGTTAAAAGTACTAGTTTTTGCACCATGTTTCAAAACAACTGTGAAAAAGATCACCTTTTACATTGTTATACGTAACAACGTTGCATAAAGTTGAAATCTTTAAACGTTTCAAGAAAACAATGATCACATTTCTCCTGCACGTTACGCATGAACCGTGAAAAAACTACTAGTTTTTGCACCATGTTTCAAAACAACTGTGGAAAATATCACATTTTTACACTGATATACGTGACGATGACGCAAAAAAGGTGAAATGTTTAAACGTTTCAACGAAACAATGATCACATTTTTCTACCACGTTACGCTAGAACCGTGTTAAAAGTACTAGTTTTTGCACCATGTTTCAAAACAACGTTGAAAATATCACATTTTTACACTGTTATTCGCACCAACGATGTATAAAGGTGAAATCTTTAAACGTTTCAACGAAACAATGATCACATTTTCCTAGCACATCACGCGAGAACCGTGTAAAAAGTACTTGTTTTTGCACCATGTTTCAAAACAACTGTGAAAAAGATCACCTTTTACATTGTTATACGTAACAACGTTGCATAAAGTTGAAATCTTTAAACGTTTCAAGAAAACAATGATCACATTTCTCCTGCACGTTACGCAAGAACCGTGTAAAAACTACTACTTTTTGCACCATGTTTCAAAACAACTGTGGAAAAGATCACATTTTTACACTGATATACGTGACGACGACGCAAAAAAGGTGAAATGTTTAAACGTTTCAACGAAACAATGATCACATTTTTCTACCACGTTAGGCGAGAACCGTGTAAAAAACACTAGTTTTTGCACCATGTTTCAAAACAACTGTGGAAAAGATCACAATTTTACACTGTTATACGTCACAACGATGCAAAAAGGTTAAGTCTTTAAACGTTTCAACGAAACAATGATCACATTTTTCTAGCACGTTACGCGAGAACCGTGTAAAAAGTACAAGTTTTTGCACCATGTTTCAAAACAACGTGGAAAAGATGACATTTTTACACTGTTATACGTAACAACGATGCATAAATGTGAAGTCTTTAAACGTTTCAACGAAACAATGATCACATTTTTCTAGCACGTTACTCGAGAACCGTGTAAAAAGTACAAGTTTTTGCACCATGTTTCAAAACAACTGTGAAAAGATCACTTTTTACACTGTTATACGTAACAACGATGCATAAAGGTGAAATCTTTAAATGTTTCAAGAAAACAATGATCACATTATTCCTGCACGTTACGCGAGAACCGTGTAAAAAGTACTAGTTTTTGCACCATGTTTCAAAACAACTGTGGAAAAGATGACATTTTTACACTGATACACGTGACGATGACGCAAAAAAGGTGAAATGTTTAAACGTTTCAAAGAAACAATGATCATATTTTTCTACCACGTTACGCTAGAACCGTGTTAAAAGTACTAGTTTTTGCACCATGTTTCAAAACAACGTTGAAAATATCACATTTTTACACTGTTATTCGCAACAACGATGTATAAAGGTGAAATCTTTAAACGTTTCAACGAAACAATGATCACATTTTTCTAGCACATCACGCGAGAACCGTGTAAAAAGTACTAGTTTTTGCACCATGTTTCAAAACAACTGTGAAAAAGATCACCTTTTACATTGTTATACGCCACAACGTTGCATAAAGGTGAAATCTTTAAACGTTTCAAGAAAACAATGATCACATTTCTCCAGCACGTTACGCGAGAACCGTGAAAAAACTACTAGTTTTTGCACCATGTTTCAAAACAACTGTGGAAAAGATCACATTTTTACACTGTTATACGTGACGACGATGCAAAAAAGGTGAAATTTTTAAACGTTTCAACGAAACAATGATCACATTTTTCTACCACGTTACGCGAGAACCATGTAAAAAGCACTAGTTTTTGCACCATGTTTCAAAACAACTGTGGAAAAGATCACATTTTTACACTGTTATACGTAACAACGATGCAAAAAGGTTAAATCTTTAAACGTTTCAACGAAACAATGGTCACATTTTTCTAGCACGTTACGCGAGAACCGTGTAAAAAGTACAAGTTTTTGCACCATGTTTCAAAACAACGTGGAAAAGATGACATTTTTACACTGTTATACGTACCAACGATGCAAAAAGGTGAAATCTTTAAACGTTTCAACGAAACAATGATCACATTTTTCTAGCACATTACTCGAGAACCGTGTAAAAAGTACAAGTTTTTGAACCATGTTTCAAAACAACTGTGAAAAATATCACTTTTTACACTGTTATACGTAACAACGATGCATAAAGGTGAAATCTTTAAACGTTTCAAGAAAACAATGATCACATTATTCCTGCACGTTACGCGAGAACCGTGTAAAAAGTACTAGTTTTTGCACCATGTTTCAAAACAACTGTGGAAAAGTTCACATTTTTACACTGATATACGTGACGATGACGCAAAAAAGGTGAAATGTTTAAACGTTTCAACGAAACAATGATCACATTTTTCTACCACGTTACGCTAGAACCGTGTTAAAAGTACTAGTTTTTGCACCATGTTTCAAAACAACGTTGAAAATATCACATTTTTACACTGTTATTCGCAACAACGATGTATAAAGGTGAAATCTTTAAACGTTTCAACGAAACAATGATCACATTTTTCTAGCACATCACGCGAGAACAGGGTAAAAAGTACTAGTTTTTGCACCATGTTTCAAAACAACTGTGAAAAAGATCACCTTTTACATTGTTATACGTAACAACGTTGCATAAAGTTGAAATCTTTAAACGTTTCAAGAAAACAATGATCACATTTCTCCTGCACGTTACGCAAGAACCGTGTAAAAACTACTAGTTTTTGCACCATGTTTCAAAACAACTGTGGAAAAGATAACATTTTTACACTGATATACGTGACGACGACGCAAAAAAGGTGAAATGTTTAAACGTTTCAACGAAACAATGATCACATTTTTCTACTACGTTACGCTAGAACCGTGTTAAAAGTACTAGTTTTTGCACCATGTTTCAAAACAACGTTGAAAATATCACATTTTTACACTGTTATTAGCAACAAAGATGTATAAAGGTGAAATCTTAAAACGTTTCAACGAAACAATGATCACATTTTTCTAGCAAATCACGCGAGAACCTTGTAAAAAGTACTAGTTTTTGCACCATGTTTCAAAACAACTGTGAAAAAGATCACCTTTTACATTGTTATAAGTAACAACGTTGCATAAAGGTGAAATCTTTAAACGTTTCAAGAAAACAATGATCACATTTCTCCTGCACGTTACGCAAGAACCGTGTAAAAACTACTAGTTTTTGCACCATGTTTCAAAACAACTGTGGAAAAGATCACATTTTTACACTGATATACGTGACCACGACGCAAAAAAGGTGAAATGTTTAAACGTTTCAACGAAACAATGATCACATTTTTCTACTACGTTACGCTAGAATCGTATTAAAAGTACTAGTTTTTGCACCATGTTTCAAAACAACGTTGAAAATATCACATTTTTACACTGTTATTCGCAACAACGATGTATAAAGGTGAAATCTTTAAACGTTTCAACGAAACAATGATCACATTTTTCTAGCACATCACGCGAGAACCGTGTAAAAAGTACTAGTTTTTGCACCATGTTTCAAAACAACTGTGAAAAATATCACCTTTTACATTTTTATACGTAACAACGTTGCATAAAGTTGAAATCTTTAAACGTTTCAAGAAAACAATGATCACATTTCTCCTGCATGTTACGCGAGAACCGTGTAAAAACTACTAGTTTTTGCACGATGTTTCAAAACAACTGTGGAAAAGATCACATTTTTACACTGTTATACGTGACGACGACGCAAAAAAGGTGAAATTTTTAAACGTTTCAACGAAACAATGATCACATTTTTCTACCACGTTACGCGAGAACCGTGTAAAAAGAACTAGTTTTTGCACCATGTTTCAAAACAGCTGTGGAAAAGATCACAATTTTACACTGTTATACGTCACAACGATGCAAAAAGGTTAAGTCTTTAAACGTTTCAACGAAACAATGATCACATTTTTCTAGCACGTTACGCGAGAACCGTGTAAAAAGTACAAGTTTTTGCACCATGTTTCAAAACAACGTGGAAAAGATGACATTTTTACACTGTTATACGTAACAACGATGCATAAATGTGAAGTCTTTAAACGTTTCAACGAAACAATGATCACATTTTTCTAGCACATTACTCGAGAACCGTGTAAAAAGTACAAGTTTTTGCACCATGTTTCAAAACAACTGTGAAAAGATCACTTTTTACACTGTTATACGTAACAACGATGCATAAAGGTGAAATCTTTAAATGTTTCAAGAAACAATGATCACATTATTCCTGCACGTTACGCGAGAACTGTGTAAAAAGTACTAGTTTTTGCACCATGTTTCAAAACAACTGTGGAAAAGATGACATTTTTACACTGATATACGTGACGATGACGCAAAAAAGGTGAAATGTTTAAACGTTTCAACGAAACAATGATCACATTTTTCTACCACGTTACGCTAGAACCGTGTTAAAAGTACTAGTTTTTGCACCATGTTTCAAAACAACGTTGAAAATATCACATTTTTAAACTGTTATTCGCAACAACTATGTATAAAGGTGAAATCTTTAAACGTTTCAACGAAACAATGATCACATTTTTCTAGCACATCACGCGAGAACCGTGTAAAAAGTACTAGTTTTTGCACCATGTTTCAAAACAACTGTGAAAAATATCACCTTTTACATTGTTATACGTAACAACGTTGCATAAAGGTGAAATCTTTAAACGTTTCAAGAAAACAATGATCACATTTCTCTTGCACGTTACGCGAGAACCGTGTAAAAACTACTAGTTTTTGCACCATGTTTCAAAACAACTGTGGAAAAGATCACATTTTTACACTGTTATACGTGACGACGACGCAAAAAAGGTGAAATGTTTAAACGTTTCAACGAAACAATGATCACATTTTTCTACCACGTTACGCGAGAACCGTGTAAAAAGCACTAGTTTTTGCAGCATGTTTCAAAACATCTGTGGAAAAGATCACATTTTTACACTGTTATATGTAACAACGATGCAAAAAGGTTAAGTCTTTAAACGTTTCAACGAAACAATGATCACATTTTTCTAGCACGTTACGCGAGAACCGTGTAAAAAGTACAAGTTTTTGCACCATGTTTCAAAACAACGTGGAAAAGATGACATTTTAACACTATTATACGTAACAACGATGCATAAAGGTGAAGTCTTTAAACGTTTCAAATAAACAATGATCACATTTTTCTAGCACGTTACTCGAGAACCATGTAAAAAGTACAAGTTTTTGCACCATGTTTCAAAACAACTGTGAAAAAGATCACTTTTTACACTGTTATACGTAACAACGATGCATAAAGGTGAAATCTTTAAATGTTTCAAGAAAACAATGATCACATTATTCCTGCACGTTACGCGAGAACCGTGTAAAAACTACTAGTTTTTGCACCATGTTTCAAAACAACTGTGGAAAAGATCACATTTTTACACTGATATACGTGACGACGACGCAAAAAAGGTGAAATGTTTAAACGTTTCAACGAAACAATGATCACATTTTTCTACCACGTTACGCTAGAACCGTGTTAAAAGTACTAGTTTTTGCACCATGTTTCAAAACAACGTTGAAAATATCACATTTTTACACTGTTATTCGCACCAACGATGTATAAAGGTGAAATCTTTAAACGTTTCAACGAAACAATGATCACATTTTCCTAGCACATCACGCGAGAACCGTGTAAAAAGTACTTGTTTTTGCACCATGTTTCAAAACAACTGTAAAAAAGATCACCTTTTACATTGTTATACGTAACAACGTTGCATAAAGTTGAAATCTTTAAACGTTTCAAGAAAACAATGATCACATTTCTCCTGCACGTTACGCAAGAACCGTGTAAAAACTACTACTTTTTGCACCATGTTTCAAAACAACTGTGGAAAAGATCACATTTTTACACTGATATACGTGACGACGACGCAAAAAAGGTGAAATGTTTAAACGTTTCAACGAAACAATGATCACATTTTTCTACCACGTTAGGCGAGAACCGTGTAAAAAACACTAGTTTTTGCACCATGTTTCAAAACAACTGTGGAAAAGATCACAATTTTACACTGTTATACGTCACAACGATGCAAAAAGGTTAAGTCTTTAAACGTTTCAACGAAACAATGATCACATTTTTCTAGCACGTTACGCGAGAACCGTGTAAAAAGTACAAGTTTTTGCACCATGTTTCAAAACAACGTGGAAAAGATGACATTTTTACACTGTTATACGTAACAACGATGCATAAATGTGAAGTCTTTAAACGTTTCAACGAAACAATGATCACATTTTTCTAGCACGTTACTCGAGAACCGTGTAAAAAGTACAAGTTTTTGCACCATGTTTCAAAACAACTGTGAAAAGATCACTTTTTACACTGTTATACGTAACAACGATGCATAAAGGTGAAATCTTTAAATGTTTCAAGAAAACAATGATCACATTATTCCTGCACGTTACGCGAGAACCGTGTAAAAAGTACTAGTTTTTGCACCATGTTTCAAAACAACTGTGGAAAAGATGACATTTTTACACTGATACACGTGACGATGACGCAAAAAAGGTGAAATGTTTAAACGTTTCAAAGAAACAATGATCATATTTTTCTACCACGTTACGCTAGAACCGTGTTAAAAGTACTAGTTTTTGCACCATGTTTCAAAACAACGTTGAAAATATCACATTTTTACACTGTTATTCGCAACAACGATGTATAAAGGTGAAATCTTTAAACGTTTCAACGAAACAATGATCACATTTTTCTAGCACATCACGCGAGAACCGTGTAAAAAGTACTAGTTTTTGCACCATGTTTCAAAACAACTGTGAAAAAGATCACCTTTTACATTGTTATACGCCACAACGTTGCATAAAGGTGAAATCTTTAAACGTTTCAAGAAAACAATGATCACATTTCTCCAGCACGTTACGCGAGAACCGTGAAAAAACTACTAGTTTTTGCACCATGTTTCAAAACAACTGTGGAAAAGATCACATTTTTACACTGTTATACGTGACGACGACGCAAAAAAGGTGAAATTTTTAAACGTTTCAACGAAACAATGATCACATTTTTCTACCACGTTACGCGAGAACCATGTAAAAAGCACTAGTTTTTGCACCATGTTTCAAAACAACTGTGGAAAAGATCACATTTTTACACTGTTATACGTAACAACGATGCAAAAAGGTTAAATCTTTAAACGTTTCAACGAAACAATGGTCACATTTTTCTAGCACGTTACGCGAGAACCGTGTAAAAAGTACAAGTTTTTGCACCATGTTTCAAAACAACGTGGAAAATATGACATTTTTACACTGTTATACGTACCAACGATGCAAAAAGGTGAAATCTTTAAACGTTTCAACGAAACAATGATCACATTTTTCTAGCACATTACTCGAGAACCGTGTAAAAAGTACAAGTTTTTGAACCATGTTTCAAAACAACTGTGAAAAATATCACTTTTTACACTGTTATACGTAACAACGATGCATAAAGGTGAAATCTTTAAACGTTTCAAGAAAACAATGATCACATTATTCCTGCACGTTACGCGAGAACCGTGTAAAAAGTACTAGTTTTTGCACCATGTTTCAAAACAACTGTGGAAAAGTTCACATTTTTACACTGATATACGTGACGATGACGCAAAAAAGGTGAAATGTTTAAACGTTTCAACGAAACAATGATCACATTTTTCTACCACGTTACGCTAGAACCGTGTTAAAAGTACTAGTTTTTGCACCATGTTTCAAAACAACGTTGAAAATATCACATTTTTACACTGTTATTCGCAACAACGATGTATAAAGGTGAAATCTTTAAACGTTTCAACGAAACAATGATCACATTTTTCTAGCACATCACGCGAGAACAGGGTAAAAAGTACTAGTTTTTGCACCATGTTTCAAAACAACTGTGAAAAAGATCACCTTTTACATTGTTATACGTAACAACGTTGCATAAAGTTGAAATCTTTAAACGTTTCAAGAAAACAATGATCACATTTCTCTTGCACGTTACGCAAGAACCGTGTAAAAACTACTAGTTTTTGCACCATGTTTCAAAACAACTGTGGAAAAGATAACATTTTTACACTGATATACGTGACGACGACGCAAAAAAGGTGAAATGTTTAAACGTTTCAACGAAACAATGATCACATTTTTCTACTACGTTACGCTAGAACCGTGTTAAAAGTACTAGTTTTTGCACCATGTTTCAAAACAACGTTGAAAATATCACATTTTTACACTGTTATTAGCAACAAAGATGTATAAAGGTGAAATCTTAAAACGTTTCAACGAAACAATGATCACATTTTTCTAGCAAATCACGCGAGAACCGTGTAAAAAGTAATAGTTTTTGCACCATGTTTCAAAACAACTGTGAAAAAGATCACCTTTTACATTGTTATAAGTAACAACGTTGCATAAAGGTGAAATCTTTAAACGTTTCAAGAAAACAATGATCACATTTCTCCTGCACGTTACGCAAGAACCGTGTAAAAACTACTAGTTTTTGCACCATGTTTCAAAACAACTGTGGAAAAGATCACATTTTTACACTGATATACGTGACCACGACGCAAAAAAGGTGAAATGTTTAAACGTTTCAACGAAACAATGATCACATTTTTCTACTACGTTACGCTAGAATCGTATTAAAAGTACTAGTTTTTGCACCATGTTTCAAAACAACGTTGAAAATATCACATTTTTACACTGTTATTCGCAACAACGATGTATAAAGGTGAAATCTTTAAACGTTTCAACGAAACAATGATCACATTTTTCTAGCACATCACGCGAGAACCGTGTAAAAAGTACTAGTTTTTGCACCATGTTTCAAAACAACTGTGAAAAATATCACCTTTTACATTTTTATACGTAACAACGTTGCATAAAGTTGAAATCTTTAAACGTTTCAAGAAAACAATGATCACATTTCTCCTGCATGTTACGCGAGAACCGTGTAAAAACTACTAGTTTTTGCACGATGTTTCAAAACAACTGTGGAAAAGATCACATTTTTACACTGTTATACGTGACGACGACGCAAAAAAGGTGAAATTTTTAAACGTTTCAACGAAACAATGATCACATTTTTCTACCACGTTACGCGAGAACCGTGTAAAAAGAACTAGTTTTTGCACCATGTTTCAAAACAGCTGTGGAAAAGATCACAATTTTACACTGTTATACGTCACAACGATGCAAAAAGGTTAAGTCTTTAAACGTTTCAACGAAACAATGATCACATTTTTCTAGCACGTTACGCGAGAACCGTGTAAAAAGTACAAGTTTTTGCACCATGTTTCAAAACAACGTGGAAAAGATGACATTTTTACACTGTTATACGTAACAACGATGCATAAATGTGAAGTCTTTAAACGTTTCAACGAAACAATGATCACATTTTTCTAGCACATTACTCGAGAACCGTGTAAAAAGTACAAGTTTTTGCACCATGTTTCAAAACAACTGTGAAAAGATCACTTTTTACACTGTTATACGTAACAACGATGCATAAAGGTGAAATCTTTAAATGTTTCAAGAAACAATGATCACATTATTCCTGCACGTTACGCGAGAACTGTGTAAAAAGTACTAGTTTTTGCACCATGTTTCAAAACAACTGTGGAAAAGATGACATTTTTACACTGATATACGTGACGATGACGCAAAAAAGGTGAAATGTTTAAACGTTTCAACGAAACAATGATCACATTTTTCTACCACGTTACGCTAGAACCGTGTTAAAAGTACTAGTTTTTGCACCATGTTTCAAAACAACGTTGAAAATATCACATTTTTAAACTGTTATTCGCAACAACTATGTATAAAGCAGAAATCTTTAAACGTTTCAACGAAACAATGATCACATTTTTCTAGCACATCACGCGAGAACCGTGTAAAAAGTACTAGTTTTTGCACCATGTTTCAAAACAACTGTGAAAAATATCACCTTTTACATTGTTATACGTAACAACGTTGCATAAAGGTGAAATCTTTAAACGTTTCAAGAAAACAATGATCACATTTCTCTTGCACGTTACGCGAGAACCGTGTAAAAACTACTAGTTTTTGCACCATGTTTCAAAACAACTGTGGAAAAGATCACATTTTTACACTGTTATACGTGACGACGACGCAAAAAAGGTGAAATGTTTAAACGTTTCAACGAAACAATGATCACATTTTTCTACCACGTTACGCGAGAACCGTGTAAAAAGCACTAGTTTTTGCAGCATGTTTCAAAACATCTGTGGAAAAGATCACATTTTTACACTGTTATATGTAACAACGATGCAAAAAGGTTAAGTCTTTAAACGTTTCAACGAAACAATGATCACATTTTTCTAGCACGTTACGCGAGAACCGTGTAAAAAGTACAAGTTTTTGCACCATGTTTCAAAACAACGTGGAAAAGATGACATTTTAACACTATTATACGTAACAACGATGCATAAAGGTGAAGTCTTTAAACGTTTCAAATAAACAATGATCACATTTTTCTAGCACGTTACTCGAGAACCATGTAAAAAGTACAAGTTTTTGCACCATGTTTCAAAACAACTGTGAAAAAGATCACTTTTTACACTGTTATACGTAACAACGATGCATAAAGGTGAAATCTTTAAATGTTTCAAGAAAACAATGATCACATTATTCCTGCACGTTACGCGAGAACCGTGTAAAAACTACTAGTTTTTGCACCATGTTTCAAAACAACTGTGGAAAAGATCACATTTTTACACTGATATACGTGACGACGACGCAAAAAAGGTGAAATGTTTAAACGTTTCAACGAAACAATGATCACATTTTTCTACCACGTTACGCTAGAACCGTGTTAAAAGTACTAGTTTTTGCACCATGTTTCAAAACAACGTTGAAAATATCACATTTTTACACTGTTATTCGCACCAACGATGTATAAAGGTGAAATCTTTAAACGTTTCAACGAAACAATGATCACATTTTCCTAGCACATCACGCGAGAACCGTGTAAAAAGTACTTGTTTTTGCACCATGTTTCAAAACAACTGTGAAAAAGATCACCTTTTACATTGTTATACGTAACAACGTTGCATAAAGTTGAAATCTTTAAACGTTTCAAGAAAACAATGATCACATTTCTCCTGCACGTTACGCAAGAACCGTGTAAAAACTACTACTTTTTGCACCATGTTTCAAAACAACTGTGGAAAAGATCACATTTTTACACTGATATACGTGACGACGACGCAAAAAAGGTGAAATGTTTAAACGTTTCAACGAAACAATGATCACATTTTTCTACCACGTTAGGCGAGAACCGTGTAAAAAACACTAGTTTTTGCACCATGTTTCAAAACAACTGTGGAAAAGATCACAATTTTACACTGTTATACGTCACAACGATGCAAAAAGGTTAAGTCTTTAAACGTTTCAACGAAACAATGATCACATTTTTCTAGCACGTTACGCGAGAACCGTGTAAAAAGTACAAGTTTTTGCACCATGTTTCAAAACAACGTGGAAAAGATGACATTTTTACACTGTTATACGTAACAACGATGCATAAATGTGAAGTCTTTAAACGTTTCAACGAAACAATGATCACATTTTTCTAGCACGTTACTCGAGAACCGTGTAAAAAGTACAAGTTTTTGCACCATGTTTCAAAACAACTGTGAAAAGATCACTTTTTACACTGTTATACGTAACAACGATGCATAAAGGTGAAATCTTTAAATGTTTCAAGAAAACAATGATCACATTATTCCTGCACGTTACGCGAGAACCGTGTAAAAAGTACTAGTTTTTGCACCATGTTTCAAAACAACTGTGGAAAAGATGACATTTTTACACTGATACACGTGACGATGACGCAAAAAAGGTGAAATGTTTAAACGTTTCAAAGAAACAATGATCATATTTTTCTACCACGTTACGCTAGAACCGTGTTAAAAGTACTAGTTTTTGCACCATGTTTCAAAACAACGTTGAAAATATCACATTTTTACACTGTTATTCGCAACAACGATGTATAAAGGTGAAATCTTTAAACGTTTCAACGAAACAATGATCACATTTTTCTAGCACATCACGCGAGAACCGTGTAAAAAGTACTAGTTTTTGCACCATGTTTCAAAACAACTGTGAAAAAGATCACCTTTTACATTGTTATACGCCACAACGTTGCATAAAGGTGAAATCTTTAAACGTTTCAAGAAAACAATGATCACATTTCTCCAGCACGTTACGCGAGAACCGTGAAAAAACTACTAGTTTTTGCACCATGTTTCAAAACAACTGTGGAAAAGATCACATTTTTACACTGTTATACGTGACGACGACGCAAAAAAGGTGAAATTTTTAAACGTTTCAACGAAACAATGATCACATTTTTCTACCACGTTACGCGAGAACCATGTAAAAAGCACTAGTTTTTGCACCATGTTTCAAAACAACTGTGGAAAAGATCACATTTTTACACTGTTATACGTAACAACGATGCAAAAAGGTTAAATCTTTAAACGTTTCAACGAAACAATGGTCACATTTTTCTAGCACGTTACGCGAGAACCGTGTAAAAAGTACAAGTTTTTGCACCATGTTTCAAAACAACGTGGAAAATATGACATTTTTACACTGTTATACGTACCAACGATGCAAAAAGGTGAAATCTTTAAACGTTTCAACGAAACAATGATCACATTTTTCTAGCACATTACTCGAGAACCGTGTAAAAAGTACAAGTTTTTGAACCATGTTTCAAAACAACTGTGAAAAATATCACTTTTTACACTGTTATACGTAACAACGATGCATAAAGGTGAAATCTTTAAACGTTTCAAGAAAACAATGATCACATTATTCCTGCACGTTACGCGAGAACCGTGTAAAAAGTACTAGTTTTTGCACCATGTTTCAAAACAACTGTGGAAAAGTTCACATTTTTACACTGATATACGTGACGATGACGCAAAAAAGGTGAAATGTTTAAACGTTTCAACGAAACAATGATCACATTTTTCTACCACGTTACGCTAGAACCGTGTTAAAAGTACTAGTTTTTGCACCATGTTTCAAAACAACGTTGAAAATATCACATTTTTACACTGTTATTCGCAACAACGATGTATAAAGGTGAAATCTTTAAACGTTTCAACGAAACAATGATCACATTTTTCTAGCACATCACGCGAGAACAGGGTAAAAAGTACTAGTTTTTGCACCATGTTTCAAAACAACTGTGAAAAAGATCACCTTTTACATTGTTATACGTAACAACGTTGCATAAAGTTGAAATCTTTAAACGTTTCAAGAAAACAATGATCACATTTCTCCTGCACGTTACGCAAGAACCGTGTAAAAACTACTAGTTTTTGCACCATGTTTCAAAACAACTGTGGAAAAGATAACATTTTTACACTGATATACGTGACGACGACGCAAAAAAGGTGAAATGTTTAAACGTTTCAACGAAACAATGATCACATTTTTCTACTACGTTACGCTAGAACCGTGTTAAAAGTACTAGTTTTTGCACCATGTTTCAAAACAACGTTGAAAATATCACATTTTTACACTGTTATTAGCAACAAAGATGTATAAAGGTGAAATCTTAAAACGTTTCAACGAAACAATGATCACATTTTTCTAGCAAATCACGCGAGAACCGTGTAAAAAGTACTAGTTTTTGCACCATGTTTCAAAACAACTGTGAAAAAGATCACCTTTTACATTGTTATAAGTAACAACGTTGCATAAAGGTGACATCTTTAAACGTTTCAAGAAAACAATGATCACATTTCTCCTGCACGTTACGCAAGAACCGTGTAAAAACTACTAGTTTTTGCACCATGTTTCAAAACAACTGTGGAAAAGATCACATTTTTACACTGATATACGTGACCACGACGCAAAAAAGGTGAAATGTTTAAACGTTTCAACGAAACAATGATCACATTTTTCTACTACGTTACGCTAGAATCGTATTAAAAGTACTAGTTTTTGCACCATGTTTCAAAACAACGTTGAAAATATCACATTTTTACACTGTTATTCGCAACAACGATGTATAAAGGTGAAATCTTTAAACGTTTCAACGAAACAATGATCACATTTTTCTAGCACATCACGCGAGAACCGTGTAAAAAGTACTAGTTTTTGCACCATGTTTCAAAACAACTGTGAAAAATATCACCTTTTACATTTTTATACGTAACAACGTTGCATAAAGTTGAAATCTTTAAACGTTTCAAGAAAACAATGATCACATTTCTCCTGCACGTTACGCAAGAACCGTGTAAAAACTACTAGTTTTTGCACCATGTTTCAAAACAACTGTGGAAAAGATCACATTTTTACACTGATATACGTGACCACGACGCAAAAAAGGTGAAATGTTTAAACGTTTCAACGAAACAATGATCACATTTTTCTACTACGTTACGCTAGAATCGTATTAAAAGTACTAGTTTTTGCACCATGTTTCAAAACAACGTTGAAAATATCACATTTTTACACTGTTATTCGCAACAACGATGTATAAAGGTGAAATCTTTAAACGTTTCAACGAAACAATGATCACATTTTTCTAGCACATCACGCGAGAACCGTGTAAAAAGTACTAGTTTTTGCACCATGTTTCAAAACAACTGTGAAAAATATCACCTTTTACATTTTTATACGTAACAACGTTGCATAAAGTTGAAATCTTTAAACGTTTCAAGAAAACAATGATCACATTTCTCCTGCACGTTACGCAAGAACCGTGTAAAAACTACTAGTTTTTGCACCATGTTTCAAAACAACTGTGGAAAAGATCACATTTTTACACTGTTATACGTAACAACGATGCATAAAGGTGAAATCTTTAAATGTTTCAAGAAACAATGATCACATTATTCCTGCACGTTACGCGAGAACTGTGTAAAAAGTACTAGTTTTTGCACCATGTTTCAAAACAACTGTGGAAAAGATGACATTTTTACACTGATATACGTGACGATGACGCAAAAAAGGTGAAATGTTTAAACGTTTCAACGAAACAATGATCACATTTTTCTAGCACATTACTCGAGAACCGTGTAAAAAGTACAAGTTTTTGAACCATGTTTCAAAACAACTGTGAAAAATATCACTTTTTACACTGTTATACGTAACAACGATGCATAAAGGTGAAATCTTTAAACGTTTCAAGAAAACAATGATCACATTATTCCTGCACGTTACGCGAGAACCGTGTAAAAAGTACTAGTTTTTGCACCATGTTTCAAAACAACTGTGGAAAAGATGACATTTTTACACTGATATACGTGACGATGACGCAAAAAAGGTGAAATGTTTAAACGTTTCAACGAAACAATGATCACATTTTTCTACCACGTTACGCTAGAACCGTGTTAAAAGTACTAGTTTTTGCACCATGTTTCAAAACAACGTTGAAAATATCACATTTTTACACTGTTATTCGCAACAACGATGTATAAAGGTGAAATCTTTAAACGTTTCAACGAAACAATGATCACATTTTTCTAGCACATCACGCGAGAACAGGGTAAAAAGTACTAGTTTTTGCACCATGTTTCAAAACAACTGTGAAAAAGATCACCTTTTACATTGTTATACGTAACAACGTTGCATAAAGTTGAAATCTTTAAACGTTTCAAGAAAACAATGATCACATTTCTCCTGCACGTTACGCAAGAACCGTGTAAAAACTACTAGTTTTTGCACCATGTTTCAAAACAACTGTGGAAAAGATAACATTTTTACACTGATATACGTGACGACGACGCAAAAAAGGTGAAATGTTTAAACGTTTCAACGAAACAATGATCACATTTTTCTACTACGTTACGCTAGAACCGTGTTAAAAGTACTAGTTTTTGCACCATGTTTCAAAACAACGTTGAAAATATCACATTTTTACACTGTTATTAGCAACAAAGATGTATAAAGGTGAAATCTTAAAACGTTTCAACGAAACAATGATCACATTTTTCTAGCAAATCACGCGAGAACCGTGTAAAAAGTACTAGTTTTTGCACCATGTTTCAAAACAACTGTGAAAAAGATCACCTTTTACATTGTTATAAGTAACAACGTTGCATAAAGGTGAAATCTTTAAACGTTTCAAGAAAACAATGATCACATTTCTCCTGCACGTTACGCAAGAACCGTGTAAAAACTACTAGTTTTTGCACCATGTTTCAAAACAACTGTGGAAAAGATCACATTTTTACACTGATATACGTGACCACGACGCAAAAAAGGTGAAATGTTTAAACGTTTCAACGAAACAATGATCACATTTTTCTACTACGTTACGCTAGAATCGTATTAAAAGTACTAGTTTTTGCACCATGTTTCAAAACAACGTTGAAAATATCACATTTTTACACTGTTATTCGCAACAACGATGTATAAAGGTGAAATCTTTAAACGTTTCAACGAAACAATGATCACATTTTCTAGCACATCACGCGAGAACCGTGTAAAAAGTACTAGTTTTTGCACCATGTTTCAAAACAACTGTGAAAAATATCACCTTTTACATTTTTATACGTAACAACGTTGCATAAAGTTGAAATCTTTAAACGTTTCAAGAAAACAATGATCACATTTCTCCTGCATGTTACGCGAGAACCGTGTAAAAACTACTAGTTTTTGCACGATGTTTCAAAACAACTGTGGAAAAGATCACATTTTTACACTGTTATACGTGACGACGACGCAAAAAAGGTGAAATTTTTAAACGTTTCAACGAAACAATGATCACATTTTTCTACCACGTTACGCGAGAACCGTGTAAAAAGAACTAGTTTTTGCACCATGTTTCAAAACAGCTGTGGAAAAGATCACAATTTTACACTGTTATACGTCACAACGATGCAAAAAGGTTAAGTCTTTAAACGTTTCAACGAAACAATGATCACATTTTTCTAGCACGTTACGCGAGAACCGTGTAAAAAGTACAAGTTTTTGCACCATGTTTCAAAACAACGTGGAAAAGATGACATTTTTACACTGTTATACGTAACAACGATGCATAAATGTGAAGTCTTTAAACGTTTCAACGAAACAATGATCACATTTTTCTAGCACATTACTCGAGAACCGTGTAAAAAGTACAAGTTTTTGCACCATGTTTCAAAACAACTGTGAAAATATCACTTTTTACACTGTTATACGTAACAACGATGCATAAAGGTGAAATCTTTAAATGTTTCAAGAAACAATGATCACATTATTCCTGCACGTTACGCGAGAACTGTGTAAAAAGTACTAGTTTTTGCACCATGTTTCAAAACAACTGTGGAAAAGATGACATTTTTACACTGATATACGTGACGATGACGCAAAAAAGGTGAAATGTTTAAACGTTTCAACGAAACAATGATCACATTTTTCTACCACGTTACGCTAGAACCGTGTTAAAAGTACTAGTTTTTGCACCATGTTTCAAAACAACGTTGAAAATATCACATTTTTACACTGTTATTCGCAACAACTATGTATAAAGGTGAAATCTTTAAACGTTTCAACGAAACAATGATCACATTTTTCTAGCACATCACGCGAGAACCGTGTAAAAAGTACTAGTTTTTGCACCATGTTTCAAAACAACTGTGAAAAATATCACCTTTTACAATGTTATACGTAACAACGTTGCATAAAGGTGAAATCTTTAAACGTTTCAAGAAAACAATGATCACATTTCTCTTGCACGTTACGCGAGAACCGTGTAAAAACTACTAGTTTTTGCACCATGTTTCAAAACAACTGTGGAAAAGATTACATTTTTACACTGTTATACGTGACGACGACGCAAAAAAGGTGAAATGTTTAAACGTTTCAACGAAACAATGATCACATTTTTCTACCACGTTACGCGAGAACCGTGTAAAAAACACTAGTTTTTGCACCATGTTTCAAAACAGCTGTGGAAAATATCACAATTTTACATTGTTATACGTCACAACGATGCAAAAAGGTTAAGTCTTTAAACGTTTCAACGAAACATTGATCACATTTTTCTAGCACGTTACGCGAGAACCGTGTAAAAAGTACAAGTTTTTGCACCATGTTTCAAAACAACGTGGAAAAGATGACATTTTTACACTGTTATACGTAACAACGATGCATAAATGTGAAGTCTTTAAACGTTTCAACGAAACAATGATCACATTTTTCTAGCACGTTACTCGAGAACCGTGTAAAAAGTACAAGGTTTTGCACCATGTTTCAAAACTATTGTGAAAAGATCACTTTTTACACTGTTATACGTAACAACGATGCATAAAGGTGAAATCTTTAAATGTTTCAAGAAACAATGATCACATTATTCCTGTACGTTACGCGAGAACCGTGTAAAAAGTACTAGTTTTTGCACGATGTTTCAAAACAACTGTGGAAAAGATCACATTTTTACACTGTTATACGTGACGACGACGCAAAAAAGGTGAAATTTTTAAACGTTTCAACGAAACAATGATCACATTTCTCCTTCACGTTACGCAAGAACCGTGTAAAAACTACTAGTTTTTGCAGCATGTTTCAAAACAACTGTGGAAAAGATCACATTTTTACACTGATATACGTGACGACGACGCAAAAAAGGTGAAGTGTTTAAACGTTTCAACGAAACAATGATCACATTTTTCTACTACGTTACGCTAGAACCGTGTTAAAAGTACTAGTTTTTGCACCATGTTTCAAAACAACGTTGAAAATATCACATTTTTACACTGTTATTAGCAACAACGATGTATAAAGGTGAAATCTTTAAACGTTTCAACGAAACAATGATCACATTTTTCTAGCACATCACGCGAGAACCGTGTAAAAAGTACTAGTTTTTGCACCATGTTTTAAAACAACTGTGGAAAAGATGACATTTTTACACTGATATACGTGACGATGACGCAAAAAAGGTGAAATGTTTAAACGTTTCCACGAAACAATGATCACATTTTTCTACCACGTTACGCTAGAACCGTGTTAAAACTACTAGTTTTTGCACCATGTTTCAAAACAACTGTGGAAAAGATCACATTTTTACACTGATATACGTGACCTAGACGCAAAAAAGGTGAAATGTTTAAACGTTTCAACAAAACAATGATCACATTTTTCTACTACATTACGCTAGAATCGTATTAAAAGTACTAGTTTTTGCACCATGTTTCAACACAACGTTGAAAATATCACATTTTTACACTGTTATTCACAACAACGATGTATAAAGGTGAAATCTTTAAACGCTTCAACGAAACAATGATCACATTTTTCTAGCACATCACGCGAGAACCGTGTAAAAAGTACTAGTTTTTGCACCATGTTTCAAAACAACTGTGATAAATATCACCTTTTACATTGTTATACGTAACAACGTTGCATAAAGGTGAAATCTTTAAACGTTTCAAGAAAACAATGATCACATTTCTCCTGCATGTTACGCGAGAACCGTGTAAAAACTACTAGTTTTTGCACGATGTTTCAAAACAACTGTGGAAAAGATCACATTTTTACACTGTTATACGTGACGACGACGCAAAAAAGGTGAAATTTTTAAACGTTTCAACGAAACAATGATCACATTTTTCTACCACGTTACGCGAGAACCGTGTAAAAAGCACTAGTTTTTGCACCATGTTTCAAAACAGCTGTGGAAAAGATCACAATTTTACACTGTTATACGTCACAACGATGCAAAAAGGTTAAGTCTTTAAACGTTTCAACGAAACAATGATCACACTTTTCTAGCACGTTACGCGAGAACCGTGTAAAAAGTACAATTTTTGCACCATGTTTCAAAACAACGTGGAAAAGATGACATTTTTACATTGTTATACGTAACAACGATGCATAAATGTGAAGTCTTTAAACGTTTCAACGAAACAATGATCACATTTTTCTAGCACATCACGCGAGAACCGTGTAAAAAGTACTAGTTTTTGCACCATGTTTCAAAACAACTGTGAAAAAGATCACCTTTTACATTGTTATACGTAACAACGTTGCATAAAGGTGAAATCTTTAAACGTTTCAAGAAAACAATGATCACATTTCTCCTGCATGTTACGCGAGAACCGTGTAAAAACTACTAGTTTTTGCACGATGTTTCAAAACAACTGTGGAAAAGATCACATTTTTACACTGTTATACGTGACGACGACGCAAAAAAGGTGAAATTTTTAAACGTTTCAACGAAACAATGATCACATTTTTCTACCACGTTACGCGAGAACCGTGTAAAAAGCACTAGTTTTTGCACCATGTTTCAAAACAGCTGTGGAAAAGATCACAATTTTACACTGTTATACGTCACAACGATGCAAAAAGGTTAAGTCTTTAAACGTTTCAACGAAACAATGATCACATTTTTCTATCACGTTACGCGAGAACCGTGTAAAAAGTACAAGTTTTTGCACCATGTTTCAAAACAACGTGGAAAAGATGACATTTTACACTGTTATACGTAACAACGATGCATAAATGTGAAGTCTTTAAACGTTTCAACGAAACAATGATCACATTTTTCTAGCACATCACGCGAGAACCGTGTAAAAAGTACTAGTTTTTGTACCATGTTTCAAAACAACTGTGAAAAAGATCACCTTTTACATTGTTATACGTAACAACGTTGCATAAAGGTGAAATCTTTAAACGTTTCAAGAAAACAATGATCACATTTCTCCTGCATGTTACGCGAGAACCGTGTAAAAACTACTTGTTTTTGCACGATGTTTCTAAACAACTGTGGAAAAGATCACATTTTTACACTGTTATACGTGACGACGACGCAAAAAAACGGTGAAATTTTTAAACGTTTCAACGAAACAATGATCACATTTTTCTACCACGTTACGCGAGAACCGTGTAAAAAGCACTAGTTTTTGCACCATGTTTCAAAACAGCTGTGGAAAAGATCACAATTTTACACTGTTATACCTCACAACAGATGCAAAAAGGTTAAGTCTTTAAACGTTTCAACGAAACAATGATCACATTTTTCTAGCACGTTACGCGAGAACCGTGTAAAAAGTACAAGTTTTTGCACCATGTTTCAAAACAACGTGGAAAAGATGACATTTTTACACTGTTATACGTAACAACGATGCATAAATGTGAAGTCTTTAAACGTTTCAACGAAACAATGATCACATTTTTCTAGCACGTTACTCGAGAACCGTGTAAAAAGTACAAGTTTTTGCACCATGTTTCAAAACAACTGTGAAAAGATCACTTTTTACACTGTTATACGTAACAACGATGCATAAAGGTGAAATCTTTAAATGTTTCAAGAAACAATGATCACATTATTACTGCACGTTACGCGAGAACCGTGTAAAAAGTACTAGTTTTTGCACCATGTTTCAAAACAACTGTGGAAAAGATGACATTTTTACACTGATATACGTGACGATGACGCAAAAAATGTGAAATGTTTAAACGTTTCAACGAAACAATGATCACATTTTTCTACCACGTTACGCTAGAACCGTGTTAAAAGTATTAGTTTTTGCACCATGTTTCAATACAACGTTGAAAATATCACATTTTTACACTGTTATTCGCAACAACTATGTATAAAGGTGAAATCTTTAAACGTTTCAACGAAACAATGATCACATTTTTCTAGCACATCACGCGAGAACCGTGTAAAAAGTACTAGTTTTTGCACCATGTTTCAAAACAACTGTGAAAAATATCACCTTTTACATTGTTATACGTAACAACGTTGCATAAAGGTGAAATCTTTAAACGTTTCAAGAAAACAATGATCACATTTCTCTTGCACGTTACGCGAGAACCGTGTAAAAACTACTAGTTTTTGCACCATGTTTCAAAACAACTGTGGAAAAGATTACATTTTTACACTGTTATACGTGACGACGACGCAAAATAGGTGAAATGTTTAAACGTTTCAACGAAACAATGATCACATTTTTCTACCACGTTACGCGAGAACCGTGTAAAAAACACTAGTTTTTGCACCATGTTTCAAAACAGTTGTGGAAAATATCACAATTTTACACTGTTATACGTCACAACGATGCAAAAAGGTTAAGTCTTTAAACGTTTCAACGAAACATTGATCACATTTTTCTAGCACGTTACGCGAGAACCGTGTAAAAAGTACAAGTTTTTGCACCATGTTTCAAAACAACGTGGAAAAGATGACATTTTTACACTGTTATACGTAACAACGATGCATAAATGTGAAGTCTTTAAACGTTTCAACGAAACAATGATCACATTTTTCTAGCACGTTACTCGAGAACCGTGTAAAAAGTACAAGGTTTTGCACCATGTTTCAAAACTACTGTGAAAAGATCAGTTTTTACACTGTTATACGTAACAATGATGCATAAAGGTGAAATCTTTAAATGTTTCAAGAAACAATGATCACATTATTCCTGCACGTTACGCGAGAACCGTGTAAAAAGTACTAGTTTTTGCACGATGTTTCAAAACAACTGTGGAAAAGATCACATTTTTACACTGTTATACGTGACGACGACGCAAAAAAGGTGAAATTTTTAAACGTTTCAACGAAACAATGATCACATTTCTCCTTCACGTTACGCAAGAACCGTGTAAAAACTACTAGTTTTTGCAGCATGTTTCAAAACAACTGTGGAAAAGATCACATTTTTACACTGATATACGTGATGACGACGCAAAAAAGGTGAAGTGTTTAAACGTTTCAACGAAACAATGATCACATTTTTCTACTACGTTACGCTAGAACCGTGTTAAAAGTACTAGTTTTTGCACCATGTTTCAAAACAACGTTGAAAATATCACATTTTTACACTGTTATTAGCAACAACGATGTATAAAGGTGAAATCTTTAAACGTTTCAACGAAACAATGATCACATTTTTCTAGCACATCACGCGAGAACCGTGTAAAAAGTACTAGTTTTTGCACCATGTTTCAAAACAACTGTGGAAAAGATGACATTTTTACACTGATATACGTGACGATGACGCAAAAAAGGTGAAATGTTTAAACGTTTCCACGAAACAATGATCACATTTTTCTACCACGTTACGCTAGAACCGTGTTAAAACTACTAGTTTTTGCACCATGTTTCAAAACAACTGTGGAAAAGATCACATTTTTACACTGATATACGTGACCTAGACGCAAAAAAGGTGAAATGTTTAAACGTTTCAACAAAACAATGATCACATTTTTCTACTACATTACGCTAGAATCGTATTAAAAGTACTAGTTTTTGCACCATGTTTCAAAACAACGTTGAAAATATCACATTTTTACACTGTTATTCACAACAACGATGTATAAAGGTGAAATCTTTAAACGCTTCAACGAAACAATGATCACATTTTTCTAGCACATCACGCGAGAACCGTGTAAAAAGTACTAGTTTTTGCACCATGTTTCAAAACAACTGTGAAAAATATCACCTTTTACATTGTTATACGTAACAACGTTGCATAAAGGTGAAATCTTTAAACGTTTTAAGAAAACAATGATCACATTTCTCCTGCATGTTACGCGAGAACCGTGTAAAAACTACTAGTTTTTGCACGATGTTTCAAAACAACTGTGGAAAAGATCACATTTTTACACTGTTATACATGACGACGACGCAAAAAAGGTGAAATTTTTAAACGTTTCAACGAAACAATGATCACATTTTTCTACCACGTTACGCGAGAACCGTGTAAAAAGCACTAGTTTTTGCACCATGTTTCAAAACAGCTGTGGAAAAGATCACAATTTTACACTGTTATACGTCACAACGATGCAAAAAGGTTAAGTCTTTAAACGTTTCAACGAAACAATGATCACATTTTTCTAGCACGTTACGCGAGAACCGTGTAAAAAGTACAAGTTTTTGCACCATGTTTCAAAACAACGTGGAAAAGATGACATTTTTACATTGTTATACGTAACAACGATGCATAAATGTGAAGTCTTTAAACGTTTCAACGAAACAATGATCACATTTTTCTAGCACATCACGCGAGAACCGTGTAAAAAGTACTAGTTTTTGCACCATGTTTCAAAACAACTGTGAAAAAGATCACCTTTTACATTGTTATACGTAACAACGTTGCATAAAGGTGAAATCTTTAAACGTTTCAAGAAAACAATGATCACATTTCTCCTGCATGTTACGCGAGAACCGTGTAAAAACTACTAGTTTTTGCACGATGTTTCAAAACAACTGTGGAAAAGATCACATTTTTACACTGTTATACGTGACGACGACGCAAAAAAGGTGAAATTTTTAAACGTTTCAACGAAACAATGATCACATTTTTCTACCACGTTACGCGAGAACCGTGTAAAAAGCACTAGTATTTGCACCATGTTTCAAAACAGCTGTGGAAAAGATCACAATTTTACACTGTTATACGTCACAACGATGCAAAAAGGTTAAGTCTTTAAACGTTTCAACGAAACAATGATCACATTTTTCTAGCACGTTACGCGAGAACCGTGTAAAAAGTACAAGTTTTTGCACCATGTTTCAAAACAACGTCGAAAAGATGACATTTTTACACTGTTATACGTAACAACGATGCATAAATGTGAAGTCTTTTAACGTTTCAACGAAACAATGATCACATTTTTCTAGCACATCACGCGAGAACCGTGTAAAAAGTACTAGTTTTTGCACCATGTTTCAAAACAACTGTGAAAAAGATCACCTTTTACATTGTTATACGTAACAACGTTGCATAAAGGTGAAATCTTTAAACGTTTCAAGAAAACAATGATCACATTTCTCCTGCATGTTACGCGAGAACCGTGTAAAAACTACTAGTTTTTGCACGATGTTTCTAAACAACTGTGGAAAAGATCACATTTTTACACTGTTATACGTGACGACGACGCAAAAAAACGGTGAAATTTTTAAACGTTTCAACGAAACAATGATCACATTTTTCTACCACGTTACGCAAGAACCGTGTAAAAAGCACTAGTTTTTGCACCATGTTTCAAAACAGCTGTGGAAAAGATCACAATTTTACACTGTTATACCTCACAACGATGCAAAAAGGTTAAATCTTTAAACGTTTCAACGAAACAATGATCACATTTTTCTAGCACGTTACGCGAGAACCGTGTAAAAAGTACAAGTTTTTGCACCATGTTTCAAAACAACGTGGAAAAGATGACATTTTTACACTGTTATATGTAACAACGATGCATAAATGTGAAGTCTTTAAACGTTTCAACGAAACAATGATCACATTTTTCTAGCACGTTACTCGAGAACCGTGTAAAAAGTACAAGTTTTTGCACCATGTTTCAAAACAACTGTGAAAAGATCACTTTTTACACTGTTATACGTAACAACGATGCATAAAGGTGAAATCTTTAAATGTTTCAAGAAACAATGATCACATTATTCCTGCACGTTACGCGAGAACCGTGTAAAAAGTACTAGTTTTTGCACCATGTTTCAAAACAACTGTGGAAAAGATGACATTTTTACACTGATATACGTGACGATGACGCAAAAAAGGTGAAATGTTTAAACGTTTCAACGAAACAATGATCACATTTTTCTACCACGTTACGCTAGAACCGTGTTAAAAGTACTAGTTTTTGCACCATGTTTCAAAACAACGTTGAAAATATCACATTTTTACACTGTTATTCGCAACAACTATGTATAAAGGTGAAATCTTTAAACGTTTCAACGAAACAATGATCACATTTTTCTAGCACATCACGCGAGAACCGTGTAAAAAGTACTAGTTTTTGCACCATGTTTCAAAACAACTGTGAAAAATATCACCTTTTACATTGTTATACGTAACAACGTTGCATAAAGGTGAAATCTTTAAACGTTTCAAGAAAACAATGATCACATTTCTCTTGCACGTTACGCGAGAACCGTGTAAAAACTACTAGTTTTTGCACCATGTTTCAAAACAACTGTGGAAAAGATTACATTTTTACACTGTTATACGTGACGACGACGCAAAAAAGGTGAAATGTTTAAACGTTTCAACGAAACAATGATCACATTTTTCTACCACGTTACGCGAGAACCGTGTAAAAAACACTAGTTTTTGCACCATGTTTCAAAACAGCTGTGGAAAATATCACAATTTTACACTGTTATACGTCACAACGATGCAAAAAGGTTAAGTCTTTAAACGTTTCAACGAAACATTGATCACATTTTTCTAGCACGTTACGCGAGAACCGTGTAAAAAGTACAAGTTTTTGCACCATGTTTCAAAACAACGTGGAAAAGATGACATTTTTACACTGTTATACGTAACAACGATGCATAAATGTGAAGTCTTTAAACGTTTCAACGAAACAATGATCACATTTTTCTAGCACGTTACTCGAGAACCGTGTAAAAAGTACAAGGTTTTGCACCATGTTTCAAAACAACGTTGAAAATATCACATTTTTACACTGTTATTAGCAACAACGATGTATAAAGGTGAAATCTTTAAACGTTTCAACGAAACAATGATCACATTTTTCTAGCACATCACGCGAGAACCGTGTAAAAAGTACTAGTTTTTGCACCATGTTTCAAAACAACTGTGGAAAAGATGACATTTTTACACTGATATACGTGACGATGACGCAAAAAAGGTGAAATGTTTAAACGTTTCCACGAAACAATGATCACATTTTTCTACCACGTTACGCTAGAACCGTGTTAAAACTACTAGTTTTTGCACCATGTTTCAAAACAACTGTGGAAAAGATCACATTTTTACACTGATATACGTGACCTAGACGCAAAAAAGGTGAAATGTTTAAACGTTTCAACAAAACAATGATCACATTTTTCTACTACATTACGCTAGAATCGTATTAAAAGTACTAGTTTTTGCACCATGTTTCAAAACAACGTTGAAAATATCACATTTTTACACTGTTATTCACAACAACGATGTATAAAGGTGAAATCTTTAAACGCTTCAACGAAACAATGATCACATTTTTCTAGCACATCACGCGAGAACCGTGTAAAAAGTACTAGTTTTTGCACCATGTTTCAAAACAACTGTGAAAAATATCACCTTTTACATTGTTATACGTAACAACGTTGCATAAAGGTGAAATCTTTAAACGTTTCAAGAAAACATTGATCACATTTCTCCTGCATGTTACGCGAGAACCGTGTAAAAACTACTAGTTTTTGCACGATGTTTCAAAACAACTGTGGAAAAGATCACATTTTTACACTGTTATACGTGACGACGACGCAAAAAAGGTGAAATTTTTAAACGTTTCAACGAAACAATGATCACATTTTTCTACCACGTTACGCGAGAACCGTGTAAAAAGCACTAGTTTTTGCACCATGTTTCAAAACAGCTGTGGAAAAGATCACAATTTTACACTGTTATACGTCACAACGATGCAAAAAGGTTAAGTCTTTAAACGTTTCAACGAAACAATGATCACATTTTTCTAGCACATCACGCGAGAACCGTGTAAAAAGTACTAGTTTTTGCACCATGTTTCAAAACAACTGTGAAAAATATCACCTTTTACATTGTTATACGTAACAACGTTGCATAAAGGTGAAATCTTTAAACGTTTCAAGAAAACAATGATCACATTTCTCTTGCACGTTACGCGAGAACCGTGTAAAAACTACTAGTTTTTGCACCATGTTTCAAAACAACTGTGGAAAAGATAACATTTTTACACTGTTATACGTGACGACGACGCTAAAAAGGTGAAATGTTTAAACGTTTCAACGAAACAATGATCACATTTTTCTACCACGTTACGCGAGAACCGTGTAAAAAACACTAGTTTTTGCACCATGTTTCAAAACAGCTGTGGAAAATATCACAATTTTACACTGTTATACGTCACAACGATGCAAAAAGGTTAAGTCTTTAAACGTTTCAACGAAACATTGATCACATTTTTCTAGCACGTTACGCGAGAACCGTGTAAAAAGTACAAGTTTTTGCACCATGTTTCAAAACAACGTGGAAAAGATGACATTTTTACACTGTTATACGTAACAACGATGCATAAATGTGAAGTCTTTAAACGTTTCAACGAAACAATGATCACATTTTTCTAGCACGTTACTCGAGAACCGTGTAAAAAGTACAAGTTTTTGCGCCATGTTTCAAAACAACTGTGGAAAAGATGACATTTTTACACTGATATACGTGACGATGACGCAAAAAAGGTGAAATGTTTAAACGTTTCAACGAAACAATGATCACATTTTTCTACCACGTTACGCTAGAACCGTGTTAAAAGTACTAGTTTTTGCACCATGTTTCAAAACAACGTTGAAAATATCACATTTTTACACTGTTATTCGCAACAACTATGTATAAAGGTGAAATCTTTAAACGTTTCAACGAAACAATGATCACATTTTTCTAGCACATCACGCGAGAACCGTGTAAAAAGTACTAGTTTTTGCACCATGTTTCAAAACAACTGTGAAAAATATCACCTTTTACATTGTTATACGTAACAACGTTGCATAAAGGTGAAATCTTTAAACGTTTCAAGAAAACAATGATCACATTTCTCTTGCACGTTACGCGAGAACCGTGTAAAAACTACTAGTTTTTGCACCATGTTTCAAAACAACTGTGGAAAAGATAACATTTTTACACTGTTATACGTGACGACGACGCTAAAAAGGTGAAATGTTTAAACGTTTCAACGAAACAATGATCACATTTTTCTACCACGTTACGCGAGAACCGTGTAAAAAACACTAGTTTTTGCACCATGTTTCAAAACAGCTGTGGAAAATATCACAATTTTACACTGTTATACGTCACAACGATGCAAAAAGGTTAAGTCTTTAAACGTTTCAACGAAACATTGATCACATTTTTCTAGCACGTTACGCGAGAACCGTGTAAAAAGTACAAGTTTTTGCACCATGTTTCAAAACAACGTGGAAAAGATGACATTTTTACACTGTTATACGTAACAACGATGCATAAATGTGAAGTCTTTAAACGTTTCAACGAAACAATGATCACATTTTTCTAGCACGTTACTCGAGAACCGTGTAAAAAGTACAAGTTTTTGCGCCATGTTTCAAAACAACTGTGAAAAGATCACTTTTTACACTGTTATACGTAACAACGATGCATAAAGGTGAAATCTTTAAATGTTTCAAGAAAACAATGATCACATTATTCCTGCACGTTACGCGAGAACCGTGTAAAAAGTACTAGTTTTTGCACCATGTTTCAAAACAACTGTGGAAAAGATGACATTTTTACACTGATATACGTGACGATGATGCAAAAAAGGTGAAATGTTTAAACGTTTCAACGAAAAAATGATCACATTTTTCTACCACGTTACGCTAGAACCGTGTTAAAAGTACTAGTTTTTGCACCATATTTCAAAACAACGTTGAAAATATCACATTTTTACACTGTTATTCGCAACAACGATGTATAAAGGTGAAATCTTTAAACGTTTCAACGAAACAATGATCACATTTTTCTAGCACATCACGCGAGAACCGTGTAAAAAGTACTAGTTTTTGCACCATGTTTCAAAACAACTGTGAAAAATATCACCTTTTACATTGTTATACGTAACAACGTTGCATAAAGGTGAAATCTTTAAACGTTTCAAAAAAAACAATGATCACATTTCTCCTGCACGTTACGCAAGAACCGTGTAAAAACTACTAGTTTTTGCACCATGTTTCAAAACAACTGTGGAAAAGATCACATTTTTACACTGATATACGTGACCACGACGCAAAAAAGGTGAAATGTTTAAACGTTTCAACGAAACAATGATCACATTTTTCTACAACGTTACGTTAGAATCGTATTAAAAGTACTAGTTTTTGCACCATGTTTCAAGACAACGTTGAAAATATCACATTTTTACACTGTTATTCGCAACAACGATGTATAAAGGTGAAATCTTTAAGCGTTTCAACGAAACAATGATCACATTTTTCTAGCGCATCACGCGAGAACCGTGTAAAAAGTACTAGTTTTTGCACCATGTTTCAAAACAACTGTGAAAAAGATCACCTTTTACATTGTTATACGTAACAACGTTCCATAAAGGTGAAATCTTTAAACGTTTCAAGAAAACAATGATCACATTTCTCCTGCATGTTACGCGAGAACCGTGTAAAAACTACTAGTTTTTGCACGATGTTTCTAAACAACTGTGGAAAAGATCACATTTTTACACTGTTATACGTGACGACGACGCAAAAAATGTGAAATTTTTAAACGTTTCAACGAAACAATGATCACATTTTTCTACCACGTTACGCGAGAACCGTGTAAAAAGCACTAGTTTTTGCACCATGTTTCCAAACAGCTGTGGAAAAGATCACAATTTTACACTGTTATACCTCACAACGATGCAAAAAGGTTAAGTCTTTAAACGTTTCAACGAAACAATGATCACATTTTTCTAGCACGTTACGCGAGAACCGTGTAAAAAGTACAAGTTTTTGCACCATGTTTCAAAACAACGTGGAAAAGATGACATTTTTACACTGTTATACGTAACAACGATGCATAAATGTGAAGTCTTTAAACGTTTCAACGAAAAAATGATCACATTTTTCTAGCACGTTACTCGAGAACCGTGTAAAAAGTACAAGTTTTTGCACCATGTTTCCAAACAACTGTGAAAAGATCACTTTTTACACTGTTATACGTAACAACGATGCATAAAGGTGAAATCTTTAAATGTTTCAAAAAACAATGATCACATTATTCCTGCACGTTACGCGAGAACCGTGTAAAAAGTACTAGTTTTTGCACCATGTTTCAAAACAACTGTGGAAAAGATGACATTTTTACACTGATATACGTGACGATGACGCAAAAAAGGTGAAATGTTTAAACGTTTCAACGAAACAATGATCACATTTTTCTACCACGTTACGCTTGAACCGTGTTAAAAGTACTAGTTTTTGCACCATGTTTCAAAACAACGTTGAAAATATCACATTTTTACACTGTTATTCGCAACAACTATGTATAAAGGTGAAATCTTTAAACGTTTCAACGAAACAATGATCACATTTTTCTAGCACATCACGCGAGAACCGTGTAAAAAGTACTAGTTTTTGCACCATGTTTCAAAACAACTGTGAAAAATATCACCTTTTACATTGTTATACGTAACTACGTTGCATAAAGGTGAAATCTTTAAACGTTTCAAGAAAACAATGATCACATTTCTCCTGCATGTTACGCGAGAACCGTGTAAAAACTACTAGTTTTTGCACCATGTTTCAAAACAACTGTGGAAAAGATCACATTTTTACACTGTTATACGTGACGACGACGCAAAAAAGGTGAAATGTTTAAACGTTTCAACGAAACAATGATCACATTTTTCTACCACGTTACGCGAGAACCGTGTAAAAAGCACTAGTTTTTGCACCATGTTTCAAAACAGCTGTGGAAAAGATCACAATTTTACACTGTTATACCTCACAAAGATGCAAAAAGGTTAAGTCTTTAAACGTTTCAACGAAACAATGATCACATTTTTCTAGCACGTTACGCGAGAACCGTGTAAAAAGTACAAGTTTTTGCACCATGTTTCAAAACAACGTGGAAAAGATGACATTTTTACACTGTTATACGTAACAACGATGCATAAATGTGAAGTCTTTAAACGTTTCAACGAAACAATGATCACATTTTTCTAGCACGTTACTCGAGAACCGTGTAAAAAGTACAAGGTTTTGCACCATGTTTCAAAACAACTGTGAAAAGATCACTTTTTACACTGTTATACGTAACAACGATGCATAAAGGTGAAATCTTTAAATGTTTCAAGAAACAATGATCACATTATTCCTGCACGTTACGCGAGAACCGTGTAAAAAGTACTAGTTTTTGCACCATGTTTCAAAACAACTGTGGAAAAGATGACATTTTTACACTGATATACGTGACGATGATGCAAAAAAGGTGAAATGTTTAAACGTTTCAACGAAAAAATGATCACATTTTTCTACCACGTTACGCTAGAACCGTGTTAAAAGTACTAGTTTTTGCACCATATTTCAAAACAACGTTGAAAATATCACATTTTTACACTGTTATTCGCAACAACGATGTATAAAGGTGAAATCTTTAAACGTTTCAACGAAACAATGATCACATTTTTCTAGCACATCACGCGAGAACCGTGTAAAAAGTACTAGTTTTTGCACCATGTTTCAAAACAACTGTGAAAAATATCACCTTTTACATTGTTATACGTAACAACGTTGCATAAAGGTGAAATCTTTAAACGTTTCAAAAAAAAACAATGATCACATTTCTCCTGCACGTTACGCAAGAACCGTGTAAAAACTACTAGTTTTTGCACCATGTTTCAAAACAACTGTGGAAAAGATCACATTTTTACACTGATATACGTGACCACGACGCAAAAAAGGTGAAATGTTTAAACGTTTCAACGAAACAATGATCACATTTTTCTACTACGTTACGTTAGAATCGTATTAAAAGTACTAGTTTTTGCACCATGTTTCAAGACAACGTTGAAAATATCACATTTTTACACTGTTATTCGCAACAACGATGTATAAAGGTGAAATCTTTAAGCGTTTCAACGAAACAATGATCACATTTTTCTAGCACATCACGCGAGAACCGTGTAAAAAGTACTAGTTTTTGCACCATGTTTCAAAACAACTGTGAAAAAGATCACCTTTTACATTGTTATACGTAACAACGTTGCATAAAGGTGAAATCTTTAAACGTTTCAAGAAAACAATGATCACATTTCTCCTGCATGTTACGCGAGAACCGTGTAAAAACTACTAGTTTTTGCACGATGTTTCTAAACAACTGTGGAAAAGATCACATTTTTACACTGTTATACGTGACGACGACGCAAAAAAGGTGAAATTTTTAAACGTTTCAACTAAACAATGATCACATTTTTCTACCACGTTACGCGAGAACCGTGTAAAAAGCACTAGTTTTTGCACCATGTTTCAAAACAGCTGTGGAAAAGATCACAATTTTACACTGTTATACCTCACAACGATGCAAAAAGGTTAAGTCTTTAAACGTTTCAACGAAACAATGATCACATTTTTCTAGCACGTTACGCGAGAACCGTGTAAAAAGTACAAGTTTTTGCACCATGTTTCAAAACAACGTGGAAAAGATGACATTTTTACACTGTTATACGTAACAACGATGCATAAATGTGAAGTCTTTAAACGTTTCAACGAAACAATGATCACATTTTTCTAGCACGTTACTCGAGAACCGTGTAAAAAGTACAAGTTTTTGCACCATGTTTCAAAACAACTGTGAAAAGATCACTTTTTACACTGTTATACGTAACAACGATGCATAAAGGTGAAATCTTTAAATGTTTCAAGAAACAATGATCACATTATTCCTGCACGTTACGCGAGAACCATGTAAAAAGTACTAGTTTTTGCACCATGTTTCAAAACAACTGTGGAAAAGATGACATTTTTACACTGATATACGTGACGATGACGCAAAAAAGGTGAAATGTTTAAACGTTTCAACGAAACAATGATCACATTTTTCTACCACGTTACGCTAGAACCGTGTTAAAAGTACTAGTTTTTGCACCATGTTTCAAAACAACGTTGAAAATATCACATTTTTACACTGTTATTCGCAACAACTATGTATAAAGGTGAAATCTTTAAACGTTTCAACGAAACAATGGTCACATTTTTCTAGCACATCACGCGAGAACCGTGTAAAAAGTACTAGTTTTTGCACCATGTTTCAAAACAACTGTGAAAAATATCACCTTTTACATTGTTATACGTAAGAACGTTGCATAAAGGTGAAATCTTTAAACGTTTCAACAAAAAAAAGATCACATTTCTCCTGCACGTTACGCGAGAACCGTGTAAAAACTACTAGTTTTTGCACCATGTTTCAAAACAACTGTGGAAAAGATAACATTTTTACACTGTTATACGTGACGACGACGCAAAAAAGGTGAAATGTTTAAACGTTTCAACGAAACAATGATCACATTTTTCTACCACGTTACGCGAGAACCGTGTAAAAAACACTAGTTTTTGCACCATGTTTCAAAACAGCTGTGGAAAATATCACAATTTTACACTGTTATACGTCACAACGATGCAAAAAGGTTAAGTCTTTAAACGTTTCAACGAAACATTGATCACAGTTTTCTAGCACGTTACGCGAGAACCGTGTAAAAAGTACAAGTTTTTGCACCATGTTTCAAAACAACGTGGAAAAGATGACATTTTTACACTGTTATACGTAACAACGATGCATAAATGTGAAGTCTTTAAACGTTTCAACGAAACAATGATCACATTTTTCTAGCACGTTACTCGAGAACCGTGTAAAAAGTACAAGGTTTTGCACCATGTTTCAAAACAACTGTGAAAAGATCACTTTTTACACTGTTATACGTAACAACGATGCATAAAGGTGAAATCTTTAAATGTTTCAAGAAACAATGATCACATTATTCCTGCACGTTACGCGAGAACCGTGTAAAAAGTACTAGTTTTTGCACCATGTTTCAAAACAACTGTGGAAAAGATGACATTTTTACACTGATATACGTGACGATGACGTAAAAAAGGTGAAATGTTTAAACGTTTCAACGAAACAATGATCACATTTTTCTACCACGTTACGCTAGAACCGTGTTAAAACTACTAGTTTTTGCACCATGTTTCAAAACAACTGTGGAAAATATCACATTTTTACATTGTTATACGTAACAACGTTGCATAAAGGTGAAATCTTTAAACGTTTCAAGAAAACAATGATCACATTTCTCCTGCATGTTACGCGAGAACCGTGTAAAAACTACTAGTTTTTGCACGATGTTTCTAAACAACTGTGGAAAAGATCACATTTTTACACTGTTATACGTGACGACGACGCAAAAAAGGTGAAATTTTTAAACGTTTCAACGAAACAATGATCACATTTTTCTACCACGTTACGCGAGAACCGTGTAAAAAGCACTAGTTTTTGCACCATGTTTCAAAACAACGTGGAAAAGATGACATTTTTACACTGTTATACGTAACAACGATGCATAAATGTGAAGTCTTTAAACGTTTCAACGAAACAATGATCACATTTTTCTAGCACGTTACTCGAGAACCGTGTAAAAAGTACAAGTTTTTGCACCATGTTTCAAAACAACTGTGAAAAGATCACTTTTTACACTGTTATACGTAACAACGATGCATAAAGGTGAAATCTTTAAATGTTTCAAGAAACAATGATCACATTATTCCTGCACGTTACGCGAGAACCGTGTAAAAAGTACTAGTTTTTGACCATGTTTCAAAACAACTGTGGAAAAGATGACATTTTTACACTGATATACGTGACGATGACGCAAAAAAGGTGAAATGTTTAAACGTTTCAACGAAACAATGATCACATTTTTCTACCACGTTACGCTAGAACCGTGTTAAAAGTACTAGTTTTTGCACCATTTTTCAAAACAACGTTGAAAATATCACATTTTTACACTGTTATTCGCAACAACGATGTATAAAGGTGAAATCTTTAAACGTTTCAACGAAACAATGATCACATTTTTCTAGCACATCACGCGAGAACCGTGTAAAAAGTACTAGTTTTTGCACCATGTTTCAAAACAACTGTGAAAAATATCACCTTTTACATTGTTATACGTAACAACGTTGCATAAAGGTGAAATCTTTAAACGTTTCAAAAAAAACAATGATCACATTTCTCCTGCACGTTACGCAAGAACCGTGTAAAAACTACTAGTTTTTGCACCATGTTTCAAAACAACTGTGGAAAAGATCACATTTTTACACTGATATACGTGACCACGACGCAAAAAAGGTGAAATATTTAAACGTTTCAACGAAACAATGATCACATTTTTCTACTACGTTACGTTAGAATCGTATTAAAAGTACTAGTTTTTGCACCATGTTTCAAAACAACGTTGAAAATATCACATTTTTACACTGTTATTCGCAACAACGATGTATAAAGGTGAAATCTTTAAGCGTTTCAACGAAACAATGATCACATTTTTCTAGCACATCACGCGAGAACCGTGTAAAAAGTACTAGTTTTTGCACCATGTTTCAAAACAACTGTGAAAAAGATCACCTTTTACATTGTTATAAGTAACAACGTTGCATAAAGGTGAAATCTTTAAACGTTTCAAGAAAACAATGATCACATTTCTCCTGCATGTTACGCGAGAACCGTGTAAAAACTACTAGTTTTTGCACGATGTTTCTAAACAACTGTGGAAAAGATCACATTTTTACACTGTTATACGTGACGACGACGCAAAAAAGGTGAAATTTTTAAACGTTTCAACGAAACAATGATCACATTTTTCTACCACGTTACACGAGAACCGTGTAAAAAGCACTAGTTTTTGCACCATGTTTCAAAACAACGTGGAAAAGATGACATTTTTACACTGTTATACGTAACAACGATGCATAAATGTGAAGTCTTTAAACGTTTCAACGAAACAATGATCACATTTTTCTAGCACGTTACTCGAGAACCGTGTAAAAAGTACAAGTTTTTGCACCATGTTTCAAAACAACTGTGAAAAGATCACTTTTTACACTGTTATACGTAACAACGATGCATAAAGGTGAAATCTTTAAATGTTTCAAGAAACAATGATCACATTATTCCTGCACGTTACGCGAGAACCGTGTAAAAAGTACTAGTTTTTGACCATGTTTCAAAACAACTGTGGAAAAGATGACATTTTTACACTGATATACGTGACGATGACGCAAAAAAGGTGAAATGTTTAAACGTTTCAACGAAACAATGATCACATTTTTCTACCACGTTACGCTAGAACCGTGTTAAAAGTACTAGTTTTTGCACCATATTTCAAAACAACGTTGAAAATATCACATTTTTACACTGTTATTCGCAACAACGATGTATAAAGGTGAAATCTTTAAACGTTTCAACGAAACAATGATCACATTTTTCTAGCACATCACGCGAGAACCGTGTAAAAAGTACTAGTTTTTGCACCATGTTTCAAAACAACTGTGAAAAATATCACCTTTTACATTGTTATACGTAACAACGTTGCATAAAGGTGAAATCTTTAAACGTTTCAAAAAAAAACAATGATCACATTTCTCCTGCACGTTACGCAAGAACCGTGTAAAAACTACTAGTTTTTGCACCATGTTTCAAAACAACTGTGGAAAAGATCACATTTTTACACTGATATACGTGACCACGACGCAAAAAAGGTGAAATATTTAAACGTTTCAACGAAACAATGATCACATTTTTCTACTACGTTACGTTAGAATCGTATTAAAAGTACTAGTTTTTGCACCATGTTTCAAAACAACGTTGAAAATATCACATTTTTACACTGTTATTCGCAACAACGATGTATAAAGGTGAAATCTTTAAGCGTTTCAACGAAACAATGATCACATTTTTCTAGCACATCACGCGAGAACCGTGTAAAAAGTACTAGTTTTTGCACCATGTTTCAAAACAACTGTGAAAAAGATCACCTTTTACATTGTTATAAGTAACAACGTTGCATAAAGGTGAAATCTTTAAACGTTTCAAGAAAACAATGATCACATTTCTCCTGCATGTTACGCGAGAACCGTGTAAAAACTACTAGTTTTTGCACGATGTTTCTAAACAACTGTGGAAAAGATCACATTTTTACACTGTTATACGTGACGACGACGCAAAAAAGGTGAAATTTTTAAACGTTTCAACGAAACAATGATCACATTTTTCTACCACGTTACACGAGAACCGTGTAAAAAGCACTAGTTTTTGCACCATGTTTCAAAACAACGTGGAAAAGATGACATTTTTACACTGTTATACGTAACAACGATGCATAAATGTGAAGTCTTTAAACGTTTCAACGAAACAATGATCACATTTTTCTAGCACGTTACTCGTGAACCGTGTAAAAAGTACAAGTTTTTGCACCATGTTTCAAAACAACTGTGAAAAGATCACTTTTTACATTGTTATACGTAACAACGATGCATAAAGGTGAAATCTTTAAATGTTTCAAGAAACAATGATCACATTATTCCTGCACGTTACGCGAGAACCGTGTAAAAAGTACTAGTTTTTGACCATGTTTCAAAACAACTGTGGAAAAGATGACATTTTTACACTGATATACATGACGATGACGCAAAAAAGGTGAAATGTTTAAACGTTTCAACGAAACAATGATCACATTTTTCTACCACGTTACGCTAGAACCGTGTTAAAACTACTAGTTTTTGCACCATGTTTCAAAACAACTGTGGAAAAGATCACATTTTTACACTGTTATACGTGACGACGACGCAAAAAAGGTGAAATTTTTAAACGTTTCAACGAAACAATGATCACATTTTTCTACCACGTTACGCGAGAACCGTGTAAAAAGCACTAGTTTTTGCAGCATGTTTCAAAACAACTGTGGAAAAGATCACAATTTTACACGGTTATACGTCACAACGATGCTAAAAGGTTAAGTCTTTAAACGTTTCAACGAAACAATGATCACATTTTTCTAGCACGTTACGCGAGAACCGTGTAAAAAGTACAAGTTTTTGCACCATTTTTCAAAACAACGTGGAAAAGATGACATTTTTACACTGTTATACGTAACAACGATGCATAAATGTGAATTCTTTAAACGTTTCAACGAAACAATGATCACATTTTTCTAGCACGTTACTCGAGAATAGTGTAAAAAGTACAAGTTTTTGCACCATGTTTCAAAACAACTGTGAAAAGATCACTTTTTACACTGTTATACGTAACAACGATGCATAAAGGTGAAATCTTTAAATGTTTCAAGAAAACAATGATCACATTATTCCTGCACGTTACGCGAGAACCGTGTAAAAAGTATTAGTTTTTGCACCATGTTTCAAAACAACTGTGGAAAAGATGACATTTTTACACTGATATACGTGACGATGACGCAAAAAAGGTGAAATGTTTAAACGTTTCAACGAAAAAATGATCACATTTTTCTACCACGTTACGCTAGAACCGTGTTAAAAGTACTAGTTTTTGCACCATGTTTCAAAACAACGTTGAAAATATCACATTTTTACACTGTTATTCGCAACAACTATGTATAAAGGTGAAATCTTTAAACGTTTCAACGAAACAATGATCACATTTTTCTAGCACATCACGCGAGAACCGTGTAAAAAGTACTAGTTTTGCACCATGTTTCAAAACAACTGTGAAAAATATCACCTTTTACATTGTTATACGTAACAATGTTGCATAAAGGTGAAATCTTTAAACGTTTCAAGAAAACAATGATCACATTTCTCCTGCACGTTACGCGAGAACCGTGTAAAAACTACTAGTTTTTGCACCATGTTTCAAAACAACTGTGGAAAAGATAACATTTTTACACTGTTATACGTGACGACGACGCAAAAAAGGTGAAATGTTTAAAAGTTTCAACGAAACAATGATCACATTTTTCTACCACGTTACGCGAGAACCGTGTAAAAAACACTAGTTTTTGCACCATGTTTCAAAACAGCTGTGGAAAATATCACAATTTTACACTGTTATACGTCACAACGATGCAAAAAGGTTAAGTCTTTAAACGTTTCAACGAAACAATGATCGCATTTTTCTAGCACATTACGCGAGAACCGTGTAAAAAGTACAAGTTTTTGCACCATGTTTCAAAACAACGTGGAAAAGATGACATTTTTACACTGTTATACGTAACAACGATGCATAAATGTGAAGTCTTTAAACGTTTCAACGAAACAATGATCAAATTTTTCTAGCACGTTACTCGAGAACCGTGTAAAAAGTACAAGTTTTTGCACCATGTTTCAAAACAACTGTGAAAAGATCACTTTTTACACTGTTATACGTAACAACGATGCATAAAGGTGAAATCTTTAAATGTTTCAAGAAAACAATGATCACATTATTCCTGTACGTTACGCGAGAACCGTGTAAAAAGTAGTGTTTTTGCACCATGTTTCAAAACAACTGTGGAAAAGATGACATTTTTACACTGATATACGTGACGATGATGCAAAAAAGGTGAAATGTTTAAACGTTTCAACGAAAAAATGATCACATTTTTCTACCACGTTACGCTAGAACCGTGTTAAAAGTACTAGTTTTTGCACCATGTTTCAAAACAACGTTGAAAATATCACATTTTTACACTGTTATTCGCAACAACGATGTATAAAGGTGAAATCTTTAAACGTTTCAACGAAACAATGATCACATTTTTCTAGCACATCACGCGAGAACCGTGTAAAAAGTACTAGTTTTTGCACCATGTTTCAAAACAACTGTGAAAAATATCACCTTTTACATTGTTATACGTAACAACGTTGCATAAAGGTGAAATCTTTAAACGTTTCAAAAAAAACATTGATCACATTTCTCCTGCACGTTACGCAAGAACCGTGTAAAAACTACTAGTTTTTGCACCATGTTTCAAAACAACTGTGGAAAAGATCACATTTTTACACTGATATACGTGACCACGACGCAAAAAAGGTGAAATGTTTAAACGTTTCAACGAAACAATGATCACATTTTTCTACTACGTTACGTTAGAATCGTATCAAAAGTACTAGTTTTTGCACGATGTTTCAAAACAACTGTGGAAAAGATCACATTTTTACACTGTTATACGTGACGACGACGCAAAAAAGGTGAAATTTTTAAACGTTTCAACGAAACAATGATCACATTTTTCTACCACGTTACGCGAGAACCGTGTAAAAAGCACTAGTTTTTGCACCATGTTTCAAAACAGCTGTAGAAAAGATCACAATTTTACACTGTTATACGTCACAACGATGCAAAAAGGTTAAGTCTTTAAACGTTTCAACGAAACAATGATCACATTTTTCTAGCACGTTACGCGAGAACCGTGTAAAAAGTACAAGTTTTTGCACCATGTTTCAAAACAACGTGGAAAAGATGACATTTTTACACTGTTATACGTAACAACGATGCATAAATGTGAAGTCTTTAAACGTTTCAACGAAACAATGATCACATTTTTCTAGCACGTTACTCGAGAACAGTGTAAAAAGTACAAGTTTTTGCACCATGTTTCAAAACAACTGTGAAAAGATCACTTTTTACACTGTTATACGTAACAACGATGCATAAAGGTGAAATCTTTAAATGTTTCAAGAAACAATGATCACATTATTCCTGCACGTTACGCGAGAACCGTGTAAAAAGTACTAGTTTTTGACCATGTTTCAAAACAACTGTGGAAAAGATGACATTTTTACACTGATATACGTGACGATGACGCAAAAAAGGTGAAATGTTTAAACGTTTCAACGAAACAATGATCACATTTTTCTACCACGTTACGCTAGAACCGTGTTAAAACTACTAGTTTTTGCACCATGTTTCAAAACAACTGTGGAAAAGATCACATTTTTACACTGTTATACGTGACGACGACGCAAAAAAGGTGAAATTTTTAAACGTTTCAACGAAACAATGATCACATTTTTCTACCACGTTACGCGAGAACCGTGTAAAAAGCACTAGTTTTTGCAGCATGTTTCAAAACAACTGTGGAAAAGATCACAATTTTACACTGTTATACGTCACAACGATGCAAAAAGGTTAAGTCTTTAAACGTTTCAACGAAACAATGATCACATTTTTCTAGCACGTTACGCGAGAACCGTGTAAAAAGTACAAGTTTTTGCACCATTTTTCAAAACAACGTGGAAAAGATGACATTTTTACACTGTTATACGTAACAACGATGCATAAATGTGAATTCTTTAAACGTTTCAACGAAACAATGATCACATTTTTCTAGCACGTTACTCGAGAACAGTGTAAAAAGTACAAGTTTTTGCACCATGTTTCAAAACAACTGTGAAAATATCACTTTTTACACTGTTATACGTAACAACGATGCATAAAGGTGAAATCTTTAAATGTTTCAAGAAAACAATGATCACATTATTCCTGCACGTTACGCGAGAACCGTGTAAAAAGTACTAGTTTTTGCACCATGTTTCAAAACAACTGTGGAAAAGATGACATTTTTACACTGATATACGTGACGATGACGCAAAAAAGGTGAAATGTTTAAACGTTTCAACGAAAAAATGATCACATTTTTCTACCACGTTACGCTAGAACCGTGTTAAAAGTACTAGTTTTTGCACCATGTTTCAAAACAACGTTGAAAATATCACATTTTTACACTGTTATTCGCAACAACTATGTATAAAGGTGAAATCTTTAAACGTTTCAACGAAACAATGATCACATTTTTCTAGCACATCACGCGAGAACCGTGTAAAAAGTACTAGTTTTGCACCATTTTCAAAACAACTGTGAAAAATATCACCTTTTACATTGTTATACGTAACAATGTTGCATAAAGGTGAAATATTTAAACGATTCAAGAAAACAATGATCACATTTCTCCTGCACGTTACGCGAGAACCGTGTAAAAACTACTAGTTTTTGCACCATGTTTCAAAACAACTGTGGAAAAGATAACATTTTTACACTGTTATACGTGACGACGACGCAAAAAAGGTGAAATGTTTAAACGTTTCAACGAAACAATGATCACATTTTTCTACCACGTTACGCGAGAACCGTGTAAAAAACACTAGTTTTTGCACCATGTTTCAAAACAGCTGTGGAAAATATCACAATTTTACACTGTTATACGTCACAACGATGCAAAAAGGTTAAGTCTTTAAACGTTTCAACAAAACATTGATCACATTTTTGTAGCACGTTACGCGAGAACCGTGTAAAAAGTACAAGTTTTTGCACCATGTTTCAAAACAACGTGGAAAAGATGACATTTTTACACTGTTATACGTAACAACGATGCATAAATGTGAAGTCTTTAAACGTTTCAACGAAACAATGATCACATTTTTCTAGCACGTTACTCGAGAACCGTGTAAAAAGTACAAGTTTTTGCACCATGTTTCAAAACAACTGTGAAAAGATCACTTTTTACACTGTTATACGTAACAACGATGCATAAAGGTGAAAGCTTTAAATGTTTCAAGAAACAATGATCACATTATTCCTGCACGTTACGCGAGAACCGTGTAAAAAGTACTAGTTTTTGCACCATGTTTCAAAACAACTGTGGAAAAGATGACATTTTTACACTGATATACGTGACGATGACGCAAAAAGGTGAAATGTTTAAACGTTTCAACGAAACAATGATCACATTTTTCTACCATGTTACGCTAGAACCGTGTTAAAACTACTAGTTTTTGCACCATGTTTCAAAACAACTGTGGAAAAGATCACATTTTTACACTGTTATACGTGACGACGACGCAAAAAAGGTGAGATTTTTAAACGTTTCAACGAAACAATGATCACATTTTTCTACCACGTTACGCGAGAACCGTGTAAAAAGCACTAGTTTTTGCAGCATGTTTCAAAACAACTGTGGAAAAGATCACAATTTTACACTGTTATACGTCACAACGATGCAAAAAGGTTAAGTCTTTAAACGTTTCAACGAAACAATGATCGCATTTTTCTAGCACATTACGCGAGAACCGTGTAAAAAGTACAAGTTTTTGCACCATGTTTCAAAACAACGTGGAAAAGATGACATTTTTACACTGTTATACGTAACAACGATGCATAAATGTGAAGTCTTTAAACGTTTCAACGAAACAATGATCACATTTTTCTAGCACGTTACTCGAGAACCGTGTAAAAAGTACAAGTTTTTGCACCATGTTTCAAAACAACTGTGAAAAGATCACTTTTTACACTGTTATACGTAACAACGATGCATAAAGGTGAAATCTTTAAATGTTTCAAGAAAACAATGATCACATTATTCCTGCACGTTACGCGAGAACCGTGTAAAAAGTACTAGTTTTTGCACCATGTTTCAAAACAACTGTGGAAAAGATGACATTTTTACACTGATATACGTGACGATGATGCAAAAAAGGTGAAATGTTTAAACGTTTCAACGAAAAAATGATCACATTTTTCTACCACGTTACGCTAGAACCGTGTTAAAAGTACTAGTTTTTGCACCATGTTTCAAAACAACGTTGAAAATATCACATTTTTACACTGTTATTCGCAACAACGATGTATAAAGGTGAAATCTTTAAACGTTTCAACGAAACAATGATCACATTTTTCTAGCACATCACGCGAGAACCGTGTAAAAAGTACTAGTTTTTGCACCATGTTTCAAAACAACTGTGAAAAATATCACCTTTTACATTGTTATACGTAACAACGTTGCATAAAGGTGAAATCTTTAAACGTTTCAAAAAAAACATTGATCACATTTCTCCTGCACGTTACGCAAGAACCGTGTAAAAACTACTAGTTTTTGCACCATGTTTCAAAACAACTGTGGAAAAGATCACATTTTTACACTGATATACGTGACCACGACGCAAAAAAGGTGAAATGTTTAAACGTTTCAACGAAACAATGATCACATTTTTCTACTACGTTACGTTAGAATCGTATTAAAAGTACTAGTTTTTGCACCATGTTTCAAAACAACGTTGAAAATATCACATTTTTACACTGTTATTCGCAACAACGATGTATAAAGGTGAAATCTTTAAACGTTTCAACGAAACAATGATCACATTTTTCTAGCACATCACGCGAGAACAGTGTAAAAAGTACTAGTTTTTGCACCATGTTTCAAAACAACTGTGAAAAATATCACCTTTTACATTGTTATACGTAACAACGTTGCATAAAGGTGAAATCTTTAAACGTTTCAAGAAAACAATGATCACATTTCTCCTGCATGTTACGCGAGAACCGTGTAAAAACTACTAGTTTTTGCACGATGTTTCAAAACAACTGTGGAAAAGATCACATTTTTACACTGTTATACGTGACGACGACGCAAAAAAGGTGAAATTTTTAAACGTTTCAACGAAACAATGATCACATTTTTCTACCACGTTACGCGAGAACCGTGTAAAAAGCACTAGTTTTTGCACCATGTTTCAAAACAGCTGTGGAAAAGATCACAATTTTACACTGTTATACGTCACAACGATGCAAAAAGGTTAAGTCTTTAAACGTTTCAACGAAACAATGATCACATTTTTCTAGCACGTTACTCGAGAACAGTGTAAAAAGTACAAGTTTTTGCACCATGTTTCAAAACAACTGTGAAAAGATCACTTTTTACACTGTTATACGTAACAACGATGCATAAAGGTGAAATCTTTAAATGTTTCAAGAAAACAATGATCACATTATTCCTGCACGTTACGCGAGAACCGTGTAAAAAGTACTAGTTTTTGCACCATGTTTCAAAACAACTGTGGAAAAGATGACATTTTTACACTGATATACGTGACGATGATGCAAAAAAGGTGAAATGTTTAAACGTTTCAACGAAAAAATGATCACATTTTTCTACCACGTTACGCTAGAACCGTGTTAAAAGTACTAGTTTTTGCACCATGTTTCAAAACAACGTTGAAAATATCACATTTTTACACTGTTATTCGCAACAACGATGTATAAAGGTGAAATCTTTAAACGTTTCAACGAAACAACGATCACATTTTTCTAGCACATCACGCGAGAACCGTGTAAAAAGTACTAGTTTTTGCACCATGTTTCAAAACAACTGTGAAAAATATCACCTTTTACATTGTTATACGTAACAACGTTGCATAAAGGTGAAATCTTTAAACGTTTCAAAAAAAACATTGATCACATTTCTCCTGCACGTTACGCAAAAACCGTGTAAAAACTACTAGTTTTTGCACCATGTTTCAAAACAACTGTGGAAAAGATCACATTTTTACACTGATATACGTGACCACGACGCAAAAAAGGTGAAATGTTTAAACGTTTCAACGAAACAATGATCACATTTTTCTACTACGTTACGTTAGAATCGTATTAAAAGTACTAGTTTTTGCACCATGTTTCAAAACAACGTTGAAAATATCACATTTTTACACTGTTATTCGCAACAACGATGTATAAAGGTGAAATCTTTAAACGTTTCAACGAAACAATGATCACATTTTTCTAGCACATCACGCGAGAACAGTGTAAAAAGTACTAGTTTTTGCACCATGTTTCAAAACAACTGTGAAAAATATCACCTTTTACATTGTTATACGTAACAACGTTGCATAAAGGTGAAATCTTTAAACGTTTCAAGAAAACAATGATCACATTTCTCCTGCATGTTACGCGAGAACCGTGTAAAAACTACTAGTTTTTGCACGATGTTTCAAAACAACTGTGGAAAAGATCACATTTTTACACTGTTATACGTGACGACGACGCAAAAAAGGTGAATTTTTTAAACGTTTCAACGAAACAATGATCACATTTTTCTACCACGTTACGCGAGAACCGTGTAAAAAGCACTAGTTTTTGCACCATGTTTCAAAACAGCTGTGGAAAAGATCACAATTTTACACTGTTATACGTCACAACGATGCAAAAAGGTTAAGTCTTTAAACGTTTCAACGAAACAATGATCACATTTTTCTAGCACGTTACGCGAGAACCGTGTAAAAAGTACAAGTTTTTGCACCATGTTTCAAAACAACGTGGAAAAGATGACATTTTTACACTGTTATACGTAACAACGATGCATAAATGTGAAGTCTTTAAACGTTTCAACGAAACAATGATCACATTTTTCTAGCACGTTACACGAGAACAGTGTAAAAAGTACAAGTTTTTGCACCATGTTTCAAAACAACTGTGAAAAGATCACTTTTTACACTGTTATACGTAACAATGATGCATAAAGGTGAAATCTTTAAATGTTTCAAGAAAACAATGATCACATTATTCCTGCACGTTACGCGAGAACCGTGTAAAAAGTACTAGTTTTTGCACCATGTTTCAAAACAACTGTGGAAAAGATGACATTTTTACACTGATATACGTGACGATGATGCAAAAAAGGTGAAATGTTTAAACGTTTCAACGAAAAAATGATCACATTTTTCTACCACGTTACGCTAGAACCGTGTTAAAAGTACTAGTTTTTGCACCATGTTTCAAAACAACGTTGAAAATATCACATTTTTACACTGTTATTCGCAACAACGATGTATAAAGGTGAAATCTTTAAACGTTTCAACGAAACAATGATCACATTTTTCTAGCACATCACGCGAGAACCGTGTAAAAAGTACGAGTTTTTGCACCATGTTTCAAAACAACTGTGAAAAATATCACCTTTTACATTGTTATACGTAACAACGTTGCATAAAGGTGAAATCTTTAAACGTTTCAAAAAAAACATTGATCACATTTCTCCTGCACGTTACGCAAAAACCGTGTAAAAACTACTAGTTTTTGCACCATGTTTCAAAACAACTGTGGAAAAGATCACATTTTTACACTGATATACGTGACCACGACGCAAAAAAGGTGAAATGTTTAAACGTTTCAACGAAACAATGATCACATTTTTCTACTACGTTACGTTAGAATCGTATTAAAAGTACTAGTTTTTGCACCATGTTTCAAAACAACGTTGAAAATATCACATTTTTACACTGTTATTCGCAACAACGATGTATAAAGGTGAAATCTTTAAACGTTTCAACGAAACAATGATCACATTTTTCTAGCACATCACGCGAGAACAGTGTAAAAAGTACTAGTTTTTGCACCATGTTTCAAAACAACTGTGAAAAATATCACCTTTTACATTGTTATACGTAACAACGTTGCATAAAGGTGAAATCTTTAAACGTTTCAAGAAAACAATGATCACATTTCTCCTGCATGTTACGCGAGAACCGTGTAAAAACTACTAGTTTTTGCACGATGTTTCAAAACAACTGTGGAAAAGATCACATTTTTACACTGTTATACGTGACGACGACGCAAAAAAGGTGAATTTTTTAAACGTTTCAACGAAACAATGATCACATTTTTCTACCACGTTACGCGAGAACCGTGTAAAAAGCACTAGTTTTTGCACCATGTTTCAAAACAGCTGTGGAAAAGATCACAATTTTACACTGTTATACGTCACAACGATGCAAAAAGGTTAAGTCTTTAAACGTTTCAACGAAACAATGATCACATTTTTCTAGCACGTTACGCGAGAACCGTGTAAAAAGTACAAGTTTTTGCACCATGTTTCAAAACAACGTGGAAAAGATGACATTTTTACACTGTTATACGTAACAACGATGCATAAATGTGAAGTCTTTAAACGTTTCAACGAAACAATGATCACATTTTTCTAGCACGTTACACGAGAACAGTGTAAAAAGTACAAGTTTTTGCACCATGTTTCAAAACAACTGTGAAAAGATCACTTTTTACACTGTTATACGTAACAATGATGCATAAAGGTGAAATCTTTAAATGTTTCAAGAAAACAATGATCACATTATTCCTGCACGTTACGCGAGAACCGTGTAAAAAGTACTAGTTTTTGCACCATGTTTCAAAACAACTGTGGAAAAGATGACATTTTTACACTGATATACGTGACGATGATGCAAAAAAGGTGAAATGTTTAAACGTTTCAACGAAAAAATGATCACATTTTTCTACCACGTTACGCTAGAACCGTGTTAAAAGTACTAGTTTTTGCACCATGTTTCAAAACAACGTTGAAAATATCACATTTTTACACTGTTATTCGCAACAACGATGTATAAAGGTGAAATCTTTAAACGTTTCAACGAAACAATGATCACATTTTTCTAGCACATCACGCGAGAACCGTGTAAAAAGTACGAGTTTTTGCACCATGTTTCAAAACAACTGTGAAAAATATCACCTTTTACATTGTTATACGTAACAACGTTGCATAAAGGTGAAATCTTTAAACGTTTCAAAAAAAACATTGATCACATTTCTCCTGCACGTTACGCAAAAACCGTGTAAAAACTACTAGTTTTTGCACCATGTTTCAAAACAACTGTGGAAAAGATCACATTTTTACACTGATATACGTGACCACGACGCAAAAAAGGTGAAATGTTTAAACGTTTCAACGAAACAATGATCACATTTTTCTACTACGTTACGTTAGAATCGTATTAAAAGTACTAGTTTTTGCACCATGTTTCAAAACAACGTTGAAAATATCACATTTTTACACTGTTATTCGCAACAACGATGTATAAAGGTGAAATCTTTAAACGTTTCAACGAAACAATGATCACATTTTTCTAGCACATCACGCGAGAACAGTGTAAAAAGTACTAGTTTTTGCACCATGTTTCAAAACAACTGTGAAAAATATCACCTTTTACATTGTTATACGTAACAACGTTGCATAAAGGTGAAATCTTTAAACGTTTCAAGAAAACAATGATCACATTTCTCCTGCATGTTACGCGAGAACCGTGTAAAAACTACTAGTTTTTGCACGATGTTTCAAAACAACTGTGGAAAAGATCACATTTTTACACTGTTATACGTGACGACGACGCAAAAAAGGTGAATTTTTTAAACGTTTCAACGAAACAATGATCACATTTTTCTACCACGTTACGCGAGAATCGTGTAAAAAGCACTAGTTTTTGCACCATGTTTCAAAACAGCTGTGGAAAAGATCACAATTTTACACTGTTATACGTCACAACGATGCAAAAAGGTTAAGTCTTTAAACGTTTCAACGAAACAATGATCACATTTTTCTAGCACGTTACGCGAGAACCGTGTAAAAAGTACAAGTTTTTGCACCATGTTTCAAAACAACGTGGAAAAGATGACATTTTTACACTGTTATACGTAACAACGATGCATAAATGTGAAGTCTTTAAACGTTTCAACGAAACAATGATCACATTTTTCTAGCACGTTACTCGAGAACAGTGTAAAAAGTACAAGTTTTTGCACCATGTTTCAAAACAACTGTGAAAAGATCACTTTTTACACTGTTATACGTAACAACGATGCATAAAGGTGAAATCTTTAAATGTTTCAAGAAAACAATGATCACATTATTCCTGCACGTTACGCGAGAACCGTGTAAAAAGTACTAGTTTTTGCACCATGTTTCAAAACAACTGTGGAAAAGATGACATTTTTACACTGATATACGTGACGATGATGCAAAAAAGGTGAAATGTTTAAACGTTTCAACGAAAAAATGATCACATTTTTCTACCACGTTACGCTAGAACCGTGTTAAAAGTACTAGTTTTTGCACCATGTTTCAAAACAACGTTGAAAATATCACATTTTTACACTGTTATTCGCAACAACGATGTATAAAGGTGAAATCTTTAAACGTTTCAACGAAACAACGATCACATTTTTCTAGCACATCACGCGAGAACCGTGTAAAAAGTACTAGTTTTTGCACCATGTTTCAAAACAACTGTGAAAAATATCACCTTTTACATTGTTATACGTAACAACGTTGCATAAAGGTGAAATCTTTAAACGTTTCAAAAAAAACATTGATCACATTTCTCCTGCACGTTACGCAAAAACCGTGTAAAAACTACTAGTTTTTGCACCATGTTTCAAAACAACTGTGGAAAAGATCACATTTTTACACTGATATACGTGACCACGACGCAAAAAAGGTGAAATGTTTAAACGTTTCAACGAAACAATGATCACATTTTTCTACTACGTTACGTTAGAATCGTATTAAAAGTACTAGTTTTTGCACCATGTTTCAAAACAACGTTGAAAATATCACATTTTTACACTGTTATTCGCAACAACGATGTATAAAGGTGAAATCTTTAAACGTTTCAACGAAACAATGATCACATTTTTCTAGCACATCACGCGAGAACAGTGTAAAAAGTACTAGTTTTTGCACCATGTTTCAAAACAACTGTGAAAAATATCACCTTTTACATTGTTATACGTAACAACGTTGCATAAAGGTGAAATCTTTAAACGTTTCAAGAAAACAATGATCACATTTCTCCTGCATGTTACGCGAGAACCGTGTAAAAACTACTAGTTTTTGCACGATGTTTCAAAACAACTGTGGAAAAGATCACATTTTTACACTGTTATACGTGACGACGACGCAAAAAAGGTGAATTTTTTAAACGTTTCAACGAAACAATGATCACATTTTTCTACCACGTTACGCGAGAACCGTGTAAAAAGCACTAGTTTTTGCACCATGTTTCAAAACAGCTGTGGAAAAGATCACAATTTTACACTGTTATACGTCACAACGATGCAAAAAGGTTAAGTCTTTAAACGTTTCAACGAAACAATGATCACATTTTTCTAGCACGTTACGCGAGAACCGTGTAAAAAGTACAAGTTTTTGCACCATGTTTCAAAACAACGTGGAAAAGATGACATTTTTACACTGTTATACGTAACAACGATGCATAAATGTGAAGTCTTTAAACGTTTCAACGAAACAATGATCACATTTTTCTAGCACGTTACACGAGAACAGTGTAAAAAGTACAAGTTTTTGCACCATGTTTCAAAACAACTGTGAAAAGATCACTTTTTACACTGTTATACGTAACAATGATGCATAAAGGTGAAATCTTTAAATGTTTCAAGAAAACAATGATCACATTATTCCTGCACGTTACGCGAGAACCGTGTAAAAAGTACTAGTTTTTGCACCATGTTTCAAAACAACTGTGGAAAAGATGACATTTTTACACTGATATACGTGACGATGATGCAAAAAAGGTGAAATGTTTAAACGTTTCAACGAAAAAATGATCACATTTTTCTACCACGTTACGCTAGAACCGTGTTAAAAGTACTAGTTTTTGCACCATGTTTCAAAACAACGTTGAAAATATCACATTTTTACACTGTTATTCGCAACAACGATGTATAAAGGTGAAATCTTTAAACGTTTCAACGAAACAATGATCACATTTTTCTAGCACATCACGCGAGAACCGTGTAAAAAGTACGAGTTTTTGCACCATGTTTCAAAACAACTGTGAAAAATATCACCTTTTACATTGTTATACGTAACAACGTTGCATAAAGGTGAAATCTTTAAACGTTTCAAAAAAAACATTGATCACATTTCTCCTGCACGTTACGCAAAAACCGTGTAAAAACTACTAGTTTTTGCACCATGTTTCAAAACAACTGTGGAAAAGATCACATTTTTACACTGATATACGTGACCACGACGCAAAAAAGGTGAAATGTTTAAACGTTTCAACGAAACAATGATCACATTTTTCTACTACGTTACGTTAGAATCGTATTAAAAGTACTAGTTTTTGCACCATGTTTCAAAACAACGTTGAAAATATCACATTTTTACACTGTTATTCGCAACAACGATGTATAAAGGTGAAATCTTTAAACGTTTCAACGAAACAATGATCACATTTTTCTAGCACATCACGCGAGAACAGTGTAAAAAGTACTAGTTTTTGCACCATGTTTCAAAACAACTGTGAAAAATATCACCTTTTACATTGTTATACGTAACAACGTTGCATAAAGGTGAAATCTTTAAACGTTTCAAGAAAACAATGATCACATTTCTCCTGCATGTTACGCGAGAACCGTGTAAAAACTACTAGTTTTTGCACGATGTTTCAAAACAACTGTGGAAAAGATCACATTTTTACACTGTTATACGTGACGACGACGCAAAAAAGGTGAATTTTTTAAACGTTTCAACGAAACAATGATCACATTTTTCTACCCCGTTACGCGAGAACCGTGTAAAAAGCACTAGTTTTTGCCCCATGTTTCAAAACAGCTGTGGAAAAGATCACAATTTTACACTGTTATACGTCACAACGATGCAAAAAGGTTAAGTCTTTAAACGTTTCAACGAAACAATGATCACATTTTTCTAGCACGTTACGCGAGAACCGTGTAAAAAGTACAAGTTTTTGCACCATGTTTCAAAACAACGTGGAAAAGATGACATTTTTACACTGTTATACGTAACAACGATGCATAAATGTGAAGTCTTTAAACGTTTCAACGAAACAATGATCACATTTTTCTAGCACGTTACTCGAGAACAGTGTAAAAAGTACAAGTTTTTGCACCATGTTTCAAAACAACTGTGAAAAGATCACTTTTTACACTGTTATACGTAACAACGATGCATAAAGGTGAAATCTTTAAATGTTTCAAGAAAACAATGATCACATTATTCCTGCACGTTACGCGAGAACCGTGTAAAAAGTACTAGTTTTTGCACCATGTTTCAAAACAACTGTGGAAAAGATGACATTTTTACACTGATATACGTGACGATGATGCAAAAAAGGTGAAATGTTTAAACGTTTCAACGAAAAAATGATCACATTTTTCTACCACGTTACGCTAGAACCGTGTTAAAAGTACTAGTTTTTGCACCATGTTTCAAAACAACGTTGAAAATATCACATTTTTACACTGTTATTCGCAACAACGATGTATAAAGGTGAAATCTTTAAACGTTTCAACGAAACAATGATCACATTTTTCTAGCACATCACGCGAGAACCGTGTAAAAAGTACTAGTTTTTGCACCATGTTTCAAAACAACTGTGAAAAATATCACCTTTTACATTGTTATACGTAACAACGTTGAATAAAGGTGAAATCTTTAAACGTTTCAAAAAAAACATTGATCACATTTCTCCTGCACGTTACGCAAAAACCGTGTAAAAACTACTAGTTTTTGCACCATGTTTCAAAACAACTGTGGAAAAGATCACATTTTTACACTGATATACGTGACCACGACGCAAAAAAGGTGAAATGTTTAAACGTTTCAACGAAACAATGATCACATTTTTCTACTACGTTACGTTAGAATCGTATTAAAAGTACTAGTTTTTGCACCATGTTTCAAAACAACGTTGAAAATATCACATTTTTACACTGTTATTCGCAACAACGATGTGTAAAGGTGAAATCTTTAAACGTTTCAACGAAACAATGATCACATTTTTCTAGCACATCACGCGAGAACAGTGTAAAAAGTACTAGTTTTTGCACCATGTTTCAAAACAACTGTGAAAAATATCACCTTTTACATTGTTATACGTAACAACGTTGCATAAAGGTGAAATCTTTAAACGTTTCAAGAAAACAATGATCACATTTCGCCTGCATGTTACGCGAGAACCGTGTAAAAACTACTAGTTTTTGCACGATGTTTCAAAACAACTGTGGAAAAGATCACATTTTTACACTGTTATACGTGACGACGACGCAAAAAAGGTGAAATTTTTAAACGTTTCAACGAAACAATGATCACATTTCTCTACCACGTTACGCGAGAACCGTGTAAAAAGCACTAGTTTTTGCACCATGTTTCAAAACAGCTGTGGAAAAGATCACAATTTTACACTGTTATACGTCACAACGATGCAAAAAGGTTAAGTCTTTAAACGTTTCAACGAAACAATGATCACATTTTTCTAGCACGTTACGCGAGAACCGTGTAAAAAGTACAAGTTTTTGCACCATGTTTCAAAACAACGTGGAAAAGATGACATTTTTACACTGTTATACGTAACAACGATGCATAAATGTGAAGTCTTTAAACGTTTCAACGAAACAATGATCACATTTTTCTAGCACGTTACTCGAGAACAGTGTAAAAAGTACAAGTTTTTGCACCATGTTTCAAAACAACTGTGAAAAGATCACTTTTTACACTGTTATACGTAACAACGATGCATAAAGGTGAAATCTTTAAATGTTTCAAGAAAACAATGATCACATTATTCCTGCACGTTACGCGAGAACCGTGTAAAAAGTACTAGTTTTTGCACCATGTTTCAAAACAACTGTGGAAAAGATGACATTTTTACACTGATATACGTGACGATGATGCAAAAAAGGTGAAATGTTTAAACGTTTCAACGAAAAAATGATCACATTTTTCTACCACGTTACGCTAGAACCGTGTTAAAAGTACTAGTTTTTGCACCATGTTTCAAAACAACGTTGAAAATATCACATTTTTACACTGTTATTCGCAACAACGATGTATAAAGGTGAAATCTTTAAACGTTTCAACGAAACAATGATCACATTTTTCTAGCACATCACGCGAGAACCGTGTAAAAAGTACTAGTTTTTGCACCATGTTTCAAAACAACTGTGAAAAATATCACCTTTTACATTGTTATACGTAACAACGTTGCATAAAGGTGAAATCTTTAAACGTTTCAAAAAAAACATTGATCACATTTCTCCTGCACGTTACGCAAAAACCGTGTAAAAACTACTAGTTTTTGCACCATGTTTCAAAACAACTGTGGAAAAGATCACATTTTTACACTGATATACGTGACCACGACGCAAAAAAGGTGAAATGTTTAAACGTTTCAACGAAACAATGATCACATTTTTCTACTACGTTACGTTAGAATCGTATTAAAAGTACTAGTTTTTGCACCATGTTTCAAAACAACGTTGAAAATATCACATTTTTACACTGTTATTCGCAACAACGATGTGTAAAGGTGAAATCTTTAAACGTTTCAACGAAACAATGATCACATTTTTCTAGCACATCACGCGAGAACAGTGTAAAAAGTACTAGTTTTTGCACCATGTTTCAAAACAACTGTGAAAAATATCACCGTTTACATTGTTATACGTAACAACGTTGCATAAAGGTGAAATCTTTAAACGTTTCAAGAAAACAATGATCACATTTCTCTTGCATGTTACGCGAGAACCGTGTAAAAACTACTAGTTTTTGCACGATGTTTCAAAACAACTGTGGAAAAGATCACATTTTTACACTGTTATACGTGACGACGACGCAAAAAAGGTGAAATTTTTAAACGTTTCAACGAAACAATGATCACATTTTTCTACCACGTTACGCGAGAACCGTGTAAAAAGCACTAGTTTTTGCACCATGTTTCAAAACAGCTGTGGAAAAGATCACAATTTTACACTGTTATACGTCCCAACGATGCAAAAAGGTTAAGTCTTTAAACGTTTCAACGAAACAATGATCACATTTTTCTAGCACGTTACGCGAGAACCGTGTAAAAAGTACAAGTTTTTGCACCATGTTTCAAAACAACGTGGAAAAGATGACATTTTTACACTGTTATACGTAACAACGATGCATAAATGTGAAGTCTTTAAACGTTTCAACGAAACAATGATCACATTTTTCTAGCACGTTACTCGAGAACAGTGTAAAAAGTACAAGTTTTGCACCATGTTTCAAAACAACTGTGAACAGATCACTTTTTACACTGTTATACGTAACAACGATGCATAAAGGTGAAATCTTTAAATGTTTCAAGAAAACAATGATCACATTATTCCTGCACGTTACGCGAGAACCGTGTAAAAAGTACTAGTTTTTGCACCATGTTTCAAAACAACTGTGGAAAAGATGACATTTTTACACTGATATACGTGACGATGACGCAAAAAAGGTGAAATGTTTAAACGTTTCAACGAAAAAATGATCACATTTTTCTACCACGTTACGCTAGAACCGTGTTAAAAGTACTAGTTTTTGCACCATGTTTCAAAACAACGTTGAAAATATCACATTTTTACACTGTTATTCGCAACAATGATGTATAAAGGTGAAATCTTTAAACGTTTCAACGAAACAATGATCACATTTTTTTAGCACATCACGCGAGAACCGTGTAAAAAGTACTAGTTTTTGCACCATGTTTCAAAACAACTGTGAAAAATATCACCTTTTACATTGTTATACGTAACAACGTTGCATAAAGGTGAAATCTTTAAACGTTTCAAAAAAAAACAATGATCACATTTCTCCTGCACGTTACGCAAGAACCGTGTAAAAACTACTAGTTTTTGCACCATGTTTCAAAACAACTGTGGAAAAGATCACATTTTTACACTGATATACGTGACCACGACGCAAAAAAAGTGAAATGTTTAAACGTTTCAACGAAACAATGATCACATTTTTCTACTACGTTACGTTAGAATCGTATTAAAAGTACTAGTTTTTGCACCATGTTTTAAAACAACGTTGAAAATATCACATTTTTACACTGTTATTCGCAACAACGATGTATAAAGGTGAAATCTTTAAATGTTTCAACGAAACAATGATCACATTTTTCTAGCACATCACGCGAGAACCGTGTAAAAAGTACTAGTTTTTGCACCATGTTTCAAAATGTAACAACCCTTAACCCATATACAAGACATATCACCCAAATAACACAAATAGATATAACAAACAAACTTCACTTTACATGTACGATCCAGTAGTCTTTTACAATTAGAAAGAACAACACTTGAAATACAAACCTTGAGCTATTTGCATCCATAACATTTAACATTCCATTACAACTACTAAATAAGTCAAAAGCTTCGTCTTATAGTCTTCCTTACTAGCCATCCCTCTCATACTCTACTTACTTGCCCTTACTTGATCCGCCACCTGGAATACATATTTTTAAAACAAAATGAGGGTTAGACCTGTAGGTCTAAGTGAGAAACCCTTGTTAGTTTAAAAACCATTTATACAAACTTCAATCATATAAATCACGCCACATAGTTACATATATCCAATTTAAACTCACACATCATATACCTTTCCTTCTCATTTCTTCCTGGCCATATTAGTGGTAGCAAGCCAACTAATAAAATACAACGATGTACAACATCTACAACCAAACAACGCTATACAGGTTCTATAGCCAATCACACCGGTCTTAAACCCGGTCAACGTATTATAACACATTTATAATACACATGTAAATATAATACCTCACTATATTATAATTCACATATAAACACATAGTCATCAACTATTTCATTCCCAATCCACACATATACGTATTCCAGTTAAAAACGTTTTTAAAGTAAAACTCACCTTATTGCTTATCAACACGTTTCCAAGTCTTCTTAACCGGTTCAGCCTTTTACCCAGAATTCACAAGATCTGTAACACATAGATACGGACATCTCTTTACCACATAAAACACATAAGTCTTACTAAGGCTAAAAACTCTAAAGAACTCAAACCCTCAAATGTTGCCCCCAAACTCGTACTCAAGTCAAGACTACAGGATAGTCAGTCCTCATTCACTCCCTATCTAGTGGTTAACAAAATACAGGTTACTGGATACTCGACAGCATCTAAAACTCTCAAAATGGCCAAACAGCAAAAGTATCCGGATACCACAAGTTACCCGGACAACATGACTTTTCCGGACAACATGACTTTTCCGGACAACTTGACTTTTCCGGACAACTTGACTTTTTCGGACAACAATAGAAAAGAGAGATTTTTCCGGATAAAAGACTCGTCCGGACACCTTCAAACAGTACCCGGACACCATCAACAAAACTACCCGGACACTACCAACAGTGCTATCCGGACACCTTCAACGTATCCGGACACCACTGTCGGTTTACCCAAAAATCACCCAGAAATCCGACTGAAATCAACCCTAGACCAGATGTGATGATTCTAATCCGATAGATACTTCCTACTAACCATTATAAACATAAATAGTACTAGAAACATACCTTAATCAGTTCCAATAACTCCAATTTGAGCCTTTACCCTTCTTTCTCCTTTCTTTCTTCTTCTTTTTGCTCCCAACACACACACACACACCTAAATCTGAGTTTTGATATTTTATGAAATATCTAAACACCTAATTCAGATATTAATAACCAATTTTACTACTTCAGCCCCTACACTTTTCATTGTTAAACTAAATACCCCTAAACTTATAAATTCCTCTCATTTTACCCTAAACATCAAATATAGAGATAAATAATTTAACGACAAGAGGATTTAACTAACAAACTTACCCGGGGTATTACATCATCTCCCCCTTAAGAGAATTCCGTCCCGGAATTCGGTTAGGCAAAAAGGTGAGGGTATTTGGTTCTCATTTCCGATTCGGATTCCCACGTGGCATCCTGACCTCTATGATGCCTCCACTGAACCTTCACTTGCCTGATCTCCTTATTCCGCAGCACTTTGACTTTATGATCAACTATTGCTTCCGGTTCTTCCACATAATTCAGTCTTTCGTCGACTTGTATCTCTGGTAAGGAGACTGCCTGATCTTGAGTAACTAAACACTTTCGGAAGTTTGATACGTGAAATGCATTATGAATTCTGCTCAACTCTGGTGGAAGATCTAATCTGTAAGCTACCTCCCCGATCCTTTCAGTGATTGCAAATGGTCCAATATACCTTGGGCTAAGCTTACCCTGTCGACCGAATCTGATGACTCCTTTCCACGGCGAAACCTTTAATATTACGTAATCCCCAACTTGAAATTCCAACGGCTTTCGACGGCGATCAGCGTAACTCTTCTGTCTATCTTGAGCCACTTTCAATCTTTCTCGGATCTGTGTAACCTTATCGGCGGTTAACTAAACTATTTCCGGCCCCGCTAACTGTTTCTCTCCCACTTCGTTCCAACACAGAGGCGTTCGACATTTCCTACCATACAGTACTTCAAACGGTGCCGCTTGTATGCTGGAATGATAACTGTTGTTGTAAGCGAATTCGATTAACGGCAAATGCTTATCCCACGATCCCCCAAAATCAACAATACAAGCCCGAAGCATATCTTCTAAGGTCTGAATTGTTCGTTCACTCTGTCCATCTGTTTGAGGATGATACGCCGTACTTAACTTTATCTGAGTCCCCATTTCCCTTTGAAAGCTTCTCCAAAATCTTGAAGTAAAACGACTATCACGATCGGAAATGATCGAGATTGGAACTCCATGTCGAGTTACTATTTCATTAATGTATAACTTAGCTAATCGCTCCAATGAATCGGTTTCCTTTATTGGTAAGAAGTGTGCAGACTTTGACAACCTGTCGACGATCACCCAAATAGAATCGAATCCCTTCGGAGTTCTTGGTAGCTTTGTGATAAAGTCCGTGGTAATCTGCTCCCACTTCCACATAGGTATTTCTAGTCGTTGTAGTTGACCAAATGGCTTTTGATGTTCGATCTTTACCTTCTTACAAGTATCACACCGTTCTACATACTGAGCAATCCCTCTTTTTATCCCCGACCACCAATAGAATTGCTTTAGGTCTTTATACATTTTGTTTGTACCTGGGTGAATAGAGAAACGGGATTGATGAGCTTCTTGTAAAACACGATCACGTAATCCACCCAAACGAGGTACCCACACTCTGTTTCCCAGACACAATAACCCCCGATCATCTTTTACTAGCAATGCTGACATCCCCGCTAACCGTTCTGATTTCAGATGTTCATCCTGATAAGCCTCCACTTGACACTTCTGCAATTCGTCAAATATGTTGGGTAGGAGTTCAGTTCGTATTGAAATAACTTTTATTGTTCCACTCCTTTCTTGACGACTGAGCGCATCTGCCACTACATTCGCCTTTCCCGGGTGATAAAGGATTTCACAGTCGTAATCATTCAGCAATTCCAACCATCTCCTTTGTCTCATATTTAGTTCCTTCTGATCAAAGAGATGTTGAAGACTTTTGTGGTCAGTATAAATCTGACATTTGGAACCATACAGATAATGTCTCCAAATCTTTAACGCGAAAACGACTGCAGCAAGCTCCATATCGTGCGTAGGATACTGCCGTTCATGATCCTTCAGTTGGCGAGAAGCATAAGCTATAACCTTTCCACGCTGCATAAGCACACAACCCAATCCCAATTTAGACGCATCACTGTAAACGACAAAGTCTTCAGAACCTTCAGGTAGTGATAGAATTGGCGCGCTGCATAGTTTCTCTTTCAATATTCTGAATGCCTCGTCCTGTTCCGCTTTCCATTCAAACTTCAAATTCTTTCGGGTCAGCTTAGTCAAAGGCGTTGCGATACGAGAGAAGTCCTTTATGAATTTCCGATAGTAACCGGCTAAACCCAGAAAACTGCGTACCTCGGTTGCTGTCTGGGGCTGTTCCCACTTTTCAACTGCTTCTACTTTCATCGGATCGACTTGTATACCTTTCTCAGAAACCACGTGCCCCAGAAATTGTACTTTCCGTAACCAGAACTCACATTTTGAAAATTTTGCATACAACCTTTCCTTCTTCAGCAGCTCTAGAATCAAACGAAGATGTTGCGCGTGCTCTTCCTTGGATCGAGAATAGATAAGAATATCATCGATAAAAACAATTACAAATTTATCGAGATACGGCTTACATACCCGATTCATCAAATCCATAAAGGCAGCTGGAGCGTTCGTCAATCCAAATGGCATTACTAAAAATTCATGATGGCCATACCTCGTTCGAAAAGCAGTCTTTAAAACGTCTTCTTCTTTAACCTTCAGCTGGTGATAACCGGACCTTAGATCAATCTTGGAGAAATAGCAAGCTACAACTAACTGGTCAAAGAGATCATCAATTCGGGGTAGCGGATACTTGTTCTTTATCGTGCGCTTATTCAATTCTCGGTAGTCAATACACATTCTCATCGACCCATCTTTCTTTTTCACAAATAACACTGGTGCTCCCCACGGTGAAGAACTAGGTCTGATGAAGCCCTTATCGGATAGGTCTTGCAGTTGTGCCATCATCTCTTTCATCTCTGGAGGTGCCAAACGGTACGGTGCACGGGCTACAGGAGTGGCTCCAGGAATTAAGTCTATACCGAACTCGACTTGTCTAACTGGCGGAAGACTGTTCAAGTCTTCAGGGAATACTTCAGGGTATTCACTAACGATAGGAATATCTTCCATCCTAATCTTTTCCGCCTTAACATCTATCACGTAAGCCAAGTAACTCTGACAACCCTTATTCACACACTTACGTGCCATTACTAGTGATATAAGACAGGACTGATGATTCCTACGATCACCATAAATCACTACCGGTCCTCTCTCAGGCAATACAACATTTATTATCTTCTTGTCACACACTATATTAGCCTGATTCTCAGCCAACCAGTCCATTCCCACTACTACATCAAATTCTATCAAAGTTATAGGAAACAATTGTATAGGCACTCCACACCCCTCTATATTAATCACACAACCATCAAATACTTCACTAACCGACACTTGGTTGTCATTTGCAGTATCTACTAATAGAGAATGATCTAACACTTTAGGTTTCAAACACAAACAAGCAGCAAATGCAGGAGACACAAACGATCGGTTTGCACCGGAATCAAATAACACCTTAGCACGTGTAGAGTTTATCAAAAATGTACCTGTGACCACATCTGGAGTTTCCTCCGCTTCTTTCTCAGTCATCTGAAATGCGCGACCTCTGGTTACTGGCGGTTCCAGTCTTGGCACTACTGGTTTAACATTTGCTGGCCTGCCTGATGACCCACCTTGCTGCATCCTCCCTTGCGGACAGTTTGACTGGAAATGATCCGGAGAATTGCATAAGAAACATAGTCGCGTTACCTTACAATCCTTAATGACGTGCCCAGTCTTCCCACACTTATAACATGCTCGCAAATCACCTTGGCAGTTTCCTTGATGGACACGGTTGCTCTTCGGACATGGTCTTTCCGCTGGTCGAAACGGCGGACGGTTATCATACCTCTGAAATCGGGACCTCTTCGGATCATATTGTGGTCCTTCCCACTTTCTCTTTCCGATACTCTTATCTCCCGTATCTCTTCTCATATCTCGTTCAACATTTTCCGATGCATCAACTGCAGCTGAAAAGGTATCGGGTCCCTTTGCAGTCACTAGCCTTCTAATCTCTGAGTTCAGCCCAAAGATAAATCTTTCTGTCTTCATCGCCTCCGTAGCCACATAATATTCTGCAAATCGAGACTTTTCTAAAAAGCTAGCAGTATAATCTCGAACAGATAAGTTTCCTTGGTGCAAATTCATGAATTCTCCTTCCAGTTGTTTGACGGCTGCTTGGGGACAAAATGCGTTCCTGTAGACTATCACAAATTCTTCCCAAGAGAGGGTAGAATAAACATCGGGTCCTTTTGAATGAATAAACGATTCCCACCAATACAACGCATCTCCTTTCAACATGGCTGCCCCGTACAATACTCTATCTTCGTCCGCACACTTACTCGTTTTAAAAATGGCTTCAATTTCCTTCATCCACCTCATTGCTTTCACCGGATCCCGATCCCCTGAGAATGTCGGAGGCTTGCAGCTAAGAAACATTTTGTAATCACATTTTCTCATTACAGGTAAGACCGTTGGGGTAATTGGCATCTCCTCTTCAAGAGTAGGGTCTGGTCTTTCTGTTTCAGTATTATGAGCTTGGTTGAGCATAGCTTGAATATTGTCTTGTAATCTCCCCATTTCTGTCATTAAATCAGCTCTGGTAATGAAATCCGTACTATTTTGTTGAGTTCTACCTCCGGTTCTACCTCCAGCTCCACCTCGAAGTCTACCTCCAGTTCTGCCCCCTGTTCTGCCTCCCCTGTCCCCTGTTCCTACTGGCGGATTAGTTCTGTTTGGATTTCTTCCTCCTCCTCAATTCGAATTTCTTGTACCACTTGCCATTCTGTAGATTTAAACAAGATTAATATACACATAAGCACATACCCCATATAACAAGGTATTCCAGTTCAAACATGTACCTGTAAGATCACGATTACACTGGCAAGGTGTAATATGAAATTACCTTACATGATGTTCCTTCTACCTTTTATACTTCATCATCCCAAGGTTCTATAATGATAGGGACATCCTTCTTCACATGCAGTTTAAGTCTAGGTACAGATACAAATACCTAAATCCCTTAAACTAAGGCTCTGATACCATTTGTAACAACCCTTAACCCATATACACGACATATCACCCAAATAACACAAATAGATATAACAAACAAACTTCACTTTACATGTACGATCCAGTAGTCTTTTACAATTAGAAAGAACAACACTTGAAATACAATCCTTGAGCTATTTGCATCCATAACATTTAACATTCCATTACAACTACTAAATAAGTCAAAAGCTTCGTCTTATAGTCTTCCTTACTAGCCATCCCTCTCATACTCTACTTACTTGCCCTTACTTGATCCGCCACCTGGAATACATATTTTTAAAACAAAATGAGGGTTAGACCTGTAGGTCTAAGTGAGAAACCCCTGTTAGTTTAAAAACCATTTATACAAACTTCAATCATATAAATCACGCCACATAGTTACATATATCCAATTTAAACTCACACATCATATACCTTTCCTTCTCATTTCTTCCTGGCCATATTAGTGGTAGCAAGCCAACTAATAAAATACAACGCTGTACAACATCTACAGCCAAACAACGCTATACAGGTTCTATAGCCAATCACACCGGTCATAAACCCGGTCAACGTATTATAACACATTTATAATACACATGTAAATATAATACCTCACTATATTATAATTCACATATAAACACATAGTCATCAACTATTTCATTCCCAATCCACACATATACGTATTCCAGTTAAAAACGTTTTTAAAGTAAAACTCACCTTATTGCTTATCAACACGTTTCCAAGTCTTCTTAACCGGTTCAGCCTTTTACCCAGAATTCACAAGATCTGTAACACATAGATACGGACATCTCTTTACCACATAAAACACATAAGTCTTACTAAGGCTAAAAACTCTAAAGAACTCAAACCCTCAAATGTTGCCCCCAAACTCGTACTCAAGTCAAGACTACAGGATAGTCAGTCCTCATTCACTCCCTATCTAGTGGTTAACAAAATACAGGTTACTGGATACTCGACAGCATCTAAAACTCTCAAAATGGCCAAACAGCAAAAGTATCCGGATACCACAAGTTACCCGGACAACATGACTTTTCCGGACAACATGACTTTTCCGGACAACTTGACTTTTCCGGACAACTTGACTTTTTCGGACAACAATAGAAAAGAGAGATTTTTCCGGATAAAAGACTCGTCCGGACACCTTCAAACAGTACCCGGACACCATCAACAAAACTACCCGGACACTACCAACAGTGCTATCCGGACACCTTCAACGTATCCGGACACCACTGTCGGTTTACCCAAAAATCACCCAGAAATCCGACTGAAATCAACCCTAGACCAGATGTGATGATTCTAATCCGATAGATACTTCCTACTAACCATTATAAACATAAATAGTACTAGAAACATACCTTAATCAGTTCCAATAACTCCAATTTGAGCCTTTACCCTTCTTTCTCCTTTCTTTCTTCTTCTTTTTGCTCCCAACACACACACACACCTAAATCTGAGTTTTGATATTTTATGAAATATCTAAACACCTAATTCAGATATTAATAACCAATTTTACTACTTCAGCCCCTACACTTTTCATTGTTAAACTAAATACCCCTAAACTTATAAATTCCTCTCATTTTACCCTAAACATCAAATATAGAGATAAATAATTTAACGACAAGAGGATTTAACTAACAAACTTACCCGGGGTATTACACAAAACAACTGTGAAAAATATCACCTTTTACATTGTTATACGTAACAACGTTGCATAAAGGTGAAATCTTTAAACGTTTCAAGAAAACAATGATCACATTTCTCCTGCATTTTACGCGAGAACCGTGTAAAAACTACTAGTTTTTGCACGATATTTCAAAACAACTGTGGAAAAGATCACATTTTTACACTGTTATACGTGACGACGACGCAAAAAAGGTGAAATTTTTAAACGTTTCAACGAAACAATGATCACATTTTTCTACCACATTACGCGAGAACCGTGTAAAAAGCACTAGTTTTTGCACCATGTTTCAAAACAGCTGTGGAAAAGATCACAATTTTACACTGTTATACGTCACAACGATGCAAAAAGGTTAAGTCTTTAAACGTTTCAATGAAACAATGATCACATTTTTCTAGCACGTTACGCGAGAACCGTGTAAAAAGTACAAGTTTTTGCACCATGTTTCAAAACAACGTGGAAAAGATGACATTTTTACACTGTTATACGTAACAACGATGCATAAATGTGAAGTCTTTAAACGTTTCAACGAAACAATGATCACATTTTTCTAGCACGTTACTCGAGAACCGTGTAAAAAGTACAAGTTTTTGCACCATGTTTCAAAACAACTGTGAAAAGATCACTTTTTACACTGTTATACGTAACAACGATGCATAAAGGTGAAATCTTTAAATGTTTCAAGAAACAATGATCACATTATTCCTGCACGTTACGCGAGAACCGTGTAAAAAGTACTAGTTTTTGCACCATGTTTCAAAACAACTGTGGAAAAGATGACATTTTTACACTGATATACGTGACGATGACGCAAAAAAGGTGAAATGTTTAAACGTTTCAACGAAACAATGATCACATTTTTCTACCACGTTACGCTAGAACCGTGTTAAAACTACTAGTTTTTGCACCATGTTTCAAAACAACTGTGGAAAAGATCACATTTTTACACTGTTATACGTGACGACGACGCAAAAAAGCTGAAATTTTTAAACGTTTCAACGAAACAATGATCACATTTTTTACCACGTTACGCGAGAACCGTGTAAAAAGCACTAGTTTTTGCAGCATGTTTCAAAACAACTGTGGAAAAGATCACAATTTTACACTGTTATACGTCACAACGATGCAAAAAGGTTAAGTCTTTAAACGTTTCAACGAAACAATGATCACATTTTTCTAGCACGTTACGCGAGAACCGTGTAAAAAGTAAAAGTTTTTGCACCATGTTTCAAAACAACGTGGAAAAGATGACATTTTTACACTGTTATACCTAACAACGATGCATAAATGTAAAGTCTTTAAACGTTTCAACGAAACAATGATCACATTTTTCTAGCACGTTACTCGAGAACCGTGTAAAAAGTACAAGTTTTTGCACCATGTTTCAAAACAACTGTGAAAAGATCACTTTTTACACTGTTATACGTAACAACGATGCATAAAGGTGAAATCTTTAAATGTTTCAAGAAACAATGATCACATTATTCCTGCACGTTACGCGAGAACCGTGTAAAAAGTACTAGTTTTTGCACCATGTTTCAAAACAACTGTGGAAAAGATGACATTTTTACACTGATATACGTGACGATGACGCAAAAAAGGTGAAATGTTTAAACGTTTCAACGAAACAATGATCACATTTTTCCACCACGTTACGCTAGAACCGTGTTAAAAGTACTAGTTTTTGCACCATGTTTCAAAACAACGTTGAAAATATCACATTTTTACACTGTTATTCGCAACAACTATGTATAAAGGTGAAATCTTTAAACGTTTCAACGAAACAATGATCACATTTTTCTAGCACATAACGCGAGAACCGTGTAAAAAGTACTAGTTTTTGCACCATGTTTCAAAACAACTGTGAAAAATATCACCTTTTACATTGTTATACGTAACAACGTTGCATAAAGGTGAAATCTTTAAACGTTTCAAGAAAACAATGATCACATTTCTCCTGCACGTTACGCGAGAACCGTGTAAAAACTACTAGTTTTTGCACCATGTTTCAAAACAACTGTGGAAAAGATCACATTTTTACACTGTTATACGTGACGACGACGCAAAAAAGGTGAAATGTTTAAACGTTTCAACGAAACAATGATCACATTTTTCTACCACGTTACGCGAGAACCGTGTAAAAAACACTAGTTTTTGCACCATGTTTCAAAACAGCTGTGAAAAAGATCACAATTTTACACTGTTATACGTCACAATGATGCAAAAAGGTTAAGTCTTTAAACGTTTCAACGAAACAATGATCACATTTTTCTAGCACGTTACGCGAGAACCGTGTAAAAAGTACAAGTTTTTGCACCATGTTTCAAAACAACGTGGAAAAGATGACATTTTTACACTGTTATACGTAACAACGATGCATAAATGTGAAGTCTTTAAACGTTTCAACGAAACAATGATCACATTTTTCTAGCACGTTACTCGAGAACCGTGTAAAAAGTACAAGTTTTTGCACCATGTTTCAAAACAACTGTGAAAAGATGACATTTTTACACTGATATACGTAACAACGATGCATAAAGGTGAAATCTTTAAATGTTTCAACGAAACAATGATCACATTTTTCTACCACGTTACGCTAGAACCGTGTTAAAAGTACTAGTTTTTGCACCATGTTTCAAAACAACGTTGAAAATATCACATTTTTACACTGTTATTCGCAACAACGATGTATAAAGGTGAAATCTTTAAACGTTTCAACGAAACAATGATCACATTTTTCTAGCACATCACGCGAGAACCGTGTAAAAAGTACTAGTTTTTGCTCCATGTTTCAAAACAACTGTGAAAAATATCACCTTTTACATTGTTATACGTAACAACGTTGCATAAAGGTGAAATCTTTAAACGTTTCAAGAAAACAATGATCACATTTCTCTTGCACGTTACGCAAGAACCGTGTAAAAACTACTAGTTTTTGCACCATGTTTCAAAACAACTGTGGAAAAGATCACATTTTTACATTGTTATACGTGACGACGACGCAAAAAAGGTGAAATGTTTAAACGTTTCAATGAAACAATGATCACATTTTTTTACCACGTTAGGCGAGAACCGTGTAAAAAACACTAGTTTTTGCACCATGTTTCAAAACAACTGTGGAAAAGATCACAATTTTACACTGTTATACGTCACAACGATTCAAAAAGGTTAAGTCTTTAAACGTTTCAACGAAACAATGATCACATTTTTATAGCACGTTACGCGAGAACCGTGTAAAAAGTACAAGTTTTTGCACCATGTTTCAAAACAACGTGGAAAAGATGACATTTTTACACTGTTATACGTAACAACGACGCATAAATGTGAAGTCTTTAAATGTTTCAAGAAAACAATGATCATATTATTCCTGCACGTTACGCGAGAACCGTGTAAAAAGTACTAGTTTTTGCACCATGTTTCAAAACAACTGTGGAAAAGATGGCATTTTTACACTGATATACGTGACGATGACGCAAAAAAGGTGAAATGTTTAAACGTTTCAACGAAACAATGATCACATTTTTCTACCACGTTACGCTAGAACCGTGTTAAAAGTACTAGTTTTTGCACCATGTTTCAAAACAACGTTGAAAATATCACATTTTTACACTGTTATTCGCAACAACGATGTATAAAGGTGAAATCTTTAAACGTTTCAACGAAACAATGATCACATTTTTCTAGCACATCACGCGAGAACCGTGTAAAAAGTACTAGTTTTTGCACCATGTTTCAAAACAACTGTGAAAAAGATCACCTTTTACATTGTTATACGTAACAACATTGCATAAAGGTGAAATCTTTAAACGTTTCAAGAAAACAATGATCAAATTTCTCTTGCACGTTACGCGAGAACCGTGTAAAAACTACTAGTTTTTGCACCATGTTTCAAAACAACTGTGGAAAAGATCACATTTTTACACTGTTATACGTGACGACGACGCAAAAAAGGTGAAATGTTTAAACGTTTCAACGAAACAATGATCACATTTTTCTACCACGTTAGGCGAGAACCGTGTAAAAAACACTAGTTTTTGCACCATGTTTCAAAACAACTGTGGAAAAGATCACAATTTTACACTGTTATACGTCACAATGATGCAAAAAGGTTAAGTCTTTAAACGTTTCAACGAAACAATGATCACATTTTTCTAGCACGTTACGCGAGAACCGTGTAAAAAGTACAAGTCTTTGCACCATGTTTCAAAACAACGTGGAAAAGATGACATTTTTACACTGTTATACGTAACAACGATGCATAAATGTGAAGTCTTTAAACGTTTCAACGAAACAATGATCACATTTTTCTAGCACGTTACTCGAGAACCGTGTAAAAAGTACAAGTTTTTGCACCATGTTTCAAAACAACTGTGAAAAGATCACTTTTTACACTGTTATACGTAACAACGATGCATAAAGGTGAAATCTTTAAATGTTTCAAGAAAACAATGATCACATTATTCCTGCACGTTACGCGAGAACCGTGTAAAAAGTACTAGTTTTTGCACCATGTTTCAAAACAACTGTGGAAAAGATGACATTTTTACACTGATATACGTGACGATGACGCAAAAAAGGTGAAATGTTTAAACGTTTCAACGAAACAATGATCACATTTTTCTACCACGTTACGCTAGAACCGTGTTAAAAGTACTAGTTTTTGCACCATGTTTCAAAATAACGTTGAAAATATCACATTTTTACACTGTTATTCGCAACAACGATGTATAAAGGTGAAATCTTTAAACGTTTCAACGAAACAATGATCACATTTTTCTAGCACATCACGCGAGAACCGTGTAAAAATTACTAGTTTTTGCACCATGTTTCAAAACAACTGTGAAAAATATCACCTTTTACATTGTTATACGTAACAACGTTGCATAAAGGTGAAATCTTTAAACGTTTCAAGAAAACAATGATCACATATCTCTTGCACGTTACGCGAGAACCGTGTAAAAACTACTAGTTTTTGCACCATGTTTCAAAACAACTGTGGAAAAGATCACATTTTTACACTGTTATACGTGACGACGACGCAAAAAAGGTGAAATGTTTAAACGTTTCAACGAAACAATGATCACATTTTTCTACCACGTTACGCGAGAACCGTGTAAAAAACACTAGTTTTTGCACCATGTTTCAAAACAGCTGTGAAAAAGATCACAATTTTACACTGTTATACGTCACAATGATGCAAAAAGGTTAAGTCTTTAAACGTTTCAACGAAACAATGATCACATTTTTCTAGCACGTTACGCGAGAACCGTGTAAAGAGTACAAGTTTTTGCCCCATGTTTCAAAACAACGTGGAAAAGATGACATTTTTACACTGTTATACGTAACAACGATGCATAAATGTGAAGTCTTTAAACGTTTCAACGAAACAATGATCACATTTTTCTAGCACGTTACTCGAGAACCGTGTAAAAAGTACAAGTTTTTGCACCATGTTTCAAAACAACTGTGAAAAGATCACTTTTTACACTGTTATACGTAACAACGATGCATAAAGGTGAAATCTTTAAATGTTTCAAGAAACAATGATCACATTATTCCTGCACGTTACGCGAGAACCGTGTAAAAAGTACTAGTTTTTGCACCATGTTTCAAAACAACTGTGGAAAAGATGACATTTTTACACTGATATACGTGACGATGACGCAAAAAAGGTGAAATGTTTAAACGTTTCAACGAAACAATGATCACATTTTTCTACCACGTTACGCTAGAACCGTGTTAAAACTACTAGTTTTTGCACCATGTTTCAAAACAACTGTGGAAAAGATCACATTTTTACACTGTTATACGTGACGACGACGCAAAAAAGGTGAAATTTTTAAACGTTTCAACGAAACAATGATCACATTTTTTACCACGTTACGCGAGAACCGTGTAAAAAGCACTAGTTTTTGCAGCATGTTTCAAAACAACTGTGGAAAAGATCACAATTTTACACTGTTATACGTCACAACGATGCAAAAAGGTTAAGTCTTTAAACGTTTCAACGAAACAATGATCACATTTTTCTAGCACGTTACGCGAGAACCGTGTAAAAAGTACAAGTTTTTGCACCATGTTTCAAAACAACGTGGAAAAGATGACATTTTTACACTGTTATACGTAACAACGATGCATAAATGTAAAGTCTTTAAACGTTTCAACGAAACAATGATCACATTTTTCTAGCACGTTACTCGAGAACCGTGTAAAAAGTACAAGTTTTTGCACCATGTTTCAAAACAACTGTGAAAAGATCACTTTTTACACTGTTATACATAACAACGATGCATAAAGGTGAAATCTTTAAATGTTTCAAGAAACAATGATCACATTATTCCTGCACGTTATGCGAGAACCGTGTAAAAAGTACTAGTTTTTGCACCATGTTTCAAAACAACTGTGGAAAAGTGATCATCTTTACACTGTTATACGTCACAACGATTCAAAAAGGTTAAGTCTTTAAACGTTTCAACGAAACAATGATCACATTTTTATTGCACGTTACGCGAGAACCGTGTAAAAAGTACAAGTTTTTGCACCATGTTTCAAAACAACGTGGAAAAGATGACATTTTTACACTGTTATACGTAACAACGATGCATAAAGGTGAAATCTTTAAATGTTTCAAGAAACAATGATCACATTATTCCTGCACGTTACGCGAGAACCGTGTAAAAAGTACTAGTTTTTGCACCATGTTTCAAAACAACTGTGGAAAAGATGACATTTTTACACTGATATACGTGACAATGACGCAAAAAAGGTGAAATGTTTAAACGTTTCAACGAAACAATGATCACATTTTTCTACCACGTTACGCTAGAACCGTGTTAAAAGTACTAGTTTTTGCACCATGTTTCAAAACAACGTTGAAAATATCACATTTTTACACTGTTATTCGCAACAACGATGTATAAAGGTGAAATCTTTAAACGTTTCAACGAAACAATGATCACATTTTTCTAGCACATCACGCGAGAACCGTGTAAAAAGTACTAGTTTTTGCACCATGTTTCAAAATAACTGTGAAAAATATCACCTTTTACATTGTTATACGTAACAACGTTGCATAAAGGTGAAATCTTTAAACGTTTCAAGAAAACAATGATCACATTTCTCTTGCACGTTACGCGAGAACCGTGTAAAAACTACTAGTTTTTGCACCATGTTTCAAAACAACTGTGGAAAAGATCACATTTTTACATTGTTATACGTGACGACGACGCAAAAAAGGTGAAATGTTTAAACGTTTCAATGAAACAATGATCACATTTTTCTACCACGTTAGGCGAGAACCGTGTAAAAAACACTAGTTTTTGCACCATGTTTCAAAACAACTGTGGAAAATATCACAATTTTACACTGTTATACGTCACAATGATGCAAAAAGGTTAAGTCTTTAAACGTTTCAACGAAACAATGATCACATTTTTCTAGCACGTTACGCGAGAACCGTGTAAAGAGTACAAGTTTTTGCCCCATGTTTCAAAACAACGTGGAAAAGATGACATTTTTACACTGTTATACGTAACAACGATGCATAAATGTGAAGTCTTTAAACGTTTCAACGAAACAATGATCACATTTTTCTAGCACGTTACTCGAGAACCGTGTAAAAAGTACAAGTTTTTGCACCATGTTTCAAAACAACTGTGAAAAGATCACTTTTTACACTGTTATACGTAACAACGATGCATAAAGGTGAAATCTTTAAATGTTTCAAGAAACAATGATCACATTATTCCTGCACGTTACGCGAGAACCGTGTAAAAAGTACTAGTTTTTGCACCATGTTTCAAAACAACTGTGGAAAAGATGACATTTTTACACTGATATACGTGACGATGACGCAAAAAAGGTGAAATGTTTAAACGTTTCAACGAAACAATGATCACATTTTTCTACCACGTTACGCTAGAACCGTGTTAAAAGTACTAGTTTTTGCACCATGTTTCAAAATAACGTTGAAAATATCACATTTTTACACTGTTATTCGCAACAACGATGTATAAAGGTGAAATCTTTAAACGTTTCAACGAAACAATGATCACATTTTTCTAGCACATCACGCGAGAACCGTGTAAAAATTACTAGTTTTTGCACCATGTTTCAAAACAACTGTGAAAAATATCACCTTTTACATTGTTATACGTAACAACGTTGCATAAAGGTGAAATCTTTAAACGTTTCAAGAAAACAATGATCACATATCTCTTGCACGTTACGCGAGAACCGTGTAAAAACTACTAGTTTTTGCACCATGTTTCAAAACAACTGTGGAAAAGATCACATTTTTACACTGTTATACGTGACGACGACGCAAAAAAGGAGAAATGTTTAAACGTTTCAACGAAACAATGATCACATTTTTCTACCACGTTACGCGAGAACCGTGTAAAAAACACTAGTTTTTGCACCATGTTTCAAAACAGCTGTGAAAAAGATCACAATTTTACACTGTTATACGTCACAATGATGCAAAAAGGTTAAGTCTTTAAACGTTTCAACGAAACAATGATCACATTTTTCTAGCACGTTACGCGAGAACCGTGTAAAGAGTACAAGTTTTTGCCCCATGTTTCAAAACAACGTGGAAAAGATGACATTTTTACACTGTTATACGTAACAACGATGCATAAATGTGAAGTCTTTAAACGTTTCAACGAAACAATGATCACATTTTTCTAGCACGTTACTCGAGAACCGTGTAAAAAGTACAAGTTTTTGCACCATGTTTCAAAACAACTGTGAAAAGATCACTTTTTACACTGTTATACGTAACAACGATGCATAAAGGTGAAATCTTTAAATGTTTCAAGAAACAATGATCACATTATTCCTGCACGTTACGCGAGAACCGTGTAAAAAGTACTAGTTTTTGCACCATGTTTCAAAACAACTGTGGAAAAGATGACATTTTTACACTGATATACGTGACGATGACGCAAAAAAGGTGAAATGTTTAAACGTTTCAACGAAACAATGATCACATTTTTCTACCACGTTACGCTAGAACCGTGTTAAAACTACTAGTTTTTGCACCATGTTTCAAAACAACTGTGGAAAAGATCACATTTTTACACTGTTATACGTGACGACGACGCAAAAAAGGTGAAATTTTTAAACGTTTCAACGAAACAATGATCACATTTTTTACCACGTTACGCGAGAACCGTGTAAAAAGCACTAGTTTTTGCAGCATGTTTCAAAACAACTGTGGAAAAGATCACAATTTTACACTGTTATACGTCACAACGATGCAAAAAGGTTAAGTCTTTAAACGTTTCAACGAAACAATGATCACATTTTTCTAGCACGTTACGCGAGAACCATGTAAAAAGTACAAGTTTTTGCACCATGTTTCAAAACAACGTGGAAAAGATGACATTTTTACACTGTTATACGTAACAACGATGCATAAATGTAAAGTCTTTAAACGTTTCAACGAAACAATGATCACATTTTTCTAGCACGTTACTCGAGAACCGTGTAAAAAGTACAAGTTTTTGCACCATGTTTCAAAACAACTGTGAAAAGATCACTTTTTACACTGTTATACATAACAACGATGCATAAAGGTGAAATCTTTAAATGTTTCAAGAAACAATGATCACATTATTCCTGCACGTTATGCGAGAACCGTGTAAAAAGTACTAGTTTTTGCACCATGTTTCAAAACAACTGTGGAAAAGTGATCATCTTTACACTGTTATACGTCACAACGATTCAAAAAGGTTAAGTCTTTAAACGTTTCAACGAAACAATGATCACATTTTTATTGCACGTTACGCGAGAACCGTGTAAAAAGTACAAGTTTTTGCACCATGTTTCAAAACAACGTGGAAAAGATGACATTTTTACACTGTTATACGTAACAACGATGCATAAAGGTGAAATCTTTAAATGTTTCAAGAAACAATGATCACATTATTCCTGCACGTTACGCGAGAACCGTGTAAAAAGTACTAGTTTTTGCACCATGTTTCAAAACAACTGTGGAAAAGATGACATTTTTACACTGATATACGTGACAATGACGCAAAAAGGGTGAAATGTTTAAACGTTTCAACGAAACAATGATCACATTTTTCTACCACGTTACGCTAGAACCGTGTTAAAAGTACTAGTTTTTGCACCATGTTTCAAAACAACGTTGAAAATATCACATTTTTACACTGTTATTCGCAACAACGATGTATAAAGGTGAAATCTTTAAACGTTTCAACGAAACAATGATCACATTTTTCTAGCACATCACGCGAGAACCGTGTAAAAAGTACTAGTTTTTGCACCATGTTTCAAAACAACTGTGAAAAATATCACCTTTTACATTGTTATACGTAACAACGTTGCATAAAGGTGAAATCTTTAAACGTTTCAAGAAAACAATGATCACATTTCTCTTGCACGTTACGCGAGAACCGTGTAAAAACTACTAGTTTTTGCACCATGTTTCAAAACAACTGTGGAAAAGATCACATTTTTACATTGTTATACGTGACGACGACGCAAAAAAGGTGAAATGTTTAAACGTTTCAATGAAACAATGATCACATTTTTCTACCACGTTAGGCGAGAACCGTGTAAAAAACACTAGTTTTTGCACCATGTTTCAAAACAACTGTGGAAAATATCACAATTTTACACTGTTATACGTCACAACGATTCAAAAAGGTTAAGTCTTTAAACGTTTCAACGAAACAATTATCACATTTTTATAGCACGTTACGCGAGAACCGTGTAAAAAGTACCAGTTTTGCACCATGTTTCAAAACAACGTGGAAAAGATGACATTTTTACACTGTTATACGTAACAACGATGCATAAATGTGAAGTCTTTAAATGTTTCAAGAAAACAATGATCATATTATTCCTGCACGTTACGCGAGAACCGTGTAAAAAGTACTAGTTTTTGCACCATGTTTCAAAACAACTGTGGAAAAGATGGCATTTTTACACTGATATACGTGACGATGACGCAAAAAAGGTGAAATGTTTAAACGTTTCAACGAAACAATGATCACATTTTTCTACCACGTTACGCTAGAACCGTGTTAAAAGTACTAGTTTTTGCACCATGTTTCAAAACAACGTTGAAAATATCACATTTTTACACTGTTATTCGCAACAACGATGTATAAAGGTGAAATCTTTAAACGTTTCAACGAAACAATGATCACATTTTTCTAGCACATCACGCGAGAACCGTGTAAAAAGTACTAGTTTTTGCACCATGTTTCAAAACAACTGTGAAAAAGATCACCTTTTACATTGTTATTCGTAACAACGTTGCATAAAGGTGAAATCTTTAAACGTTTCAAGAAAAAATGATCACATTATTCCTGCACGTTACGCGAGAACCGTGTAAAAAGTACTAGTTTTTGCACCATGTTTCAAAACAACTGTGGAAAAGATGACATTTTTACACTGATATACGTGACAATGACGCAAAAAAGGTGAAATGTTTAAACGTTTCAACGAAACAATGATCACATTTTTCTACCACGTTACGCTAGAACCGTGTTAAAAGTACTAGTTTTTGCACCATGTTTCAAAACAACGTTGAAAATATCACATTTTTACACTGTTATTCGCAACAACGATGTATAAAGGTGAAATCTTTAAACGTTTCAACGAAACAATGATCACATTTTTCTAGCACATCACGCGAGAACCGTGTAAAAAGTACTAGTTTTTGCACCATGTTTCAAAACAACTGTGAAAAATATCACCTTTTACATTGTTATACGTAACAACGTTGCATAAAGGTGAAATCTTTAAACGTTTCAAGAAAACAATGATCACATTTCTCTTGCACGTTACGCGAGAACCGTGTAAAAACTACTAGTTTTTGCACCATGTTTCAAAACAACTGTGGAAAAGATCACATTTTTACATTGTTATACGTGACGACGACGCAAAAAAGGTGAAATGTTTAAACGTTTGAATGAAACAATAATCACATTTTTCTACCACGTTAGGCGAGAACCGTGTAAAAAACACTAGTTTTTGCACCATGTTTCAAAACAACTGTGGAAAAGATCACAATTTTACACTGTTATACGTCACAACGATTCAAAAAGGTTAAGTCTTTAAACGTTTCAACGAAACAATGATCACATTTTTATAGCACGTTACGCGAGAACCGTGTAAAAAGTACAAGTTTTTGCACCATGTTTCAAAACAACGTGGAAAAGATGACATTTTTACACTGTTATACGTAACAACGATGCATAAATGTGAAGTCTTTAAATGTTTCAAGAAAACAATGATCATATTATTCCTGCACGTTACGCGAGAACCGTGTAAAAAGTACTAGTTTTTGCACCATGTTTCAAAACAACTGTGGAAAAGATGGCATTTTTACACTGATATACGTGACGATGACGCAAAAAAGGTGAAATGTTTAAACGTTTCAACGAAACAATGATCACATTTTTCTACCACGTTACGCTAGAACCGTGTTAAAAGTACTAGTTTTTGCACCATGTTTCAAAACAACGTTGAAAATATCACATTTTTACACTGTTATTCGCAACAATGATGTATAAAGGTGAAATCTTTAAACGTTTCAACGAAACAATGATCACATTTTTCTAGCACATCACGCGAGAACCGTGTAAAAAGTACTAGTTTTTGCACCATGTTTCAAAACAACTGTGAAAAAGATCACCTTTTACATTGTTATACGTAACAACGTTGCATAAAGGTGAAATCTTTAAACGTTTCAAGAAAACAATGATCACATTTCTCTTGCACGTTACGCGAGAACCGTGTAAAAACTACTAGTTTTTGCACCATGTTTCAAAACAACTGTGGAAAAGATCACATTTTTACACTGTTATACGTGACGACGACGCAAAAAAGGTGAAATGTTTAAACGTTTCAACGAAACAATGATCACATTTTTCTACCACGTTAGGCGAGAACCGTGTAAAAAACACTAGTTTTTGCACCATGTTTCAAAACAACTGTGGAAAAGATCACAATTTTACACTGTTATACGTCACAATGATGCAAAAAGGTTAAGTCTTTAAACGTTTCAACGAAACAATGATCACATTTTTCTAGCACGTTACGCGAGAACCGTGTAAAAAGTACAAGTCTTTGCACCATGTTTCAAAACAACGTGGAAAAGATGACATTTTTACACTGTTATACGTAACAACGATGCATAAATGTGAAGTCTTTAAACGTTTCAACGAAACAATGATCACATTTTTCTAGCACGTTACTCGAGAACCGTGTAAAAAGTACAAGTTTTTGCACCATGTTTCAAAACAACTGTGAAAAGATCACTTTTTACACTGTTATACATAACAACGATGCATAAAGGTGAAATCTTTAAATGTTTCAAGAAACAATGATCACATTATTCCTGCACGTTACGCGAGAACCGTGTAAAAAGTACTAGTTTTTGCACCATGTTTCAAAACAACTGTGGAAAAGATCACAATTTTACACTGTTATACGTCACAACGATTCAAAAAGGTTAAGTCTTTAAACGTTTCAACGAAACAATGATCACATTTTTATAGCACGTTACGCGAGAACCGTGTAAAAAGTACAAGTTTTTGCACCATGTTTCAAAACAACGTGGAAAAGATGACATTTTTACACTGTTATACGTAACAACGATGCATAAAGGTGAAATCTTTAAATGTTTCAAGAAACAATGATCACATTATTCCTGCACGTTACGCGAGAACCGTGTAAAAAGTACTAGTTTTTGCACCATGTTTCAAAACAACTGTGGAAAAGATGACATTTTTACACTGATATACGTGACAATGACGCAAAAAAGGTGAAATGTTTAAACGTTTCAACGAAACAATGATCACATTTTTCTACCACGTTACGCTAGAACCGTGTTAAAAGTACTAGTTTTTGCACCATGTTTCAAAACAACGTTGAAAATATCACATTTTTACACTGTTATTCGCAACAACGATGTATAAAGGTGAAATCTTTAAACGTTTCAACGAAACAATGATCACATTTTTCTAGCACATCACGCGAGAACCTTGTAAAAAGTACTAGTTTTTGCACCATGTTTCAAAACAACTGTGAAAAATATCACCTTTTACATTGTTATACGTAACAACGTTGCATAAAGGTGAAATCTTTAAACGTTTCAAGAAAACAATGATCACATTTCTCTTGCACGTTACGCGAGAACCGTGTAAAAACTACTAGTTTTTGCACCATGTTTCAAAACAACTGTGGAAAAGATCACATTTTTACATTGTTATACGTGACGACGACGCAAAAAAGGTGAAATGTTTAAACGTTTCAATGAAACAATGATCACATTTTTCTACCACGTTAGGCGAGAACCGTGTAAAAAACACTAGTTTTTGCACCATGTTTCAAAACAACTGTGGAAAAGATCACAATTTTACACTGTTATACGTCACAATGATTCAAAAAGGTTAAGTCTTTAAAGGTTTCAACGAAACAATGATCACATTTTTATAGCACGTTACGCGAGAACCGTGTAAAAAGTACAAGTTTTTGCACCATGTTTCAAAACAACGTGGAAAAGATGACATTTTTACACTGTTATACGTAACAACGATGCATAAATGTGAAGTCTTTAAACGTTTCAACGAAACAATGATCACATTTTTCTAGCACGTTACTCGAGAACCGTGTAAAAAGTACAAGTTTTTGCACCATGTTTCAAAACAACTGTGAAAAGATCACTTTTTACACTGTTATACGTAACAACGATGCATAAAGGTGAAATCTTTAAATGTTTCAAGAAAACAATGATCACATTATTCCTGCACGTTACGCGAGAACCGTGTAAAAAGTACTAGTTTTTGCACCATGTTTCAAAACAACTGTGGAAAAGATGACATTTTTACACTGATATACGTGACGATGACGCAAAAAAGGTGAAATGTTTAAACGTTTCAACGAAACAATGATCACATTTTTCTACCACGTTACGCTAGAACCGTGTTAAAAGTACTAGTTTTTGCACCATGTTTCAAAATAACGTTGAAAATATCACATTTTTACACTGTTATTCGCAACAACGATGTATAAAGGTGAAATCTTTAAACGTTTCAACGAAACAATGATCACATTTTTCTAGCACATCACGCGAGAACCGTGTAAAAATTACTAGTTTTTGCACCATGTTTCAAACCAACTGTGAAAAATATCACCTTTTACATTGTTATACGTAACAACGTTGCATAAAGGTGAAATCTTTAAACGTTTCAAGAAAACAATGATCACATATCTCTTGCACGTTACGCGAGAACCGTGTAAAAACTACTAGTTTTTGCACCATGTTTCAAAACAACTGTGGAAAAGATCACATTTTTACACTGTTATACGTGACGACGACGCAAAAAAGGTGAAATGTTTAAACGTTTCAACGAAACAATGATCACATTTTTCTACCACGTTACGCGAGAACCGTGTAAAAAACACTAGTTTTTGCACCATGTTTCAAAACAGCTGTGAAAAAGATCACAATTTTACACTATTATACGTCACAATGATGCAAAAAGGTTAAGTCTTTAAACGTTTCAACGAAACAATGATCACATTTTTCTAGCACGTTGCGCGAGAACCGTGTAAAAAGTACAAGTTTTTGCACCATGTTTCAAAACAACGTGGAAAAGATGACATTTTTACACTGTTATACGTAACAACGATGCATAAATGTGAAGTCTTTAAATGTTTCAAGAAAACAATGATCATATTATTCCTGCACGTTACGCGAGAACCGTGTAAAAAGTACTAGTTTTTGCACCATGTTTCAAAACAACTGTGGAAAAGATGGCATTTTTACACTGATATGCGTGACGATGACGCAAAAAAGGTGAAATGTTTAAACGTTTCAACGAAACAATGATCACATTTTTCTACCACGTTACGCTAGAACCGTGTTAAAAGTACTAGTTTTTACACCATGTTTCAAAACAACGTTGAAAATATCACATTTTTACACTGTTATTCGCAACAACGATGTATAAAGGTGAAATCTTTAAACGTTTCAACGAAACAATGATCACATTTTTCTAGCACATCACGCGAGAACCGTGTAAAAAGTACTAGTTTTTGCACCATGTTTCAAAACAACTGTGAAAAAGATCACCTTTTACATTGTTATACGTAACAACGTTGCATAAAGGTGAAATCTTTAAACGTTTCAAGAAAACAATGATCACATTTCTCTTGCACGTTACGCGAGAACCGTGTAAAAACTACTAGTTTTTGCACCATGTTTCAAAACAACTGTGGAAAAGATCACATTTTTACACTGTTATACGTGACGACGACGCAAAAAAGGTGAAATGTTTAAACGTTTCAACGAAACAATGATCACATTTTTCTACCACGTTACGCGAGAACCGTGTAAAAAACACTAGTTTTTGCACCATGTTTCAAAACAGCTGTGAAAAAGATCACAATTTTACACTGTTATACGTCACAATGATGCAAAAAGGTTAAGTCTTTAAACGTTTCAACGAAACAATGATCACATTTTTCTAGCACGTTACGCGAGAACCGTGTAAAAAGTACAAGTTTTTGCACCATGTTTCAAAACAACGTGGAAAAGATGACATTTTTACACTGTTATACGTAACAACGATGCATAAATGTGAAGTCTTTAAATGTTTCAAGAAAACAATGATCATATTATTCCTGCACGTTACGCGAGAACCGTGTAAAAAGTACTAGTTTTTGCACCATGTTTCAAAACAACTGTGGAAAAGATGGCATTTTTACACTGATATACGTGACGATGACGCAAAAAAGGTGAAATGTTTAAACGTTTCAACGAAACAATGATCACATTTTTCTACCACGTTACGCTAGAACCGTGTTAAAAGTACTAGTTTTTGCACCATGTTTCAAAACAACGTTGAAAATATCACATTTTTACACTGTTATTCGCAACAACGATGTATAAAGGTGAAATCTTTAAACGTTTCAACGAAACAATGATCACATTTTTCTAGCACATCACGCGAGAACCGTGTAAAAATTACTAGTTTTTGCACCATGTTTCAAACCAACTGTGAAAAATATCACCTTTTACATTGTTATACGTAACAACGTTGCATAAAGGTGAAATCTTTAAACGTTTCAAGAAAACAATGATCACATATCTCTTGCACGTTACGCGAGAACCGTGTAAAAACTACTAGTTTTTGCACCATGTTTCAAAACAACTGTGGAAAAGATCACATTTTTACACTGTTATACGTGACGACGACGCAAAAAAGGTGAAATGTTTAAACGTTTCAACGAAACAATGATCACATTTTTCTACCACGTTACGCGAGAACCGTGTAAAAAACACTAGTTTTTGCACCATGTTTCAAAACAGCTGTGAAAAAGATCACAATTTTACACTGTTATACGTCACAATGATGCAAAAAGGTTAAGTCTTTAAACGTTTCAACGAAACAATGATCACATTTTTCTAGCACGTTACGCGAGAACCGTGTAAAAAGTACAAGTTTTTGCACCATGTTTCAAAACAACGTGGAAAAGATGACATTTTTACACTGTTATACGTAACAACGATGCATAAATGTGAAGTCTTTAAACGTTTCAACGAAACAATGATCACATTTTTCTAGCACGTTACTCGAGAACCGTGTAAAAAGTACAAGTTTTTGCACCATGTTTCAAAACAACTGTGAAAAGATCACTTTTTACACTGTTATACGTAACAACGATGCATAAAGGTGAAATCTTTAAATGTTTCAAGAAACAATGATCACATTATTCCTGCACGTTACGCGAGAACCGTGTAAAAAGTACTAGTTTTTGCACCATGTTTCAAAACAACTGTGGAAAAGATGACATTTTTACACTGATATACGTGACGATGACGCAAAAAAGGTGAAATGTTTAAACGTTTCAACGAAACAATGATCACATTTTTCTAGCACGTTACGCTAGAACCGTGTTAAAACTACTAGTTTTTGCACCATGTTTCAAAACAACTGTGGAAAAGATCACATTTTTACACTGTTATACGTGACGACGACGCAAAAAAGGTGAAATTTTTAAACGTTTCAACGAAACAATGATCACATTTTTTACCACGTTACGCGAGAACCGTGTAAAAAGCACTAGTTTTTGCAGCATGTTTCAAAACAACTGTGGAAAAGATCACAATTTTACACTGTTATACGTCACAACGATGCAAAAAGGTTAAGTCTTTAAACGTTTCAACGAAACAATGATCACATTTTTCTAGCACGTTACGCGAGAACCGTGTAAAAAGTACAAGATTTTGCACCATGTTTCAAAACAACGTGGAAAAGATGACATTTTTACACTGTTATACGTAACAACGATGCATAAATGTAAAGTCTTTAAACGTTTCAACGAAACAATGATCACATTTTTCTAGCACGTTACTCGAGAACCGTGTAAAAAGTACAAGTTTTTGCACCATGTTTCAAAACAACTGTGAAAAGATCACTTTTTACACTGTTATACATAACAACGATGCATAAAGGTGAAATCTTTAAATGTTTCAAGAAACAATGATCACATTATTCCTGCACGTTACGCGAGAACCGTGTAAAAAGTACTAGTTTTTGCACCATGTTTCAAAACAACTGTGGAAAAGATCACAATTTTACACTGTTATACGTCACAACGATTCAAAAAGGTTAAGTCTTTAAACGTTTCAACGAAACAATGATCACATTTTTATAGCACGTTACGCGAGAACCGTGTAAAAAGTACAAGTTTTTGCACCATGTTTCAAAACAACGTGGAAAAGATGACATTTTTACACTGTTATACGTAACAACGATGCATAAATGTGAAGTCTTTAAATGTTTCAAGAAAACAATGATCATATTATTCCTGCACGTTACGCGAGAACCGTGTAAAAAGTACTAGTTTTTGCACCATGTTTCAAAACAACTGTGGAAAAGATGGCATTTTTACACTGATATACGTGACGATGACGCAAAAAAGGTGAAATGTTTAAACGTTTCAACGAAACAATGATCACATTTTTCTACCACGTTACGCTAGAACCGTGTTAAAAGTACTAGTTTTTGCACCATGTTTCAAAACAACGTTGAAAATATCACATTTTTACACTGTTATTCGCAACAACGATGTATAAAGGTGAAATCTTTAAACGTTTCAACGAAACAATGATCACATTTTTCTAGCACATCACGCGAGAACCGTGTAAAAATTACTAGTTTTTGCACCATGTTTCAAACCAACTGTGAAAAATATCACCTTTTACATTGTTATACGTAACAACGTTGCATAAAGGTGAAATCTTTAAACGTTTCAAGAAAACAATGATCACATATCTCTTGCACGTTACGCGAGAACCGTGTAAAAACTACTAGTTTTTGCACCATGTTTCAAAACAACTGTGGAAAAGATCACATTTTTACACTGTTATACGTGACGACGACGCAAAAAAGGTGAAATGTTTAAACGTTTCAACGAAACAATGATCACATTTTTCTACCACGTTACGCGAGAACCGTGTAAAAAACACTAGTTTTTGCACCATGTTTCAAAACAGCTGTGAAAAAGATCACAATTTTACACTGTTATACGTCACAATGATGCAAAAAGGTTAAGTCTTTAAACGTTTCAACGAAACAATGATCACATTTTTCTAGCACGTTACGCGAGAACCGTGTAAAAAGTACAAGTTTTTGCACCATGTTTCAAAACAACGTGGAAAAGATGACATTTTTACACTGTTATACGTAACAACGATGCATAAATGTGAAGTCTTTAAATGTTTCAAGAAAACAATGATCATATTATTCCTGCACGTTACGCGAGAACCGTGTAAAAAGTACTAGTTTTTGCACCATGTTTCAAAACAACTGTGGAAAAGATGGCATTTTTACACTGATATACGTGACGATGACGCAAAAAAGGTGAAATGTTTAAACGTTTCAACGAAACAATGATCACATTTTTCTACCACGTTACGCTAGAACCGTGTTAAAAGTACTAGTTTTTGCACCATGTTTCAAAACAACGTTGAAAATATCACATTTTTACACTGTTATTCGCAACAACGATGTATAAAGGTGAAATCTTTAAACGTTTCAACGAAACAATGATCACATTTTTCAAGCACATCACGCGAGAACCGTGTAAAAATTACTAGTTTTTGCACCATGTTTCAAACCAACTGTGAAAAATATCACCTTTTACATTGTTATACGTAACAACGTTGCATAAAGGTGAAATCTTTAAACGTTTCAAGAAAACAATGATCACATATCTCTTGCACGTTACGCGAGAACCGTGTAAAAACTACTAGTTTTTGCACCATGTTTCAAAACAACTGTGGAAAAGATCACATTTTTACACTGTTATACGTGACGACGACGCAAAAAAGGTGAAATGTTTAAACGTTTCAACGAAACAATGATCACATTTTTCTACCACGTTACGCGAGAACCGTGTAAAAAACACTAGTTTTTGCACCATGTTTCAAAACAGCTGTGAAAAAGATCACAATTTTACACTGTTATACGTCACAATGATGCAAAAAGGTTAAGTCTTTAAACGTTTCAACGAAACAATGATCACATTTTTCTAGCACGTTACGCGAGAACCGTGTAAAAAGTACAAGTTTTTGCACCATGTTTCAAAACAACGTGGAAAAGATGACATTTTTACACTGTTATACGTAACAACGATGCATAAATGTGAAGTCTTTAAACGTTTCAACGAAACAATGATCACATTTTTCTAGCACGTTACTCGAGAACCGTGTAAAAAGTACAAGTTTTTGCACCATGTTTCAAAACAACTGTGAAAAGATCACTTTTTACACTGTTATACGTAACAACGATGCATAAAGGTGAAATCTTTAAATGTTTCAAGAAACAATGATCACATTATTCCTGCACGTTACGCGAGAACCGTGTAAAAAGTACTAGTTTTTGCACCATGTTTCAAAACAACTGTGGAAAAGATGACATTTTTACACTGATATACGTGACGATGACGCAAAAAAGGTGAAATGTTTAAACGTTTCAACGAAACAATGATCACATTTTTCTAGCACGTTACGCTAGAACCGTGTTAAAACTACTAGTTTTTGCACCATGTTTCAAAACAACTGTGGAAAAGATCACATTTTTACACTGTTATACGTGACGACGACGCAAAAAAGGTGAAATTTTTAAACGTTTCAACGAAACAATGATCACATTTTTTACCACGTTACGCGAGAACCGTGTAAAAAGCACTAGTTTTTGCAGCATGTTTCAAAACAACTGTGGAAAAGATCACAATTTTACACTGTTATACGTCACAACGATGCAAAAAGGTTAAGTCTTTAAACGTTTCAACGAAACAATGATCACATTTTTCTAGCACGTTACGCGAGAACCGTGTAAAAAGTACAAGATTTTGCACCATGTTTCAAAACAACGTGGAAAAGATGACATTTTTACACTGTTATACGTAACAACGATGCATAAATGTAAAGTCTTTAAACGTTTCAACGAAACAATGATCACATTTTTCTAGCACGTTACTCGAGAACCGTGTAAAAAGTACAAGTTTTTGCACCATGTTTCAAAACAACTGTGAAAAGATCACTTTTTACACTGTTATACATAACAACGATGCATAAAGGTGAAATCTTTAAATGTTTCAAGAAACAATGATCACATTATTCCTGCACGTTACGCGAGAACCGTGTAAAAAGTACTAGTTTTTGCACCATGTTTCAAAACAACTGTGGAAAAGATCACAATTTTACACTGTTATACGTCACAACGATTCAAAAAGGTTAAGTCTTTAAACGTTTCAACGAAACAATGATCACATTTTTATAGCACGTTACGCGAGAACCGTGTAAAAAGTACAAGTTTTTGCACCATGTTTCAAAACAACGTGGAAAAGATGACATTTTTACACTGTTATACGTAACAACGATGCATAAAGGTGAAATCTTTAAATGTTTCAAGAAACAATGATCACATTATTCCTGCACGTTACGCGAGAACCGTGTAAAAAGTACTAGTTTTTGCACCATGTTTCAAAACAACTGTGGAAAAGATGACATTTTTACACTGATATACGTGACAATGACGCAAAAAAGGTGAAATGTTTAAACGTTTCAACGAAACAATGATCACATTTTTCTACCACGTTACGCTAGAACCGTGTTAAAAGTACTAGTTTTTGCACCATGTTTCAAAACAACGTTGAAAATATCACATTTTTACACTGTTATTCGCAACAACGATGTATAAAGGTGAAATCTTTAAACGTTTCAACGAAACAATGATCACATTTTTCTAGCACATCACGCGAGAACCGTGTAAAAAGTACTAGTTTTTGCACCATGTTTCAAAACAACTGTGAAAAATATCACCTTTTACATTGTTATACGTAACAACGTTGCATAAAGGTGAAATCTTTAAACGTTTCAAGAAAACAATGATCACATTTCTCTTGCACGTTACGCGAGAACCGTGTAAAAACTACTAGTTTTTGCACCATGTTTCAAAACAACTGTGGAAAAGATCACATTTTTACATTGTTATACGTGACGACGACGCAAAAAAGGTGAAATGTTTAAACGTTTCAATGAAACAATGATCACATTTTTCTACCACGTTAGGCGAGAACCGTGTAAAAAACACTAGTTTTTGCACCATGTTTCAAAACAACTGTGGAAAAGATCACAATTTTACACTGTTATACGTCACAATGATGCAAAAAGGTTAAGTCTTTAAACGTTTCAACGAAACAATGATCACATTTTTCTAGCACGTTACGCGAGAACCGTGTAAAAAGTACAAGTCTTTGCACCATGTTTCAAAACAACGTGGAAAAGATGACATTTTTACACTGTTATACGTAACAACGATGCATAAATGTGAAGTCTTTAAACGTTTCAACGAAACAATGATCACATTTTTCTAGCACGTTACTCGAGAACCGTGTAAAAAGTACAAGTTTTTGCACCATGTTTCAAAACAACTGTGAAAAGATCACTTTTTACACTGTTATACATAACAACGATGCATAAAGGTGAAATCTTTAAATGTTTCAAGAAACAATGATCACATTATTCCTGCACGTTACGCGAGAACCGTGTAAAAAGTACTAGTTTTTGCACCATGTTTCAAAACAACTGTGGAAAAGATCACAATTTTACACTGTTATACGTCACAACGATTCAAAAAGGTTAAGTCTTTAAACGTTTCAACGAAACAATGATCACATTTTTATAGCACGTTACGCGAGAACCGTGTAAAAAGTACAAGTTTTTGCACCATGTTTCAAAACAACGTGGAAAAGATGACATTTTTACACTGTTATACGTAACAACGATGCATAAAGGTGAAATCTTTAAACGTTTCAACGAAACAATGATCACATTTTTCTAGCACATCACGCGAGAACCGTGTAAAAATTACTAGTTTTTGCACCATGTTTCAAACCAACTGTGAAAAATATCACCTTTTACATTGTTATACGTAACAACGTTGCATAAAGGTGAAATCTTTAAACGTTTCAAGAAAACAATGATCACATATCTCTTGCACGTTACGCGAGAACCGTGTAAAAACTACTAGTTTTTGCACCATGTTTCAAAACAACTGTGGAAAAGATCACATTTTTACACTGTTATACGTGACGACGACGCAAAAAAGGTGAAATGTTTAAACGTTTCAACGAAACAATGATCACATTTTTCTACCACGTTACGCGAGAACCGTGTAAAAAACACTAGTTTTTGCACCATGTTTCAAAACAGCTGTGAAAAAGATCACAATTTTACACTGTTATACGTCACAATGATGCAAAAAGGTTAAGTCTTTAAACGTTTCAACGAATCAATGATCACATTTTTCTAGCACGTTACGCGAGAACCGTGTAAAAAGTACAAGTTTTTGCACCATGTTTCAAAACAACGTGGAAAAGATGACATTTTTACACTGTTATACGTAACAACGATGCATAAATGTGAAGTCTTTAAACGTTTCAACGAAACAATGATCACATTTTTCTAGCACGTTACTCGAGAACCGTGTAAAAAGTACAAGTTTTTGCACCATGTTTCAAAACAACTGTGAAAAGATCACTTTTTACACTGTTATACGTAACAACGATGCATAAAGGTGAAATCTTTAAATGTTTCAAGAAACAATGATCACATTATTCCTGCACGTTACGCGAGAACCGTGTAAAAAGTACTAGTTTTTGCACCATGTTTCAAAACAACTGTGGAAAAGATGACATTTTTACACTGATATACGTGACGATGACGCAAAAAAGGTGAAATGTTTAAACGTTTCAACGAAACAATGATCACATTTTTCTAGCACGTTACGCTAGAACCGTGTTAAAACTACTAGTTTTTGCACCATGTTTCAAAACAACTGTGGAAAAGATCACATTTTTACACTGTTATACGTGACGACGACGCAAAAAAGGTGAAATTTTTAAACGTTTCAACGAAACAATGATCACATTTTTTACCACGTTACGCGAGAACCGTGTAAAAAGCACTAGTTTTTGCAGCATGTTTCAAAACAACTGTGGAAAAGATCACAATTTTACACTGTTATACGTCACAACGATGCAAAAAGGTTAAGTCTTTAAACGTTTCAACGAAACAATGATCACATTTTTCTAGCACGTTACGCGAGAACCGTGTAAAAAGTACAAGATTTTGCACCATGTTTCAAAACAACGTGGAAAAGATGACATTTTTACACTGTTATACGTAACAACGATGCATAAATGTAAAGTCTTTAAACGTTTCAACGAAACAATGATCACATTTTTCTAGCACGTTACTCGAGAACCGTGTAAAAAGTACAAGTTTTTGCACCATGTTTCAAAACAACTGTGAAAAGATCACTTTTTACACTGTTATACATAACAACGATGCATAAAGGTGAAATCTTTAAATGTTTCAAGAAACAATGATCACATTATTCCTGCACGTTACGCGAGAACCGTGTAAAAAGTACTAGTTTTTGCACCATGTTTCAAAACAACTGTGGAAAAGATCACAATTTTACACTGTTATACGTCACAACGATTCAAAAAGGTTAAGTCTTTAAACGTTTCAACGAAACAATGATCACATTTTTATAGCACGTTACGCGAGAACCGTGTAAAAAGTACAAGTTTTTGCACCATGTTTCAAAACAACGTGGAAAAGATGACATTTTTACACTGTTATACGTAACAACGATGCATAAAGGTGAAATCTTTAAATGTTTCAAGAAACAATGATCACATTATTCCTGCACGTTACGCGAGAACCGTGTAAAAAGTACTAGTTTTTGCACCATGTTTCAAAACAACTGTGGAAAAGATGACATTTTTACACTGATATACGTGACAATGACGCAAAAAAGGTGAAATGTTTAAACGTTTCAACGAAACAATGATCACATTTTTCTACCACGTTACGCTAGAACCGTGTTAAAAGTACTAGTTTTTGCACCATGTTTCAAAACAACGTTGAAAATATCACATTTTTACACTGTTATTCGCAACAACGATGTATAAAGGTGAAATCTTTAAACGTTTCAACGAAACAATGATCACATTTTTCTAGCACATCACGCGAGAACCGTGTAAAAAGTACTAGTTTTTGCACCATGTTTCAAAACAACTGTGAAAAATATCACCTTTTACATTGTTATACGTAACAACGTTGCATAAAGGTGAAATCTTTAAACGTTTCAAGAAAACAATGATCACATTTCTCTTGCACGTTACGCGAGAACCGTGTAAAAACTACTAGTTTTTGCACCATGTTTCAAAACAACTGTGGAAAAGATCACATTTTTACATTGTTATACGTGACGACGACGCAAAAAAGGTGAAATGTTTAAACGTTTCAATGAAACAATGATCACATTTTTCTACCACGTTAGGCGAGAACCGTGTAAAAAACACTAGTTTTTGCACCATGTTTCAAAACAACTGTGGAAAAGATCACAATTTTACACTGTTATACGTCACAATGATGCAAAAAGGTTAAGTCTTTAAACGTTTCAACGAAACAATGATCACATTTTTCTAGCACGTTACGCGAGAACCGTGTAAAAAGTACAAGTCTTTGCACCATGTTTCAAAACAACGTGGAAAAGATGACATTTTTACACTGTTATACGTAACAACGATGCATAAATGTGAAGTCTTTAAACGTTTCAACGAAACAATGATCACATTTTTCTAGCACGTTACTCGAGAACCGTGTAAAAAGTACAAGTTTTTGCACCATGTTTCAAAACAACTGTGAAAAGATCACTTTTTACACTGTTATACATAACAACGATGCATAAAGGTGAAATCTTTAAATGTTTCAAGAAACAATGATCACATTATTCCTGCACGTTACGCGAGAACCGTGTAAAAAGTACTAGTTTTTGCACCATGTTTCAAAACAACTGTGGAAAAGATCACAATTTTACACTGTTATACGTCACAACGATTCAAAAAGGTTAAGTCTTTAAACGTTTCAACGAAACAATGATCACATTTTTATAGCACGTTACGCGAGAACCGTGTAAAAAGTACAAGTTTTTGCACCATGTTTCAAAACAACGTGGAAAAGATGACATTTTTACACTGTTATACGTAACAACGATGCATAAAGGTGAAATCTTTAAACGTTTCAACGAAACAATGATCACATTTTTCTAGCACATCACGCGAGAACCGTGTAAAAATTACTAGTTTTTGCACCATGTTTCAAACCAACTGTGAAAAATATCACCTTTTACATTGTTATACGTAACAACGTTGCATAAAGGTGAAATCTTTAAACGTTTCAAGAAAACAATGATCACATATCTCTTGCACGTTACGCGAGAACCGTGTAAAAACTACTAGTTTTTGCACCATGTTTCAAAACAACTGTGGAAAAGATCACATTTTTACACTGTTATACGTGACGACGACGCAAAAAAGGTGAAATGTTTAAACGTTTCAACGAAACAATGATCACATTTTTCTACCACGTTACGCGAGAACCGTGTAAAAAACACTAGTTTTTGCACCATGTTTCAAAACAGCTGTGAAAAAGATCACAATTTTACACTGTTATACGTCACAATGATGCAAAAAGGTTAAGTCTTTAAACGTTTCAACGAATCAATGATCACATTTTTCTAGCACGTTACGCGAGAACCGTGTAAAAAGTACAAGTTTTTGCACCATGTTTCAAAACAACGTGGAAAAGATGACATTTTTACACTGTTATACGTAACAACGATGCATAAATGTGAAGTCTTTAAACGTTTCAACGAAACAATGATCACATTTTTCTAGCACGTTACTCGAGAACCGTGTAAAAAGTACAAGTTTTTGCACCATGTTTCAAAACAACTGTGAAAAGATCACTTTTTACACTGTTATACGTAACAACGATGCATAAAGGTGAAATCTTTAAATGTTTCAAGAAACAATGATCACATTATTCCTGCACGTTACGCGAGAACCGTGTAAAAAGTACTAGTTTTTGCACCATGTTTCAAAACAACTGTGGAAAAGATGACATTTTTACACTGATATACGTGACGATGACGCAAAAAAGGTGAAATGTTTAAACGTTTCAACGAAACAATGATCACATTTTTCTAGCACGTTACGCTAGAACCGTGTTAAAACTACTAGTTTTTGCACCATGTTTCAAAACAACTGTGGAAAAGATCACATTTTTACACTGTTATACGTGACGACGACGCAAAAAAGGTGAAATTTTTAAACGTTTCAACGAAACAATGATCACATTTTTTACCACGTTACGCGAGAACCGTGTAAAAAGCACTAGTTTTTGCAGCATGTTTCAAAACAACTGTGGAAAAGATCACAATTTTACACTGTTATACGTCACAACGATGCAAAAAGGTTAAGTCTTTAAACGTTTCAACGAAACAATGATCACATTTTTCTAGCACGTTACGCGAGAACCGTGTAAAAAGTACAAGATTTTGCACCATGTTTCAAAACAACGTGGAAAAGATGACATTTTTACACTGTTATACGTAACAACGATGCATAAATGTAAAGTCTTTAAACGTTTCAACGAAACAATGATCACATTTTTCTAGCACGTTACTCGAGAACCGTGTAAAAAGTACAAGTTTTTGCACCATGTTTCAAAACAACTGTGAAAAGATCACTTTTTACACTGTTATACATAACAACGATGCATAAAGGTGAAATCTTTAAATGTTTCAAGAAACAATGATCACATTATTCCTGCACGTTACGCGAGAACCGTGTAAAAAGTACTAGTTTTTGCACCATGTTTCAAAACAACTGTGGAAAAGATCACAATTTTACACTGTTATACGTCACAACGATTCAAAAAGGTTAAGTCTTTAAACGTTTCAACGAAACAATGATCACATTTTTATAGCACGTTACGCGAGAACCGTGTAAAAAGTACAAGTTTTTGCACCATGTTTCAAAACAACGTGGAAAAGATGACATTTTTACACTGTTATACGTAACAACGATGCATAAAGGTGAAATCTTTAAATGTTTCAAGAAACAATGATCACATTATTCCTGCACGTTACGCGAGAACCGTGTAAAAAGTACTAGTTTTTGCACCATGTTTCAAAACAACTGTGGAAAAGATGACATTTTTACACTGATATACGTGACAATGACGCAAAAAAGGTGAAATGTTTAAACGTTTCAACGAAACAATGATCACATTTTTCTACCACGTTACGCTAGAACCGTGTTAAAAGTACTAGTTTTTGCACCATGTTTCAAAACAACGTTGAAAATATCACATTTTTACACTGTTATTCGCAACAACGATGTATAAAGGTGAAATCTTTAAACGTTTCAACGAAACAATGATCACATTTTTCTAGCACATCACGCGAGAACCGTGTAAAAAGTACTAGTTTTTGCACCATGTTTCAAAACAACTGTGAAAAATATCACCTTTTACATTGTTATACGTAACAACGTTGCATAAAGGTGAAATCTTTAAACGTTTCAAGAAAACAATGATCACATTTCTCTTGCACGTTACGCGAGAACCGTGTAAAAACTACTAGTTTTTGCACCATGTTTCAAAACAACTGTGGAAAAGATCACATTTTTACATTGTTATACGTGACGACGACGCAAAAAAGGTGAAATGTTTAAACGTTTCAATGAAACAATGATCACATTTTTCTACCACGTTAGGCGAGAACCGTGTAAAAAACACTAGTTTTTGCACCATGTTTCAAAACAACTGTGGAAAAGATCACAATTTTACACTGTTATACGTCACAATGATGCAAAAAGGTTAAGTCTTTAAACGTTTCAACGAAACAATGATCACATTTTTCTAGCACGTTACGCGAGAACCGTGTAAAAAGTACAAGTCTTTGCACCATGTTTCAAAACAACGTGGAAAAGATGACATTTTTACACTGTTATACGTAACAACGATGCATAAATGTGAAGTCTTTAAACGTTTCAACGAAACAATGATCACATTTTTCTAGCACGTTACTCGAGAACCGTGTAAAAAGTACAAGTTTTTGCACCATGTTTCAAAACAACTGTGAAAAGATCACTTTTTACACTGTTATACATAACAACGATGCATAAAGGTGAAATCTTTAAATGTTTCAAGAAACAATGATCACATTATTCCTGCACGTTACGCGAGAACCGTGTAAAAAGTACTAGTTTTTGCACCATATTTCAAAACAACTGTGGAAAAGATCACAATTTTACACTGTTATACGTCACAACGATTCAAAAAGGTTAAGTCTTTAAACGTTTCAACGAAACAATGATCACATTTTTATAGCACGTTACGCGAGAACCGTGTAAAAAGTACAAGTTTTTGCACCATGTTTCAAAACAACGTGGAAAAGATGACATTTTTACACTGTTATACGTAACAACGATGCATAAAGGTGAAATCTTTAAACGTTTCAACGAAACAATGATCACATTTTTCTAGCACATCACGCGAGAACCGTGTAAAAATTACTAGTTTTTGCACCATGTTTCAAACCAACTGTGAAAAATATCACCTTTTACATTGTTATACGTAACAACGTTGCATAAAGGTGAAATCTTTAAACGTTTCAAGAAAACAATGATCACATATCTCTTGCACGTTACGCGAGAACCGTGTAAAAACTACTAGTTTTTGCACCATGTTTCAAAACAACTGTGGAAAAGATCACATTTTTACACTGTTATACGTGACGACGACGCAAAAAAGGTGAAATGTTTAAACGTTTCAACGAAACAATGATCACATTTTTCTACCACGTTACGCGAGAACCGTGTAAAAAACACTAGTTTTTGCACCATGTTTCAAAACAGCTGTGAAAAAGATCACAATTTTACACTGTTATACGTCACAATGATGCAAAAAGGTTAAGTCTTTAAACGTTTCAACGAAACAATGATCACATTTTTCTAGCACGTTACGCGAGAACCGTGTAAAAAGTACAAGTTTTTGCACCATGTTTCAAAACAACGTGGAAAAGATGACATTTTTACACTGTTATACGTAACAACGATGCATAAATGTGACGTCTTTAAACGTTTCAACGAAACAATGATCACATTTTTCTAGCACGTTACTCGAGAACCGTGTAAAAAGTACAAGTTTTTGCACCATGTTTCAAAACAACTGTGAAAAGATCACTTTTTACACTGTTATACGTAACAACGATGCATAAAGGTGAAATCTTTAAATGTTTCAAGAAACAATGATCACATTATTCCTGCACGTTACGCGAGAACCGTGTAAAAAGTACTAGTTTTTGCACCATGTTTCAAAACAACTGTGGAAAAGATGACATTTTTACACTGATATACGTGACGATGACGCAAAAAAGGTGAAATGTTTAAACGTTTCAACGAAACAATGATCACATTTTTCTAGCACGTTACGCTAGAACCGTGTTAAAACTACTAGTTTTTGCACCATGTTTCAAAACAACTGTGGAAAAGATCACATTTTTACACTGTTATACGTGACGACGACGCAAAAAAGGTGAAATTTTTAAACGTTTCAACGAAACAATGATCACATTTTTTACCACGTTACGCGAGAACCGTGTAAAAAGCACTAGTTTTTGCAGCATGTTTCAAAACAACTGTGGAAAAGATCACAATTTTACACTGTTATACGTCACAACGATGCAAAAAGGTTAAGTCTTTAAACGTTTCAACGAAACAATGATCACATTTTTCTAGCACGTTACGCGAGAACCGTGTAAAAAGTACAAGATTTTGCACCATGTTTCAAAACAACGTGGAAAAGATGACATTTTTACACTGTTATACGTAACAACGATGCATAAATGTAAAGTCTTTAAACGTTTCAACGAAACAATGATCACATTTTTCTAGCACGTTACTCGAGAACCGTGTAAAAAGTACAAGTTTTTGCACCATGTTTCAAAACAACTGTGAAAAGATCACTTTTTACACTGTTATACATAACAACGATGCATAAAGGTGAAATCTTTAAATGTTTCAAGAAACAATGATCACATTATTCCTGCACGTTACGCGAGAACCGTGTAAAAAGTACTAGTTTTTGCACCATGTTTCAAAACAACTGTGGAAAAGATCACAATTTTACACTGTTATACGTGACGACGACGCAAAAAAGGTGAAATTTTTAAACGTTTCAACGAAACAATGATCACATTTTTTACCACGTTACGCGAGAACCGTGTAAAAAGCACTAGTTTTTGCAGCATGTTTCAAAACAACTGTGGAAAAGATCACAATTTTACACTGTTATACGTCACAACGATGCAAAAAGGTTAAGTCTTTAAACGTTTCAACGAAACAATGATCACATTTTTCTAGCACGTTACGCGAGAACCGTGTAAAAAGTACAAGATTTTGCACCATGTTTCAAAACAACGTGGAAAAGATGACATTTTTACACTGTTATACGTAACAACGATGCATAAAGGTGAAATCTTTAAATGTTTCAAGAAACAATGATCACATTATTCCTGCACGTTACGCGAGAACCGTGTAAAAAGTACTAGTTTTTGCACCATGTTTCAAAACAACTGTGGAAAAGATCACAATTTTACACTGTTATACGTCACAACGATTCAAAAAGGTTAAGTCTTTAAACGTTTCAACGAAACAATGATCACATTTTTATAGCACGTTACGCGAGAACCGTGTAAAAAGTACAAGTTTTTGCACCATGTTTCAAAACAACGTGGAAAAGATGACATTTTTACACTGTTATACGTAACAACGATGCATAAAGGTGAAATCTTTAAATGTTTCAAGAAACAATGATCACATTATTCCTGCACGTTACGCGAGAACCGTGTAAAAAGTACTAGTTTTTGCACCATGTTTCAAAACAACTGTGGAAAAGATGACATTTTTACACTGATATACGTGACAATGACGCAAAAAAGGTGAAATGTTTAAACGTTTCAACGAAACAATGATCACATTTTTCTACCACGTTACGCTAGAACCGTGTTAAAAGTACTAGTTTTTGCACCATGTTTCAAAACAACGTTGAAAATATCACATTTTTACACTGTTATTCGCAACAACGATGTATAAAGGTGAAATCTTTAAACGTTTCAACGAAACAATGATCACATTTTTCTAGCACATCACGCGAGAACCGTGTAAAAAGTACTAGTTTTTGCACCATGTTTCAAAACAACTGTGAAAAATATCACCTTTTACATTGTTATACGTAACAACGTTGCATAAAGGTGAAATCTTTAAACGTTTCAAGAAAACAATGATCACATTTCTCTTGCACGTTACGCGAGAACCGTGTAAAAACTACTAGTTTTTGCACCATGTTTCAAAACAACTGTGGAAAAGATCACATTTTTACATTGTTATACGTGACGACGACGCAAAAAAGGTGAAATGTTTAAACGTTTCAATGAAACAATGATCACATTTTTCTACCACGTTAGGCGAGAACCGTGTAAAAAACACTAGTTTTTGCACCATGTTTCAAAACAACTGTGGAAAAGATCACAATTTTACACTGTTATACGTCACAATGATGCAAAAAGGTTAAGTCTTTAAACGTTTCAACGAAACAATGATCACATTTTTCTAGCACGTTACGCGAGAACCGTGTAAAAAGTACAAGTCTTTGCACCATGTTTCAAAACAACGTGGAAAAGATGACATTTTTACACTGTTATACGTAACAACGATGCATAAATGTGAAGTCTTTAAACGTTTCAACGAAACAATGATCACATTTTTCTAGCACGTTACTCGAGAACCGTGTAAAAAGTACAAGTTTTTGCACCATGTTTCAAAACAACAGTGAAAAGATCACTTTTTACACTGTTATACATAACAACGATGCATAAAGGTGAAATCTTTAAATGTTTCAAGAAACAATGATCACATTATTCCTGCACGTTACGCGAGAACCGTGTAAAAAGTACTAGTTTTTGCACCATGTTTCAAAACAACTGTGGAAAAGATCACAATTTTACACTGTTATACGTCACAACGATTCAAAAAGGTTAAGTCTTTAAACGTTTCAACGAAACAATGATCACATTTTTATAGCACGTTACGCGAGAACCGTGTAAAAAGTACAAGTTTTTGCACCATGTTTCAAAACAACGTGGAAAAGATGACATTTTTACACTGTTATACGTAACAACGATGCATAAAGGTGAAATCTTTAAACGTTTCAACGAAACAATGATCACATTTTTCTAGCACATCACGCGAGAACCGTGTAAAAATTACTAGTTTTTGCACCATGTTTCAAACCAACTGTGAAAAATATCACCTTTTACATTGTTATACGTAACAACGTTGCATAAAGGTGAAATCTTTAAACGTTTCAAGAAAACAATGATCACATATCTCTTGCACGTTACGCGAGAACCGTGTAAAAACTACTAGTTTTTGCACCATGTTTCAAAACAACTGTGGAAAAGATCACATTTTTACACTGTTATACGTGACGACGACGCAAAAAAGGTGAAATGTTTAAACGTTTCAACGAAACAATGATCACATTTTTCTACCACGTTACGCGAGAACCGTGTAAAAAACACTAGTTTTTGCACCATGTTTCAAAACAGCTGTGAAAAAGATCACAATTTTACACTGTTATACGTCACAATGATGCAAAAAGGTTAAGTCTTTAAACGTTTCAACGAAACAATGATCACATTTTTCTAGCACGTTACGCGAGAACCGTGTAAAAAGTACAAGTTTTTGCACCATGTTTCAAAACAACGTGGAAAAGATGACATTTTTACACTGTTATACGTAACAACGATGCATAAATGTGAAGTCTTTAAACGTTTCAACGAAACAATGATCACATTTTTCTAGCACGTTACTCGAGAACCGTGTAAAAAGTACAAGTTTTTGCACCATGTTTCAAAACAACTGTGAAAAGATCACTTTTTACACTGTTATACGTAACAACGATGCATAAAGGTGAAATCTTTAAATGTTTCAAGAAACAATGATCACATTATTCCTGCATGTTACGCGAGAACCGTGTAAAAAGTACTAGTTTTTGCACCATGTTTCAAAACAACTGTGGAAAAGATGACATTTTTACACTGATATACGTGACGATGACGCAAAAAAGGTGAAATGTTTAAACGTTTCAACGAAACAATGATCACATTTTTCTAGCACGTTACGCTAGAACCGTGTTAAAACTACTAGTTTTTGCACCATGTTTCAAAACAACTGTGGAAAAGATCACATTTTTACACTGTTATACGTGACGACGACGCAAAAAAGGTGAAATTTTTAAACGTTTCAACGAAACAATGATCACATTTTTTACCACGTTACGCGAGAACCGTGTAAAAAGCACTAGTTTTTGCAGCATGTTTCAAAACAACTGTGGAAAAGATCACAATTTTACACTGTTATACGTCACAACGATGCAAAAAGGTTAAGTCTTTAAACGTTTCAACGAAACAATGATCACATTTTTCTAGCACGTTACGCGAGAACCGTGTAAAAAGTACAAGATTTTGCACCATGTTTCAAAACAACGTGGAAAAGATGACATTTTTACACTGTTATACGTAACAACGATGCATAAATGTAAAGTCTTTAAACGTTTCAACGAAACAATGATCACATTTTTCTAGCACGTTACTCGAGAACCGTGTAAAAAGTACAAGTTTTTGCACCATGTTTCAAAACAACTGTGAAAAGATCACTTTTTACACTGTTATACATAACAACGATGCATAAAGGTGAAATCTTTAAATGTTTCAAGAAACAATGATCACATTATTCCTGCACGTTACGCGAGAACCGTGTAAAAAGTACTAGTTTTTGCACCATGTTTCAAAACAACTGTGGAAAAGATCACAATTTTACACTGTTATACGTCACAACGATTCAAAAAGGTTAAGTCTTTAAACGTTTCAACGAAACAATGATCACATTTTTATAGCACGTTACGCGAGAACCGTGTAAAAAGTACAAGTTTTTGCACCATGTTTCAAAACAACGTGGAAAAGATGACATTTTTACACTGTTATACGTAACAACGATGCATAAAGGTGAAATCTTTAAATGTTTCAAGAAACAATGATCACATTATTCCTGCACGTTACGCGAGAACCGTGTAAAAAGTACTAGTTTTTGCACCATGTTTCAAAACAACTGTGGAAAAGATGACATTTTTACACTGATATACGTGACAATGACGCAAAAAAGGTGAAATGTTTAAACGTTTCAACGAAACAATGATCACATTTTTCTACCACGTTACGCTAGAACCGTGTTAAAAGTACTAGTTTTTGCACCATGTTTCAAAACAACGTTGAAAATATCACATTTTTACACTGTTATTCGCAACAACGATGTATAAAGGTGAAATCTTTAAACGTTTCAACGAAACAATGATCACATTTTTCTAGCACATCATGCGAGAACCGTGTAAAAAGTACTAGTTTTTGCACCATGTTTCAAAACAACTGTGAAAAATATCACCTTTTACATTGTTATACGTAACAACGTTGCATAAAGGTGAAATCTTTAAACGTTTCAAGAAAACAATGATCACATTTCTCTTGCACATTACACGAGAACCGTGTAAAAACTACTAGTTTTTGCACCATGTTTCAAAACAACTGTGGAAAAGATCACATTTTTACATTGTTATACGTGACGACGACGCAAAAAAGGTGAAATGTTTAAACGTTTCAATGAAACAATGATCACATTTTTCTACCACGTTAGGCGAGAACCGTGTAAAAAACACTAGTTTTTGCACCATGTTTCAAAACAACTGTGGAAAAGATCACAATTTTACACTGTTATACGTCACAATGATGCAAAAAGGTTAAGTCTTTAAACGTTTCAACGAAACAATGATCACATTTTTCTAGCACGTTACGCGAGAACCGTGTAAAAAGTACAAGTCTTTGCACCATGTTTCAAAACAACGTGGAAAAGATGACATTTTTACACTGTTATACGTAACAACGATGCATAAATGTGAAGTCTTTAAACGTTTCAACGAAACAATGATCACATTTTTCTAGCACGTTACTCGAGAACCGTGTAAAAAGTACAAGTTTTTGCACCATGTTTCAAAACAACTGTGAAAATATCACTTTTTACACTGTTATACATAACAACGATGCATAAAGGTGAAATCTTTAAATGTTTCAAGAAACAATGATCACATTATTCCTGCACGTTACGCGAGAACCGTGTAAAAAGTACTAGTTTTTGCACCATGTTTCAAAACAACTGTGGAAAAGATCACAATTTTACACTGTTATACGTCACAACGATTCAAAAAGGTTAAGTCTTTAAACGTTTCAACGAAACAATGATCACATTTTTATAGCACGTTACGCGAGAACCGTGTAAAAAGTACAAGTCGCAACAACCATGTTTCAAAACAACGTGGAAAAGATGACATTTTTACACTGTTATACGTAACAACGATGCATAAAGGTGAAATCTTTAAATGTTTCAAGAAACAATGATCACATTATTCCTGCACGTTACGCGAGAACCGTGTAAAAAGTACTAGTTTTTGCACCATGTTTCAAAACAACTGTGGAAAAGATGACATTTTTACACTGATATACGTGACAATGACGCAAAAAAGGTGAAATGTTTAAACGTTTCAACGAAACAATGATCACATTTTTCTACCACGTTACGCTAGAACCGTGTTAAAAGTACTAGTTTTTGCACCATGTTTCAAAACAACGTTGAAAATATCACATTTTTACACTGTTATTCGCAACAACGATGTATAAAGGTGAAATCTTTAAACGTTTCAACGAAACAATGATCACATTTTTCTAGCACATCACGCGAGAACCGTGTAAAAAGTACTAGTTTTTGCACCATGTTTCAAAACAACTATGAAAAATATCACCTTTTACATTGTTATACGTAACAACGTTGCATAAAGGTGAAATCTTTAAACGTTTCAAGAAAACAATGATCACATTTCTCTTGCACGTTACGCGAGAACCGTGTAAAAACTACTAGTTTTTGCACCATGTTTCAAAACAACTGTGGAAAAGATCACATTTTTACATTGTTATACGTGACGACGACGCAAAAAAGGTGAAATGTTTAAACGTTTCAATGAAACAATGATCACATTTTTCTACCACGTTAGGCGAGAACCGTGTAAAAAACACTAGTTTTTGCACCATGTTTCAAAACAACTGTGGAAAAGATCACAATTTTACACTGTTATACGTCACAATGATGCAAAAAGGTTAAGTCTTTAAACGTTTCAACGAAACAATGATCACATTTTTCTAGCACGTTACGCGAGAACCGTGTAAAAAGTACAAGTCTTTGCACCATGTTTCAAAACAACGTGGAAAAGATGACATTTTTACACTGTTATACGTAACAACGATGCATAAATGTGAAGTCTTTAAACGTTTCAACGAAACAATGATCACATTTTTCTAGCACGTTACTCGAGAACAGTGTAAAAAGTACAAGTTTTTGCACCATGTTTCAAAACAACTGTGAAAAGATCACTTTTTACACTGTTATACATAACAACGATGCATAAAGGTGAAATCTTTAAATGTTTCAAGAAACAATGATCACATTATTCCTGCACGTTACGCGAGAACCGTGTAAAAAGTACTAGTTTTTGCACCATGTTTCAAAACAACTGTGGAAAAGATCACAATTTTACACTGTTATACGTCACAACGATTCAAAAAGGTTAAGTCTTTAAACGTTTCAACGAAACAATGATCACATTTTTATAGCACGTTACGCGAGAACCGTGTAAAAAGTACAAGTTTTTGCACCATGTTTCAAAACAACGTGGAAAAGATGACATTTTTACACTGTTATACGTAACAACGATGCATAAAGGTGAAATGTTTCAAGAAACAATGATCACATTATTCCTGCACGTTACGCGAGAACCGTGTAAAAAGTACTAGTTTTTGCACCATGTTTCAAAACAACTGTGGAAAAGATGACATTTTTACACTGATATACGTGACAATGACGCAAAAAAGGTGAAATGTTTAAACGTTTCAACGAAACAATGATCACATTTTTCTACCACGTTACGCTAGAACCGTGTTAAAAGTACTAGTTTTTGCACCATGTTTCAAAACAACGTTGAAAATATCACATTTTTACACTGTTATTCGCAACAACGATGTATAAAGGTGAAATCTTTAAACGTTTCAACGAAACAATGATCACATTTTTCTAGCACATCACGCGAGAACCGTGTAAAAAGTACTAGTTTGTGCACCATGTTTCAAAACAACTGTGAAAAATATCACCTTTTACATTGTTATACGTAACAACGTTGCATAAAGGTGAAATCTTTAAACGTTTCAAGAAAACTCTGATCACATTTCTCTTGCACGTTACGCGAGAACCGTGTAAAAACTACTAGTTTTTGCACCATGTTTCAAAACAACTGTGGAAAAGATCACATTTTTACATTGTTATACGTGACGACGACGCAAAAAAGGTGAAATGTTTAAACGTTTCAATGAAACAATGATCACATTTTTCTACCACGTTAGGCGAGAACCGTGTAAAAAACACTAGTTTTTGCACCATGTTTCAAAACAACTGTGGAAAAGATCACAATTTTACACTGTTATACGTCACAACGATTCAAAAAGGTTAAGTCTTTAAAGGTTTCAACGAAACAATGATCACATTTTTATAGCACGTTACGCGAGAACCGTGTAAAAAGTACAAGTTTTTGCACCATGTTTCAAAACAACGTGGAAAAGATGACATTTTTACACTGTTATACGTAACAACGATGCATAAATGTGAAGTCTTTAAACGTTTCAACGAAACAATGATCACATTTTTCTAGCACGTTACTCGAGAACCGTGTAAAAAGTACAAGTTTTTGCACCATGTTTCAAAACAACTGTGAAAAGATCACTTTTTACACTGTTATACGTAACAACGATGCATAAAGGTGAAATCTTTAAATGTTTCAAGAAAACAATGATCACATTATTCCTGCACGTTACGCGAGAACCGTGTAAAAAGTACTAGTTTTTGCACCATGTTTCAAAACAACTGTGGAAAAGATGACATTTTTACACTGATATACGTGACGATGACGCAAAAAAGGTGAAATGTTTAAACATTTCAACGAAACAATGATCACATTTTTCTACCACGTTACGCTAGAACCGTGTTAAAAGTACTAGTTTTTGCACCATGTTTCAAAATAACGTTGAAAATATCACATTTTTACACTGTTATTCGCAACAACGATGTATAAAGGTGAAATCTTTAAACGTTTCAACGAAACAATGATCACATTTTTCTAGCACATCACGCGAGAACCGTGTAAAAATTACTAGTTTTTGCACCATGTTTCAAACCAACTGTGAAAAATATCACCTTTTACATTGTTATACGTAACAACGTTGCATAAAGGTGAAATCTTTAAACGTTTCAAGAAAACAATGATCACATATCTCTTGCACGTTACGCGAGAACCGTGTAAAAACTACTAGTTTTTGCACCATGTTTCAAAACAACTGTGGAAAAGATCACATTTTTACACTGTTATACGTGACGACGACGCAAAAAAGGTGAAATGTTTAAACGTTTCAACGAAACAATGATCACATTTTTCTACCACGTTACGCGAGAACCGTGTAAAAAGCACTAGTTTTTGCAGCATGTTTCAAAACAACTGTGGAAAAGATCACAATTTTACACTGTTATACGTCACAACGATGCAAAAAGGTTAAGTCTTTAAACGTTTCAACGAAACAATGATCACATTTTTCTAGCACGTTACGCGAGAACCGTGTAAAAAGTACAAGATTTTGCACCATGTTTCAAAACAACGTGGAAAAGATGACATTTTTACACTGTTATACGTAACAACGATGCATAAATGTAAAGTCTTTAAACGTTTCAACGAAACAATGATCACATTTTTCTAGCACGTTACTCGAGAACCGTGTAAAAAGTACAAGTTTTTGCACCATGTTTCAAAACAACTGTGAAAAGATCACTTTTTACACTGTTATACATAACAACGATGCATAAAGGTGAAATCTTTAAATGTTTCAAGAAACAATGATCACATTATTCCTGCACGTTACGCGAGAACCGTGTAAAAAGTACTAGTTTTTGCACCATGTTTCAAAACAACTGTGGAAAAGATCACAATTTTACACTGTTATACGTCACAACGATTCAAAAAGGTTAAGTCTTTAAACGTTTCAACGAAACAATGATCACATTTTTATAGCACGTTACGCGAGAACCGTGTAAAAAGTACAAGTTTTTGCACCATGTTTCAAAACAACGTGGAAAAGATGACATTTTTACACTGTTATACGTAACAACGATGCATAAAGGTGAAATCTTTAAATGTTTCAAGAAACAATGATCACATTATTCCTGCACGTTACGCGAGAACCGTGTAAAAAGTACTAGTTTTTGCACCATGTTTCAAAACAACTATGGAAAAGATGACATTTTTACACTGATATACGTGACAATGACGCAAAAAAGGTGAAATGTTTAAACGTTTCAACGAAACAATGATCACATTTTTCTACCACGTTACGCTAGAACCGTGTTAAAAGTACTAGTTTTTGCACCATGTTTCAAAACAACGTTGAAAATATCACATTTTTACACTGTTATTCGCAACAACGATGTATAAAGGTGAAATCTTTAAACGTTTCAACGAAACAATGATCACATTTTTCTAGCACATCACGCGAGAACCGTGTAAAAAGTACTAGTTTTTGCACCATGTTTCAAAACAACTGTGAAAAATATCACCTTTTACATTGTTATACGTAACAACGTTGCATAAAGGTGAAATCTTTAAACGTTTCAAGAAAACAATGATCACATTTCTCTTGCACGTTACGCGAGAACCGTGTAAAAACTACTAGTTTTTGCACCATGTTTCAAAACAACTGTGGAAAAGATCACATTTTTACATTGTTATACGTGACGACGACGCAAAAAAGGTGAAATGTTTAAACGTTTCAATGAAACAATGATCACATTTTTCTACCACGTTAGGCGAGAACCGTGTAAAAAACACTAGTTTTTGCACCATGTTTCAAAACAACTGTGGAAAAGATCACAATTTTACACTGTTATACGTCACAACGATTCAAAAAGGTTAAGTCTTTAAAGGTTTCAACGAAACAATGATCACATTTTTATAGCACGTTACGCGAGAACCGTGTAAAAAGTACAAGTTTTTGCACCATGTTTCAAAACAACGTGGAAAAGATGACATTTTTACACTGTTATACGTAACAACGATGCATAAATGTGAAGTCTTTAAACGTTTCAACGAAACAATGATCACATTTTTCTAGCACGTTACTCGAGAACCGTGTAAAAAGTACAAGTTTTTGCACCATGTTTCAAAACAACTGTGAAAAGATCACTTTTTACACTGTTATACGTAACAACGATGCATAAAGGTGAAATCTTTAAATGTTTCAAGAAAACAATGATCACATTATTCCTGCACGTTACGCGAGAACCGTGTAAAAAGTACTAGTTTTTGCACCATGTTTCAAAACAACTGTGGAAAAGATGACATTTTTACACTGATATACGTGACGATGACGCAAAAAAGGTGAAATGTTTAAACGTTTCAACAAAACAATGATCACATTTTTCTACCACGTTACGCTAGAACCGTGTTAAAAGTACTAGTTTTTGCACCATGTTTCAAAATAACGTTGAAAATATCACATTTTTACACTGTTATTCGCAACAACGATGTATAAAGGTGAAATCTTTAAACGTTTCAACGAAACAATGATCACATTTTTCTAGCACATCACGCGAGAACCGTGTAAAAATTACTAGTTTTTGCACCATGTTTCAAACCAACTGTGAAAAATATCACCTTTTACATTGTTATACGTAACAACGTTGCATAAAGGTGAAATCTTTAAACGTTTCAAGAAAACAATGATCACATATCTCTTGCACGTTACGCGAGAACCGTGTAAAAACTACTAGTTTTTGCACCATGTTTCAAAACAACTGTGGAAAAGATCACATTTTTACACTGTTATACGTGACGACGACGCAAAAAAGGTGAAATGTTTAAACGTTTCAACGAAACAATGATCACATTTTTCTACCACGTTACGCGAGAACCGTGTAAAAAGCACTAGTTTTTGCAGCATGTTTCAAAACAACTGTGGAAAAGATCACAATTTTACACTGTTATACGTCACAACGATGCAAAAAGGTTAAGTCTTTAAACGTTTCAACGAAACAATGATCACATTTTTCTAGCACGTTACGCGAGAACCGTGTAAAAAGTACAAGATTTTGCACCATGTTTCAAAACAACGTGGAAAAGATGACATTTTTACACTGTTATACGTAACAACGATGCATAAATGTAAAGTCTTTAAACGTTTCAACGAAACAATGATCACATTTTTCTAGCACGTTACTCGAGAACCGTGTAAAAAGTACAAGTTTTTGCACCATGTTTCAAAACAACTGTGAAAAGATCACTTTTTACACTGTTATACATAACAACGATGCATAAAGGTGAAATCTTTAAATGTTTCAAGAAACAATGATCACATTATTCCTGCACGTTACGCGAGAACCGTGTAAAAAGTACTAGTTTTTGCACCATGTTTCAAAACAACTGTGGAAAAGATCACAATTTTACACTGTTATACGTCACAACGATTCAAAAAGGTTAAGTCTTTAAACGTTTCAACGAAACAATGATCACATTTTTATAGCACGTTACGCGAGAACCGTGTAAAAAGTACAAGTTTTTGCACCATGTTTCAAAACAACGTGGAAAAGATGACATTTTTACACTGTTATACGTAACAACGATGCATAAAGGTGAAATCTTTAAATGTTTCAAGAAACAATGATCACATTATTCCTGCACGTTACGCGAGAACCGTGTAAAAAGTACTAGTTTTTGCACCATGTTTCAAAACAACTGTGGAAAAGATGACATTTTTACACTGATATACGTGACAATGACGCAAAAAAGGTGAAATGTTTAAACGTTTCAACGAAACAATGATCACATTTTTCTACCACGTTACGCTAGAACCGTGTTAAAAGTACTAGTTTTTGCACCATGTTTCAAAACAACGTTGAAAATATCACATTTTTATACTGTTATTCGCAACAACGATGTATAAAGGTGAAATCTTTAAACGTTTCAACGAAACAATGATCACATTTTTCTAGCACATCACGCGAGAACCGTGTAAAAAGTACTAGTTTTTGCACCATGTTTCAAAACAACTGTGAAAAATATCACCTTTTACATTGTTATACGTGACGACGACGCAAAAAAGGTGAAATGTTTAAACGTTTCAATGAAACAATGATCACATTTTTCTACCACGTTAGGCGAGAACCGTGTAAAAAACACTAGTTTTTGCACCATGTTTCAAAACAACTGTGGAAAAGATCACAATTTTACACTGTTATACGTCACAATGATGCAAAAAGGTTAAGTCTTTAAACGTTTCAACGAAACAATGATCACATTTTTCTAGCACGTTACACGAGAACCGTGTAAAAAGTACAAGTCTTTGCACCATGTTTCAAAACAACGTGGAAAAGATGACATTTTTACACTGTTATACGTAACAACGATGCATAAATGTGAAGTCTTTAAACGTTTCAACGAAACAATGATCACATTTTTCTAGCACGTTACTCGAGAACCGTGTAAAAAGTACAAGTTTTTGCACCATGTTTCAAAACAACTGTGAAAAGATCACTTTTTACACTGTTATACATAACAACGATGCATAAAGGTGAAATCTTTAAATGTTTCAAGAAACAATGATCACATTATTCCTGCACGTTACGCGAGAACCGTGTAAAAAGTACTAGTTTTTGCACCATGTTTCAAAACAACTGTGGAAAAGATCACAATTTTACACTGTTATACGTCACAACGATTCAAAAAGGTTAAGTCTTTAAACGTTTCAACGAAACAATGATCACATTTTTATAGCACGTTACGCGAGAACCGTGTAAAAAGTACAAGTTTTTGCACCATGTTTCAAAACAACGTGGAAAAGATGACATTTTTACACTGTTATACGTAACAACGATGCATAAAGGTGAAATCTTTAAATGTTTCAAGAAACAATGATCACATTATTCCTGCACGTTACGCGAGAACCGTGTAAAAAGTACTAGTTTTTGCACCATGTTTCAAAACAACTGTGGAAAAGATGACATTTTTACACTGATATACGTGACAATGACGCAAAAAAGGTGAAATGTTTAAACGTTTCAACGAAACAATGATCACATTTTTCTACCACGTTACGCTAGAACCGTGTTAAAAGTACTAGTTTTTGCACCATGTTTCAAAACAACGTTGAAAATATCACATTTTTACACTGTTATTCGCAACAACGATGTATAAAGGTGAAATCTTTAAACGTTTCAACGAAACAATGATCACATTTTTCTAGCACATCACGCGAGAACCGTGTAAAAAGTACTAGTTTTTGCACCATGTTTCAAAACAACTGTGAAAAATATCACCTTTTACATTGTTATACGTAACAACGTTGCATAAAGGTGAAATCTTTAAACGTTTCAAGAAAACAATGATCACATTTCTCTTGCACGTTACGCGAGAACCGTGTAAAAACTACTAGTTTTTGCACCATGTTTCAAAACAACTGTGGAAAAGATCACATTTTTACATTGTTATACGTGACGACGACGCAAAAAAGGTGAAATGTTTAAACGTTTCAATGAAACAATGATCACATTTTTCTACCACGTTAGGCGAGAACCGTGTAAAAAACACTAGTTTTTGCACCATGTTTCAAAACAACTGTGGAAAAGATCACAATTTTACACTGTTATACGTCACAACGATTCAAAAAGGTTAAGTCTTTAAAGGTTTCAACGAAACAATGATCACATTTTTATAGCACGTTACGCGAGAACCGTGTAAAAAGTACAAGTTTTTGCACCATGTTTCAAAACAACGTGGAAAAGATGACATTTTTACACTGTTATACGTAACAACGGTGCATAAATGTGAAGTCTTTAAACGTTTCAACGAAACAATGATCACATTTTTCTAGCACGTTACTCGAGAACCGTGTAAAAAGTACAAGTTTTTGCACCATGTTTCAAAACAACTGTGAAAAGATCACTTTTTACACTGTTATACGTAACAACGATGCATAAAGGTGAAATCTTTAAATGTTTCAAGAAAACAATGATCACATTATTCCTGCACGTTACGCGAGAACCGTGTAAAAAGTACTAGTTTTTGCACCATGTTTCAAAACAACTGTGGAAAAGATGACATTTTTACACTGATATACGTGACGATGACGCAAAAAAGGTGAAATGTTTAAACGTTTCAACGAAACAATGATCACATTTTTCTACCACGTTACGCTAGAACCGTGTTAAAAGTACTAGTTTTTGCACCATGTTTCAAAATAACGTTGAAAATATCACATTTTTACACTGTTATTCGCAACAACGATGTATAAAGGTGAAATCTTTAAACGTTTCAACGAAACAATAATCACATTTTTCTAGCACATCACGCGAGAACCGTGTAAAAATTACTAGTTTTTGCACCATGTTTCAAACCAACTGTGAAAAATATCACCTTTTACATTGTTATACGTAACAACGTTGCATAAAGGTGAAATCTTTAAACGTTTCAAGAAAACAATGATCACATATCTCTTGCACGTTACGCGAGAACCGTGTAAAAACTACTAGTTTTTGCACCATGTTTCAAAACAACTGTGGAAAAGATCACATTTTTACACTGTTATACGTGACGACGACGCAAAAAAGGTGAAATGTTTAAACGTTTCAACGAAACAATGATCACATTTTTCTACCACGTTACGCGAGAACCGTGTAAAAAACACTAGTTTTTGCACCATGTTTCAAAACAGCTGTGAAAAAGATCACAATTTTACACTGTTATACGTCACAATGATGCAAAAAGGTTAAGTCTTTAAACGTTTCAACGAAACAATGATCACATTTTTCTAGCACGTTACGCGAGAACCGTGTAAAAAGTACAAGTTTTTGCACCATGTTTCAAAACAACGTGGAAAAGATGACATTTTTACACTGTTATACGTAACAACGATGCATAAATGTGAAGTCTTTAAACGTTTCAACGAAACAATGATCACATTTTTCTAGCACGTTACTCGAGAACCGTGTAAAAAGTACAAGTTTTTGCACCATGTTTCAAAACAACTGTGAAAAGATCACTTTTTACACTGTTATACGTAACAACGATGCATAAAGGTGAAATCTTTAAATGTTTCAAGAAACAATGATCACATTATTCCTGCACGTTACGCGAGAACCGTGTAAAAAGTACTAGTTTTTGCACCATATTTCAAAACAACTGTGGAAAAGATGACATTTTTACACTGATATACGTGACGATGACGCAAAAAAGGTGAAATGTTTAAACGTTTCAACGAAACAATGATCACATTTTTCTAGCACGTTACGCTAGAACCGTGTTAAAACTACTAGTTTTTGCACCATGTTTCAAAACAACTGTGGAAAAGATCACATTTTTACACTGTTATACGTGACGACGACGAAAAAAAGGTGAAATTTTTAAACGTTTCAACGAAACAATGATCACATTTTTTACCACGTTACGCGAGAACCGTGTAAAAAGCACTAGTTTTTGCAGCATGTTTCAAAACAACTGTGGAAAAGATCACAATTTTACACTGTTATACGTCACAACGATGCAAAAAGGTTAAGTCTTTAAACGTTTCAACGAAACAATGATCACATTTTTCTAGCACGTTACGCGAGAACCGTGTAAAAAGTACAAGTTTTTGCACCATGTTTCAAAACAACGTGGAAAAGATGACATTTTTACACTGTTATACGTAACAACGATGCATAAATGTAAAGTCTTTAAACGTTTCAACGAAACAATGATCACATTTTTCTAGCACGTTACTCGAGAACCGTGTAAAAAGTACAAGTTTTTGCACCATGTTTCAAAACAACTGTGAAAAGATCACTTTTTACACTGTTATACATAACAACGATGCATAAAGGTGAAATCTTTAAATGTTTCAAGAAACAATGATCACATTATTCCTGCACGTTACGCGAGAACCGTGTAAAAAGTACTAGTTTTTGCACCATGTTTCAAAACAACTGTGGAAAAGATGACATTTTTACACTGATATACGTGACGATGACGCAAAAAAGGTGAAATGTTTAAACGTTTCAACGAAACAATGATCACATTTTTCTACCACGTTACGCTAGAACCGTGTTAAAAGTACTATTTTTTGCACCATGTTTCAAAACAACGTTGAAAATATCACATTTTTACACTGTTATTCGCAACAACGATGTATAAAGGTGAAATCTTTAAACGTTTCAACGAAACAATGATCACATTTTTCTAGCACATCACGCGAGAACCGTGTAAAAAGTACTAGTTTTTGCACCATGTTTCAAAACAACTGTGAAAATATCACCTTTTACATTGTTATACGTAACAACGTTGCATAAAGGTGAAATCTTTAAACGTTTCAAGAAAACAATGATCACATTTCTCATGCACGTTACGCGAGAACCGTGTAAAAACTACTAGTTTTTGCACCATGTTTCAAAACAACAGTGGAAAAGATCACATTTTTACACTGTTATACGTGACGACGACGCAAAAAAGGTGAAATGTTTAAACGTTTCAACGAAACAATGATCACATTTTTCTACCACGTTAGGCGAGAACCGTGTAAAAACACTAGTTTTTGCACCATGTTTCAAAACAACTGTGGAAAAGATCACAATTTTACACTGTTATACGTCACAACGATGCAAAAAGGTTAAGTCTTTAAACGTTTCAACGAAACAATGATCACATTTTTCTAGCACGTTACGCGAGAACCGTGTAAAAAGTACAAGTTTTTGCACCATGTTTCAAAACAACGTGGAAAAGATGACATTTTTACACTGTTATACGTAACAACGATGCTTAAATGTGAAGTCTTTAAACGTTTCAACGAAACAATGATCACATTTTTCTAGCACGTTACTCGAGAACCGTGTAAAAAGTACAAGTTTTTGCACCATGTTTCAAAACAACTGTGAAAAGATCACTTTTTACACTGTTATACATAACAACGATGCATAAAGGTGAAATCTTTAAATGTTTCAAGAAAACAATGATCACATTATTCCTGCACGTTACGCGAGAACCGTGTAAAAAGTACTAGTTTTTGCACCATGTTTCAAAACAACTGTGGAAAAGATGACATTTTTACACTGATATACGTGACGATGACGCAAAAAAGGTGAAATGTTTAAACGTTTCAACGAAACAATTATCACATTTTTCTACCACGTTACGCTAGAACCGTGTTAAAAGTACTAGTTTTTGCACCATGTTTCAAAATAACGTTGAAAATATCACATTTTTACACTGTTATTCGCAACAACGATGTATAAAGGTGAAATCTTTAAACGTTTCAACGAAACAATGATCACATTTTTCTAGCACATCACGCGAGAACCGTGTAAAAATTACTAGTTTTTGCACCATGTTTCAAAACAACTGTGAAAAATATCACCTTTTACATTGTTATACATAACAACGTTGCATAAAGGTGAAATCTTTAAACGTTTCAAGAAAACAATGATCACATTTCTCTTGCACGTTACGCGAGAACCGTGTAAAAACTACTAGTTTTTGCACCATGTTTCAAAACAACAGTGGAAAAGATCACATTTTTACACTGTTATACGAGACGACGACGCAAAAAAGGTGAAATGTTTAAACGTTTCAACGAAACAATGATCACATTTTTCTACCACGTTAGGCGAGAACCGTGTAAAAACACTAGTTTTTGCACCATGTTTCAAAACAACTGTGGAAAAGATCACAATTTTACACTGTTATACGTCACAACGATGCAAAAAGGTTAAGTCTTTAAACGTTTCAACGAAACAATGATCACATTTTTCTAGCACGTTACGCGAGAACCGTGTAAAAAGTACAAGTTTTTGCACCATGTTTCAAAACAACGTGGAAAATATGACATTTTTACACTATTATACGTAACAACGATGCATAAATGTGAAGTCTTTAAACGTTTCAACGAAACAATGATCACATTTTTCTAGCACGTTACTCGAGAACCGTGTAAAAAGTACAAGTTTTTGCACCATGTTTCAAAACAACTGTGAAAAGATCACTTTTTACACTGTTATACGTAACAACGATGCATAAAGGTGAAATCTTTAAATGTTTCAAGAAAACAATGATCACATTATTCCTGCACGTTACGCGAGAACCGTGTAAAAAGTACTAGTTTTTGCACCATGTTTCAAAACAACTGTGGAAAAGATGACATTTTTACACTGATATACGTGACGATGACGCAAAAAAGGTGAAATGTTTAAACGTTTCAACGAAACAATGATCACATTTTTCTACCACGTTACGCTAGAACCGTGTTAAAAGTACTAGTTTTTGCACCATGTTTCAAAACAACGTTGAAAATATCACATTTTTACACTGTTATTCGCAACAACGATGTATAAAGGTGAAATCTTTAAACGTTTCAACGAAACAATGATCACATTTTTCTAGCACATCACGCGAGAACCGTGTAAAAAGTACTAGTTTTTGCACCATGTTTCAAAACAACTGTGAAAAAGATCACCTTTTACATTAGTATACGTAACAACGTTGCATAAAGGTGAAATCTTTAAACGTTTCAAGAAAACAATGATCACATTTCTCTTGCACGTTACGCGAGAACCGTGTAAAAACTACTAGTTTTTGCACCATGTTTCAAAACAACTGTGGAAAAGATCACATTTTTACACTGTTATACGTGACGACGACGCAAAAAAGGTGAAATGTTTAAACGTTTCAACGAAACAATGATCACATTTTTCTACCACGTTAGGCGAGAACCGTGTAAAAAACACTAGTTTTTGCACCATGTTTCAAAACAACTGTAGAAAAGATCACAATTTTACACTGTTATACGTCACAACGATGCAAAAAGGTTAAGTCTTTAAACGTTTCAACGAAACAATGATCACATTTTTCTAGCACGTTACGCGAGAACCGTGTAAAAAGTACAAGTTTTTGCACCATGTTTCAAAACAACGTGGAAACGATGACATTTTTACACTGTTATACGTAACAACGATGCATAAATGTAAAGTCTTTAAACGTTTCAACGAAACAATGATCACATTTTTCTAGCACGTTACTCGAGAACCGTGTAAAAAGTACAAGTTTTTGCACCATGTTTCAAAACAACTGTGAAAAGATCACTTTTTACACTGTTATACATAACAACGATGCATAAAGGTGAAATCTTTAAATGTTTCAAGAAACAATGATCACATTATTCCTGCACGTTACGCGAGAACCGTGTAAAAAGTACTAGTTTTTGCACCATGTTTCAAAACAACTGTGGAAAAGATGACATTTTTACACTGATATACGTGACGATGACGCAAAAAAGGTGAAATGTTTAAACGTTTCAACGAAACAATGATCACATTTTTCTACCACGTTACGCTAGAACCGTGTTAAAAGTACTAGTTTTTGCACCATGTTTCAAAACAACATTGAAAATATCACATTTTTACACTGTTATTCGCAACAACGATGTATAAAGGTGAAATCTTTAAACGTTTCAACGAAACAATGATCACATTTTTCTAGCACATCACGCGAGAACCGTGTAAAAAGTACTAGTTTTTGCACCATGTTTCAAAACAACTGTGAAAAAATATCACCTTTTACATTGTTATACGTAACAACGTTGCATAAAGGTGAAATCTTTAAACGTTTCAAGAAAACAATGATCACATTTCTCTTGCACGTTACGCGAGAACCGTGTAAAAACTACTAGTTTTTGCACCATGTTTCAAAACAACAGTGGAAAAGATCACATTTTTACACTGTTATACGTGACGACGACGCAAAAAAGGTGAAATGTTTAAACGTTTCAACGAAACAATGATCACATTTTTCTACCACGTTAGGCGAGAACCGTGTAAAAACACTAGTTTTTGCACCATGTTTCAAAACAACTGTGGAAAAGATCACAATTTTACACTGTTATACGTCACAACGATGCAAAAAGGTTAAGTCTTTAAACGTTTCAACGAAACAATGATCACATTTTTCTAGCACGTTACGCGAGAACCGTGTAAAAAGTACAAGTTTTTGCACCATGTTTCAAAACAACGTGGAAAAGATGACATTTTTACACTGTTATACGTAACAACGATGCTTAAATGTGAAGTCTTTAAACGTTTCAACGAAACAATGATCAAATTTTTCTAGCACGTTACTCGAGAACCGTGTAAAAAGTACAAGTTTTTGCACCATGTTTCAAAACAACTGTGAAAAGATCACTTTTTACACTGTTATACATAACAACGATGCATAAAGGTGAAATCTTTAAATGTTTCAAGAAAACAATGATCACATTATTCCTGCACGTTACGCGAGAACCGTGTAAAAAGTACTAGTTTTTGCACCATGTTTCAAAACAACTGTGGAAAAGATGACATTTTTACACTGATATACGTGACGATGACGCAAAAAAGGTGAAATGTTTAAACGTTTCAACGAAACAATTATCACATTTTTCTACCACGTTACGCTAGAACCGTGTTAAAAGTACTAGTTTTTGCACCATGTTTCAAAATAACGTTGAAAATATAACATTTTTACACTGTTATTCGCAACAACGATGTATAAAGGTGAAATCTTTAAACGTTTCAACGAAACAATGATCACATTTTTCTAGCACATCACGCGAGAACCGTGTAAAAATAACTAGTTTTTGCACCATGTTTCAAAACAACTGTGAAAAATATCACCTTTTACATTGTTATACATAACAACGTTGCATAAAGGTGAAATCTTTAAACGTTTCAAGAAAACAATGATCACATTTCTCTTGCACGTTACGCGAGAACCGTGTAAAAACTACTAGTTTTTGCACCATGTTTCAAAACAACAGTGGAAAAGATCACATTTTTACACTGTTATACGTGACGACGACGCAAAAAAGGTGAAATGTTTAAACGTTTCAACGAAACAATTATCACATTTTTCTACCACGTTAGGCGAGAACCGTGTAAAAACACTACTTTTTGCACCATGTTTCAAAACAATTGAGGAAAATATCACAATTTTACACTGTTATACGTCACAACGATGCAATTAGGTTAAGTCTTTAAACGTTTCAACGAAACAATGATCGCATTTTTCTAGCACGTTACGCGAGAACCGTGTAAAAAGTACAAGTTTTGTCACCAAGTTTCAAAAAAGTGGAAAAGATGACATTTTTACACTGTTATACGTAACAACGATGCATAAATGTGAAGTCTTTAAACGTTTCAACGAAACAATGATCACATTTTTCTAGCACGTTACTCGAGAACCGTGTAAAAAGTACAAGTTTTTGCACCATGTTTCAAAACAACGTGGAAAAGATGACATTTTTACACTGTTATATGTAACAACGATGCATAAATGTGAAGTCTTTAAACGTTTCAACGAAACAATGATCACATTTTTCTAGCATGTTACTCGAGAACCGTGTAAAAAGTACAAGTTTTTGCACCATGTTTCAAAACAACGTGGAAAAGATGACATTTTTACACTGTTATACGTAACAACGATGCAGAAATGTGAAGTCTTTAAACGTTTCAACGAAACAATGATCACATTTTTCTAGCACGTTACGCGAGAACCGTGTAAAAAGTACAAGTTTTTGCACCATGTTTCAAAACAACGTGGAAAAGATGACATTTTTACACTGTTATACGTAACAACGATGCTTAAATGTGAAGTCTTTAAACGTTTCAACGAAACAATGATCAAATTTTTCTAGCACGTTACTCGAGAACCGTGTAAAAAGTACAAGTTTTTGCACCATGTTTCAAAACAACTGTGAAAAGATCACTTTTTACACTGTTATACATAACAACGATGCATAAAGGTGAAATCTTTAAATGTTTCAAGAAAACAATGATCACATTATTCCTGCACGTTACGCGAGAACCGTGTAAAAAGTACTAGTTTTTGCACCATGTTTCAAAACAACTGTGGAAAAGATGACATTTTTACACTGATATACGTGACGATGACGCAAAAAAGGTGAAATGTTTAAACGTTTCAACGAAACAATTATCACATTTTTCTACCACGTTACGCTAGAACCGTGTTAAAAGTACTAGTTTTTGCACCATGTTTCAAAATAACGTTGAAAATATCACATTTTTACACTGTTATTCGCAACAACGATGTATAAAGGTGAAATCTTTAAACGTTTCAACGAAACAATGATCACATTTTTCTAGCACATCACGCGAGAACCGTGTAAAAATTACTAGTTTTTGCACCATGTTTCAAAACAACTGTGAAAAATATCACCTTTTACATTGTTATACATAACAACGTTGCATAAAGGTGAAATCTTTAAACGTTTCAAGAAAACAATGATCACATTTCTCTTGCACGTTACGCGAGAACCGTGTAAAAACTACTAGTTTTTGCACCATGTTTCAAAACAACAGTGGAAAAGATCACATTTTTACACTGTTATACGAGACGACGACGCAAAAAAGGTGAAATGTTTAAACGTTTCAACGAAACAATGATCACATTTTTCTACCACGTTAGGCGAGAACCGTGTAAAAACACTAGTTTTTGCACCATGTTTCAAAACAACTGTGGAAAAGATCACAATTTTACACTGTTATACGTCACAACGATGCAAAAAGGTTAAGTCTTTAAACGTTTCAACGAAACAATGATCACATTTTTCTAGCACGTTACGCGAGAACCGTGTAAAAAGTACAAGTTTTTGCACCATGTTTCAAAACAACGTGGAAAATATGACATTTTTACACTATTATACGTAACAACGATGCATAAATGTGAAGTCTTTAAACGTTTCAACGAAACAATGATCACATTTTTCTAGCACGTTACTCGAGAACCGTGTAAAAAGTACAAGTTTTTGCACCATGTTTCAAAACAACTGTGAAAAGATCACTTTTTACACTGTTATACGTAACAACGATGCATAAAGGTGAAATCTTTAAATGTTTCAAGAAAACAATGATCACATTATTCCTGCACGTTACGCGAGAACCGTGTAAAAAGTACTAGTTTTTGCACCATGTTTCAAAACAACTGTGGAAAAGATGACATTTTTACACTGATATACGTGACGATGACGCAAAAAAGGTGAAATGTTTAAACGTTTCAACGAAACAATGATCACATTTTTCTACCACGTTACGCTAGAACCGTGTTAAAAGTACTAGTTTTTGCACCATGTTTCAAAACAACGTTGAAAATATCACATTTTTACACTGTTATTCGCAACAACGATGTATAAAGGTGAAATCTTTAAACGTTTCAACGAAACAATGATCACATTTTTCTAGCACATCACGCGAGAACCGTGTAAAAAGTACTAGTTTTTGCACCATGTTTCAAAACAACTGTGAAAAAGATCACCTTTTACATTAGTATACGTAACAACGTTGCATAAAGGTGAAATCTTTAAACGTTTCAAGAAAACAATGATCACATTTCTCTTGCACGTTACGCGAGAACCGTGTAAAAACTACTAGTTTTTGCACCATGTTTCAAAACAACTGTGGAAAAGATCACATTTTTACACTGTTATACGTGACGACGACGCAAAAAAGGTGAAATGTTTAAACGTTTCAACGAAACAATGATCACATTTTTCTACCACGTTAGGCGAGAACCGTGTAAAAAACACTAGTTTTTGCACCATGTTTCAAAACAACTGTAGAAAAGATCACAATTTTACACTGTTATACGTCACAACGATGCAAAAAGGTTAAGTCTTTAAACGTTTCAACGAAACAATGATCACATTTTTCTAGCACGTTACGCGAGAACCGTGTAAAAAGTACAAGTTTTTGCACCATGTTTCAAAACAACGTGGAAACGATGACATTTTTACACTGTTATACGTAACAACGATGCATAAATGTAAAGTCTTTAAACGTTTCAACGAAACAATGATCACATTTTTCTAGCACGTTACTCGAGAACCGTGTAAAAAGTACAAGTTTTTGCACCATGTTTCAAAACAACTGTGAAAAGATCACTTTTTACACTGTTATACATAACAACGATGCATAAAGGTGAAATCTTTAAATGTTTCAAGAAACAATGATCACATTATTCCTGCACGTTACGCGAGAACCGTGTAAAAAGTACTAGTTTTTGCACCATGTTTCAAAACAACTGTGGAAAAGATGACATTTTTACACTGATATACGTGACGATGACGCAAAAAAGGTGAAATGTTTAAACGTTTCAACGAAACAATGATCACATTTTTCTACCACGTTACGCTAGAACCGTGTTAAAAGTACTAGTTTTTGCACCATGTTTCAAAACAACATTGAAAATATCACATTTTTACACTGTTATTCGCAACAACGATGTATAAAGGTGAAATCTTTAAACGTTTCAACGAAACAATGATCACATTTTTCTAGCACATCACGCGAGAACCGTGTAAAAAGTACTAGTTTTTGCACCATGTTTCAAAACAACTGTGAAAAAATATCACCTTTTACATTGTTATACGTAACAACGTTGCATAAAGGTGAAATCTTTAAACGTTTCAAGAAAACAATGATCACATTTCTCTTGCACGTTACGCGAGAACCGTGTAAAAACTACTAGTTTTTGCACCATGTTTCAAAACAACAGTGGAAAAGATCACATTTTTACACTGTTATACGTGACGACGACGCAAAAAAGGTGAAATGTTTAAACGTTTCAACGAAACAATGATCACATTTTTCTACCACGTTAGGCGAGAACCGTGTAAAAACACTAGTTTTTGCACCATGTTTCAAAACAACTGTGGAAAAGATCACAATTTTACACTGTTATACGTCACAACGATGCAAAAAGGTTAAGTCTTTAAACGTTTCAACGAAACAATGATCACATTTTTCTAGCACGTTACGCGAGAACCGTGTAAAAAGTACAAGTTTTTGCACCATGTTTCAAAACAACGTGGAAAAGATGACATTTTTACACTGTTATACGTAACAACGATGCTTAAATGTGAAGTCTTTAAACGTTTCAACGAAACAATGATCAAATTTTTCTAGCACGTTACTCGAGAACCGTGTAAAAAGTACAAGTTTTTGCACCATGTTTCAAAACAACTGTGAAAAGATCACTTTTTACACTGTTATACATAACAACGATGCATAAAGGTGAAATCTTTAAATGTTTCAAGAAAACAATGATCACATTATTCCTGCACGTTACGCGAGAACCGTGTAAAAAGTACTAGTTTTTGCACCATGTTTCAAAACAACTGTGGAAAAGATGACATTTTTACACTGATATACGTGACGATGACGCAAAAAAGGTGAAATGTTTAAACGTTTCAACGAAACAATTATCACATTTTTCTACCACGTTACGCTAGAACCGTGTTAAAAGTACTAGTTTTTGCACCATGTTTCAAAATAACGTTGAAAATATAACATTTTTACACTGTTATTCGCAACAACGATGTATAAAGGTGAAATCTTTAAACGTTTCAACGAAACAATGATCACATTTTTCTAGCACATCACGCGAGAACCGTGTAAAAATAACTAGTTTTTGCACCATGTTTCAAAACAACTGTGAAAAATATCACCTTTTACATTGTTATACATAACAACGTTGCATAAAGGTGAAATCTTTAAACGTTTCAAGAAAACAATGATCACATTTCTCTTGCACGTTACGCGAGAACCGTGTAAAAACTACTAGTTTTTGCACCATGTTTCAAAACAACAGTGGAAAAGATCACATTTTTACACTGTTATACGTGACGACGACGCAAAAAAGGTGAAATGTTTAAACGTTTCAACGAAACAATTATCACATTTTTCTACCACGTTAGGCGAGAACCGTGTAAAAACACTAGTTTTTGCACCATGTTTCAAAACAATTGAGGAAAATATCACAATTTTACACTGTTATACGTCACAACGATGCAATTAGGTTAAGTCTTTAAACGTTTCAACGAAACAATGATCGCATTTTTCTAGCACGTTACGCGAGAACCGTGTAAAAAGTACAAGTTTTGTCACCAAGTTTCAAAAAAGTGGAAAAGATGACATTTTTACACTGTTATACGTAACAACGATGCATAAATGTGAAGTCTTTAAACGTTTCAACGAAACAATGATCACATTTTTCTAGCACGTTACTCGAGAACCGTGTAAAAAGTACAAGTTTTTGCACCATGTTTCAAAACAACGTGGAAAAGATGACATTTTTACACTGTTATATGTAACAACGATGCATAAATGTGAAGTCTTTAAACGTTTCAACGAAACAATGATCACATTTTTCTAGCATGTTACTCGAGAACCGTGTAAAAAGTACAAGTTTTTGCACCATGTTTCAAAACAACGTGGAAAAGATGACATTTTTACACTGTTATACGTAACAACGATGCAGAAATGTGAAGTCTTTAAACGTTTCAACGAAACAATGATCACATTTTTCTAGCACGTTACGCGAGAACCGTGTAAAAAGTACAAGTTTTTGCACCATGTTTCAAAACAACGTGGAAAATATGACATTTTTACACTATTATACGTAACAACGATGCATAAATGTGAAGTCTTTAAACGTTTCAACGAAACAATGATCACATTTTTCTAGCACGTTACTCGAGAACCGTGTAAAAAGTACAAGTTTTTGCACCATGTTTCAAAACAACTGTGAAAAGATCACTTTTTACACTGTTATACGTAACAACGATGCATAAAGGTGAAATCTTTAAATGTTTCAAGAAAACAATGATCACATTATTCCTGCACGTTACGCGAGAACCGTGTAAAAAGTACTAGTTTTTGCACCATGTTTCAAAACAACTGTGGAAAAGATGACATTTTTACACTGATATACGTGACGATGACGCAAAAAAGGTGAAATGTTTAAACGTTTCAACGAAACAATGATCACATTTTTCTAGCACATCACGCGAGAACCGTGTAAAAATAACTAGTTTTTGCACCATGTTTCAAAACAACTGTGAAAAATATCACCTTTTACATTGTTATACATAACAACGTTGCATAAAGGTGAAATCTTTAAACGTTTCAAGAAAACAATGATCACATTTCTCTTGCACGTTACGCGAGAACCGTGTAAAAACTACTAGTTTTTGCACCATGTTTCAAAACAACAGTGGAAAAGATCACATTTTTACACTGTTATACGTGACGACGACGCAAAAAAGGTGAAATGTTTAAACGTTTCAACGAAACAATTATCACATTTTTCTACCACGTTAGGCGAGAACCGTGTAAAAACACTAGTTTTTGCACCATGTTTCAAAACAACTGAGGAAAATATCACAATTTTACACTGTTATACGTCACAACGATGCAATTAGGTTAAGTCTTTAAACGTTTCAACGAAACAATGATCGCATTTTTCTAGCACGTTACGCGAGAACCGTGTAAAAAGTACAAGTTTTGTCACCAAGTTTCAAAAAAGTGGAAAAGATGACATTTTTACACTGTTATACGTAACAACGATGCATAAATGTGAAGTCTTTAAACGTTTCAACGAAACAATGATCACATTTTTCTAGCACGTTACTCGAGAACCGTGTAAAAAGTACAAGTTTTTGCACCATGTTTCAAAACAACGTGGAAAAGATGACATTTTTACACTGTTATACGTAACAACGATGCATAAATGTGAAGTCTTTAAACGTTTCAACGAAACAATGATCACATTTTTCTAGCATGTTACTCGAGAACCGTGTAAAAAGTAACGATGCATAAATGTGAAGTCTTTAAACGTTTCAACGAAACAATGATCACATTTTTCTAGCACGTTACTCGAGAACCGTGTAAAAAGTACAAGTTTTTGCACCATGTTTCAAAATAACTGTGAAAAAGATCACTTTTTACACTATTATATGTAACAACGATGCATAAAGGTGAAATCTTTAAACGTTTCAACGAAACAATGATCACATTTTTCTAGCACATCACGCGAGAACCGTGTAAAAAGTACTAGTTTTTGCACCATGTTTCAAAACAACTGTGAAAAAGATCACCTTTTACATTGTTATACGTAACAACGTTGCATAAAGGTGAAATCTTTAAACATTTCAAGAAAACAATGATCACATTTCTCTTGCACGTTACGCAAGAACCGTGTAAAAACTACTAGTTTTTGCACCATGTTTCAAAACAACTGTGAAAAAGATCACTTTTTACACTGTTATACGTAACAACGATGCATAAAGGTGAAATCTTTAAACGTTTCAAGAAAACAATGATCACATTATTCCTGCACGTTACGCGAGAACCGTGTAAAAAGTACTAGTTTTTGCACCATGTTTCAAAACAACTGGAGAAAAGATCACATTTTTACACTGATGTACGTGACGACGACGCAAAAAAGGTGAAATGTTTAAACGTTTCAACGAAACAATGATCACATTTTTCTACCACGTTACGCGAGAATCGTGTTAAAAGTACTAGTTTTTGCACCATGTTTCAAAACAACTGTGGAAAAGATCACATTTTTACACTGTTATACGTAACAACGTTGCATAAAGGTGAACTTTTTAAACGTTTCAACGAAACAATGATCACATTTTTCTAGCACGTTACACGAGAACCATGTAAAAAGTACAAGTTTTTGCACCATGTTTCAAAACAACGCGGAAAAGATGACATTTTTACTCTGTTATACGTAACAACGATGCATAAATGTGAAGTCTTTAAACGTTTCAACGAAACAATGATCACATTTTTCTAGCACGTTACTCGAGAACCGTGTAAAAAGTACAAGTTTTTGCACCATGTTTCAAAACAACTGTGAAAAAGATCACTTTTTACATTGTTATACGTAACAACGTTGCATAAAGGTGAAATCTTTAAACATTTCAAGAAAACAATGATCACATTTCTCCTGCACGTTACGCGAGAACCGTGTAAAAACTACTAGTTTTTGCACCATGTTTCAAAACAACTGTGGAAAAGATCACATTTTTACACTGTTATACGTGACGATGACGCAAAAAAGGTGAAATGTTTAAACGTTTCAACGAAACAATTATCACATTTTTCTACCATGTTACGCGAGAACCGTGTTAAAAGTACTAGTTTTTGCACCATGTTTCAAAACAACTGTGGAAAATATCACATTTTTACACTGTTATACGTAACAACGTTGCATAAAGGTGAACTTTTTAAACGTTTCAACGAAACAATGATCACATTTTTCTAGCACGTTACGCGAGAACCGTGTAAAAAGTACAAGTTTTTGCACCATGTTTCAAAACAATGTAGAAAAGATGACATTTTTACACTGTTATACGTAACAACGATGCATAAATGTGAAGTCTTTAAACGTTTCAACGAAACAATGATCACATTTTTCTAGCACGTTACTCGAGAACCGTGTAAAAAGTACAAGTTTTTGCACCATGTTTCAAAACAACTGTGAAAAAGATCACTTTTTACACTGTTATATGTAACAACAATGCATAAAGGTGAAATCTTTAAACGTTTCAATGAAACAATGATCACATTTTTCTAGCACATCACGCGCGAACCGTGTTAAAAGTACTAGTTTTTGCACCATGTTTCAAAATAACTGTGAAAAAGATCACCTTTAATATTGTTATACGTAACAACGTTGCATAAAGGTGAAATCTTTAAACGTTTCAAGAAAACAATGATCACATTTCTCCTACACGTTACGCGAGAACCGTGTAAAAACTACTAGTTTTTGTACCATGTTTTAAAACAACTGTGGAAAAGATCACATTTTTACACTGTTATACGTGACGACGACGCAAAAAAGGTGAAATGTTTAAACGTTTCAACGAAACAATGATCACATTTTTCTACCACGTTACGCGAGAACCATGTAAAAAACACTAGTTTTTGCACCATGTTTCAAAACAACTGTGGAAAAGATCACATTTTTACACTGTTATACGTGACGACGACGCAAAAAAGGTGAAATGTTTAAACGTTTCAACGAAACAATGATCACATTTTTCTACCACATTACGCGAGAACCGTGTAAAAAACACTAGTTTTTGCACCATGTTTCAAAACAACTGTGGAAAAGATCACATTTTTACACTGTTATACGTGACGACCACGCAAAAAAGGTGAAATGTTTAAACGTTTCAACGAAACAATGATCACATTTTTCTACCACGTTACGCGATAACCGTGTTAAAAGTACTTGTTTTTGCACCATGTTTCAAAACAATTGTGGAAAAGATCACATTTTTACACTGTTATACGTAACAACGTTGCATAAAGGTGAACTTTTTAAACGTTTCAACTTAACAATGATCACATTTTTCTAGCACGTTACGCGAGAACCGTGTAAAAAGTACAAGTTTTTGCACCATGTTTCAAAACATCGTGGAAAAGATGACATTTTTACACTGTTATACGTAACAACTATGCATAAATGTGAAGTCTTTAAACGTTTCAACGAAACAATGATCACATTTTTCTAGCACGTTACTCGAGAACCGTGTAAAAAGTACAAGTTTTTGCACCATGTTTCAAAACAACTGTGAAAAAGATCAATTTTTACACTGTTATACGTAACAACGATGCATAAAGGTGAAATCTTTAAACGTTTCAACGAAGCAATGATCAAATTTTTCTAGCACATCACGCGAGAACCGTGTAAAAAGTACTAGTTTTTGCACCATGTTTCAAAACAACTGTGAAAAAGATCACCTTTTACATTGTTATACGTAACAACGTTGCATAAAGGTGAAATCTTTAAACATTTCAAGAAAACAATGATCACATTTCTCTTGCACGTTACGCGAGAACCGTGTAAAAACTACTAGTTTTTGCACCATGTTTCAAAACAACTGTGGAAAAGATCACATTTTTACACTGTTATACGTGACGACGACGCAAAAAGGTGAAATGTTTAAACGTTTCAACGAAACAATGATCACATTTTTCTACCACGTTACGCGACAACCGTGTAAAAAACACTAGTTTTTGCACCATGTTTCAAAACAACTATGGAAAAGATCACATTTTTACACTGTTATACGTAACAACGATGCAAAAAGGTTAAGTCTTTAAACGTTTCAACGAAACAATGATCACATTTTTCTAGCACGTTATGCGAGAACCGTGTAAAAAGTACAAGTTTTTGCACCATGTTTCAAAACAACGTGAAAAAGATGACATTTTTACAATGGTATACGTAACAACGATGCATAAATGTGAAGTCTTTAAACGTTTCAACGAAACAATGATCACATTTTTCTAGCACGTTACTCGAGAACCGTGTAAAAAGTACAAGTTTTTGCACCATGTTTCAAAATAACTGTGAAAAAGATCACTTTTTACACTGTTATATGTAACAACGATGCATAAAGGTGAAATCTTTAAACGTTTCAACGAAACAATGATCACATTTTTCTAGCACATCACGCGAGAACCGTGTAAAAAGTACTAGTTTTTGCACCAAGTTTCAAAACAACTGTGAAAAAGATCACCTTTTACATTGTTATACGTAACAACGTTGCATAAAGGTGAAATCTTTAAACATTTCAAGAAAACAATGATCACATTTCTCTTGCACGTTACGCAAGAACCGTGTAAAAACTACTAGTTTTTGCACCATGTTTCAAAACAACTGTGAAAAAGATCACTTTTTACACTGTTATACGTAACAACGATGCATAAAGGTGAAATCTTTAAACGTTTCAAGAAAACAATGATCACATTATTCCTGCACGTTACGCGAGAACCGTGTAAAAAGTACTAGTTTCTGCACCATGTTTCAAAACAACTGGAGAAAAGATCACATTTTTACACTGATGTACGTGACGACGACGCAAAAAAGGTGAAATGTTTAAACGTTTCAACGAAACAATGATCACATTTTTCTACCACGTTACGCGAGAATCGTGTTAAAAGTACTAGTTTTTGCACCATGTTTCAAAACAACTGTGGAAAAGATCACATTTTTACACTGTTATACGTAACAACGTTGCATAAAGGTGAACTTTTTAAACGTTTCAACGAAACAATGATCACATTTTTCTAGCACGTTACACGAGAACCATGTAAAAAGTACAAGTTTTTGCACCATGTTTCAAAACAACGCGGAAAAGATGACATTTTTACTCTGTTATACGTAACAACGATGCATAAATGTGAAGTCTTTAAACGTTTCAACGAAACAATGATCACATTTTTCTAGCACGTTACTCGAGAACCGTGTAAAAAGTACAAGTTTTTGCACCATGTTTCAAAACAACTGTGAAAAAGATCACTTTTTACATTGTTATACGTAACAACGTTGCATAAAGGTGAAATCTTTAAACATTTCAAGAAAACAATGATCACATTTCTCCTGCACGTTAGGCGAGAAACGTGTAAAAACTACTAGTTTTTGCACCATGTTTCAAAACAACTGTGGAAAAGATCACATTTTTACACTGTTATACGTGACGATGACGCAAAAAAAGGTGAAATGTTTAAACGTTTCAACGAAACAATTATCACATTTTTCTACCATGTTACGCGAGAACCGTGTTAAAAGTACTAGTTTTTGCACCATGTTTCAAAACAACTGTGGAAAATATCACATTTTTACACTGTTATACGTAACAACGTTGCATAAAGGTGAACTTTTTAAACGTTTCAACGAAACAATGATCACATTTTTCTAGCACGTTACGCGAGAACCGTGTAAAAAGTACAAGTTTTTGCACCATGTTTCAAAACAATGTAGAAAAGATGACATTTTTACACTGTTATACGTAACAACGATGCATAAATGTGAAGTCTTTAAACGTTTCAACGAAACAATGATCACATATTTCTAGCACGTTACTCGAGAACCGTGTAAAAAGTACAAGTTTTTGCACCATGTTTCAAAACAACTGTGAAAAAGATCACTTTTTACACTGTTATATGTAACAACGATGCATAAAGGTGAAATCTTTAAACGTTTCAACGAAACAATGATCACATTTTTCTAGCACATCACGCGCCAACCGTGTTAAAAGTACTAGTTTTTGCACCATGTTTCAAAATAACTGTGAAAAAGATCACCTTTAATATTGTTATACGTAACAACGTTGGATAAAGGTGAAATCTTTAAACGTTTCAAGAAAACAATGATCACATTTCTCCTACACGTTACGCGAGAACCGTGAAAAAACTACTAGTTTTTGTACCATGTTTTAAAACAACTGTGGAAAAGATCACATTTTTACACTGTTATACGTGACGACGACGCAAAAAAGGTGAAATGTTTAAACGTTTCAACGAAACAATGATCACATTTTTCTACCACGTTACGCGAGAACCGTGTAAAAAACACTAGTTTTTGCACCATGTTTCAAAACAACTGTGGAAAAGATCACATTTTTACACTGTTATACGTAACAACGATGCAAAAAGGCTAAGTCTTTAAACGTTTCAACGAAACAACGATCACATTTTACTAGCACGTTACGCGAGAACCGTGTAAAAAGTACAAGTTTTTGCACCATGTTTCAAAACAACGTGAAAAAGATGACATTTTTACACTGTTATACGTAACAACGATGCATAAATGTGAAGTCTTTAAACGTTTCAACGAAACAATGATCACATTTTTCTAGCACGTTACTCGAGAACCGTGTAAAAAGTACAAGTCTTTGCACCATGTTTCAAAACAACTATGAAAAAGATCACTTTTTACACTGTTATATGTAACAACGATGCATAAAGATGAAATCTTTAAACGTTTCAACGAAACAATGATCACATTTTTCTAGCACATCACACGAGAACCGTGTAAAAAGTACTAGTTTTTGCACCATGTTTCAAAACAACTGTGAAAAAGATCACCTTTTACATTGTTATACGTAACAACGTTGCATAAAGGTGAAATCTTTAAACATTTCAAGAAAACAATGATCACATTTCTCCTGCACGTTACGCGAGAATCGTGTAAAAACTACTAGTTTTTGCACCATGTTTCAAAACAACTGTGGAAAAGATCACATTTTTACACTGTTATACGTGACGACGACGCAAAAAAGGTGAAATGTTTAAACGTTTCAACGAAACAATGATCACATTTTTCTAACATGTTACGCGAGAACCGTGTAAAAAACACTAGTTTTTGCACCATGTTTCAAAACAACTGTGAAAAAGATCACTTTTTACACTGTTATACGTAACAGCGATGCATAAAGGTGAAATCTTTAAACGTTTCAAAAAAACAATGATCACATTATTCCTGCACGTTACGCGAGAACCGTGTAAAAAGTACTAGTTTTTGCACCATGTTTCAAAACAACTGAAGAAAATATCACATTTTTACACTGATGTACGTGACGACGACGCAAAAAAAAGGTGAAATGTTTAAACGTTTCAACGAAACAATGATCATATTTTTCTACCACGTTACACGAGAACCGTGTTAAAAGTACTAGTTTTTGCACCATGTTTCAAAACAACTGTGAAAAATATCACTTTTTACACTGTTATACGTAACAATGATGCATAAAGTTGAAATCTTTAAACGTTTCACGAAAACAATGATCACATTATTCCTGCACGTTACGCGAGAACCGTGTAAAAAGTACTAGTTTTTGCACCATGTTTCAAAACAACCGGGGAAAAGATCACATTTTTACACTGATGTACGTGACGACGACGCAAAAAAAGGTGAAATGTTTAAATGTTTCAACGAAACAATGATCACATTTTTCTACCACGTTACGCGAGAACCGTGTTAAAATTACTAGTTTTTGCACCATGTTTCAAAACAACTGTGAAAAAGATCACTTTTTACACTGTTATACGTAACAACGATGCATAAAGGTGAAATCTTTAAACGTTTCAACGAAACAACGATCACATTTTTCTAGCACATCACGCGAGAACCGTGTAAAAATTACTAGTTTTTGCACCATGTTTCAAAACAACTGTGAAAAAGATCACCTTTTACATTGTTATACGTAACAACGTTGCATAAAGGTGAAATCTTTAAACATTTCA